>JAVGVS010000077.1:0-402500 GCA_032718565.1 Distichodus sexfasciatus
TATATATATATATATATATATATATATATATACATATATTCCTCTTGATAATAGCTAAGATACGTTTTCAAATCAGAGAATTCCATCATGGCCTATTTCTAGACATAATATATTCTTACTTAATACAGTACAACAAACATACTCTTATGTGCCAGCTTTATACTAACGCACAGTGACAAGTACGGTAAAATGAAGTGACAAGCCTTATGCAACATATACATATATCCAAATTGCATGCATTAGTTTTGTTTTCATCCTACTTCTTCATCTTAGCTTTAAATTAGAAGCTATGATAACTTCACTTAAAATGTATATTTTTTCCAAACGTATCGCCTGAAGCACTCATAATGCATCAAAAGATAAAACAAAATATATAGTGTAAAGCATATATTTTCCACATGCTTCCCACACTATATTAAATTAGCACATCTACTGTACATTCATATTTTATAAATTAACTTATATCATGCTTAAGTACGTAGTGCACATGTCTATTCATTCATTTTCTATGTATGTTTATGATGCAACATATGACGCAAGTCAACATTCTGTTCATGTGCTTATAATGCAAGCAACTACACACAATGCACATGAGGCACAATGAACAATGCATATTGTGTGAATGAATGTAAATGTCTAGTCTCTACCTACCTAACCATGCGTTATTCTTGTGTAATATCCCTATTTATACTTCATATATTTCTCAAATTCCACTCTGGACTTGCTGATTTTTTACTTTATGTTTCACATAACGTACACTTATATCCTGTCATGTTATAGCCTTATAATTTTTCACTGCTATTTACCTCCTGTCCAAAATCTTAGTTTTGGTGCAATTATTAGTCATTGTGGAAGGTTTATGTGCCATTCACATTATCATGTTACATTATGTTATGTTACGTATTTATGATAGCCAATAGTAGCTTGCTTTGTTGAATGTTGCTACACTAGTGCATCTCAAAAAGTTAGAATGTTGTAAAAACAATTATTTGTTTTCATAATTTAAATAAAAAGATAAACCTTTGTATGTGATGTGTTCATTTGTTTGCTGATATGTGCCTCATTTATTGAGTATATAAATTAACATATTTGCCAAAGATGGACATTTCAGCTTTGTGCATCCTTTTTGACTGATTGTGGGTCATAAGTGTTAACATAACAACAAAACAAAGCAAATAGACAAACAATAACAGCTCTAAATATTTAATTTTCATTTAAAGTGAAATAGCATATACAGTATGAAGGCATAGCTTTTTTATTTATTGTGAAATTAATAAATCATTAAGAAATTGTCTTTTCCCACAATATTCTGTTTATTATACAGTGAAATAGCATACATGATTGTTTACCATATGTATATTAAATTACAAAATTACAAATGTAAAAAAAAAGCCCTTTTTAATGATATTAAATTTTTTGTGAGGTATATATTAAGTTGCACTGTGGCCCATGGGAAAATGTCTCATCTTACTATGTACTGTACATATACACAGCTGCTAGTGAACTTTGAACAAAGTGAAACACAATGCCATGCAACAGTTCCATATAAATGAATGCACCATGCATGATAATTAGTTCATTTTTAATTAATAAGTATATAGTTAAAGTTATAAACCTGGAATAACAATGTCCTTTATTAAGCACACAGTATATGATGGTAGATTGTATCAGACAGATACTTTTAAACTTGTCTTAAGCTTAGCACTTCTACAAGCCCCGAAATCAGTCTTTGTTTGCAAGTGGTTAATGAATGTATTAAAAAAAAACTACTAATTGAATATATATTGAGTATATTACAGGGAGGCCATTAAGGCGCTAATCACATGTTACATCACAGCTCATATGCAATAAATGTACAGTGTGCCTGTTATAATAATATTGTGCATAGAAGACGGGTCCCAAATGTGATTCAACACTTACAGTGTTGAATTAACACTTATGAAGGCAACATAATCCAACTGTGGGGGTTAACTCAACACTGGGGGGCTTTTGCTGTGTAGCCTGTACAGCAGGCTTTAGTACTGGTCTCAGCAGACCTTCCTAAAGCATTTGATCTAATGAAAAAGAGGAGCTGTTTACTCTCTTTAATAACAGCACAGCTCCTGATAGTGTCGGTCCAGGATATTGTGAAGAAAACTGATGAAAGTTGTTCCACTTCTTTTTTTACCTGAGTTTATTGGTGTAGATGCAGACTTTAATATAGCCGCTGGATATGAGTGTCCCACAACGGATGAGCGGAAGAAAAGATTATTAATGATCTGGCGCAGGCTGTTTATTTGTTTGTACAAACATTTTCCTCCTTAAATTATTTACATATTATTTTGTAAGGGGAGGGAGGGAGGCAAGAAGTGCAGAGCTGATCAATTTTTTATGCGTCTCATCAAACGTGGGTTTGCAAATATGCATGTACATGTGTGAACATGCACATACACACACACACACATTTTCAGGTCTTGCCATCTTTGTGAGGTCCTTCCATTGACTCCCATTATGACTGTAAAGTCATTAAAAATACATCAGACCCGAGATGTAAAAGATACAACATTTTTAACTTAGTTTTTCACACCCTCCAACTTTTCTTTAAAGGCATTCAAGTCCTCACACATGAAAATATCCCCACAAAGCTATGAAAATCTGGTGAATCTCAGGTTTTCCTCATTTTTAGGTTATAATCTCAAGAGCCTTACAATTGTTTGATGACCTAAACCTTATACAGACATGTGTTACTATCTCCATAAGGCCAATTCCCTTTAATTATTTACTTAAATTGTGTATTAAGGTACTACATATCTATGGATGACCCAAAATGTAACATTAGCCATACTAAACAAAAATTATTTTTGCCTTATAACATACAAAAATGGCCTGCAAAAATCACAAAATCTGACCAATCTCAAGTTTTCCTGACTTTTAATGGATAATCTCAGGAACCCTACAATTGTTTGAATACCTAAACCCCCATAGACCCAAGGCAGTTGGTAGTGTAATGGTTATGGAGATCAGAAGCTTGCCGGTTTAAGTCCACGAACCGTAAAGGTACCACTGAGGTACTCATGAGCAAGGTACCGTCCCCAAGTATTGCTCCACAGGCACTGCCAGAAATAAGCATCCCACTGCTGCTTCACAGATGGGTCAAATGCAGAGGTCACATTTTGTTGTGGTGCCCTGACTGGTGTGCTGTGGTTTGTTTATAATGACAAATAATCACTCATTTAATTCACTTTAATTCACACTTATGTTGCTTCCTCAACAAGGTTAATTTCATTTAATTATTGCTTTAATTATTTACCACTGCATACCTACAGCTGCCCTTAAATGTAACATTAATGTCATTATTGAAAGAAGCACTTTCTGGACTTTCTGGAAAACACCCTTCCATACAATAGACCTCATGTTTGCAGAGTTTAACCCAAGCAAAGATCAGTGATGTATCTGGGATAGTCTGGGTTGTATCTGGCTGCATCGATTTTCTCTGTGGAAAGGTTCACCTTAAAGCTTGACTTGATCTTACCAAGTAAACACACACACGCACACCCTTGGCATGGCGTGGTTCTGGCCAGTCTCAAACATGGCAAAGGAAACCAGTGACACTTTCAGTGTTTTCTTCAATTCATCTCCTGCTCGTTAGCTCGCTACAGTTGATTAAACACGAAACCCAATTAGCGGCCTAATGAGATGCGGAGAAAGACGCCTGCACAGCGACTCCTTCCAAAAACAAAGGATGGTGAACACTGCACGGAAATTAAACATCTAATTTGTAAAAAGTAAAAAATATGTATATATGGATTTTTTGTTTTTAGTGTTTTGAAACAGTGGAAGGTCTATACTGTACTGTTGTGAATAAATTTCGCTGAAAAACCTACCCTTTCCATCCTAAAAACGTGACTTTCTTGAGGTGAGGAATTCAATTCCAGCAGAATGTTACGTTTCGGTTTTGTCCGCTCTACTTCAATGTTTACGGTAAATCCACTCGTTGACTAGCGAGTCTCCCGAGTTCAGTTAACCTAACGCAGGTAGGCTATCCGTGTGGCTGTGAATGCAGCGTAGGCTACCGTAAATACAAACGTAGCCGCGACCGCACCAAGCGTCTGTGAGTGCTACGGCGATAGTCAACTTCAAAGGCAGATTTCTCCGTTTCTCACTTGGCGTGACAGGAGAAACCCGACTCCTTTGAATGTTGATATCTCAGTCATATGTCGTCCGATTCATTCCATATAGGTATCGTTTTGAAGGTTGATTTATGCCCTTTCATGAAAACATAATAACTCAATTTTGAAAATTTGCAACAAGCGACTGGTTTTGCCGTGGAGGGTCACATATATATATGAGAAACCTACAGGAAGCTTAACTGTCTCATTTAACAATTTGCTATTAGGTTTTCCAAAGAAATAAATTCTCAAGAATTCAAGTTATCTCCTATAAGAAGAATAGTCAGACAAGTGAAAGGAAAAGGGAGCAGGAACAAAAAAGGCAATCAACTTACACATCCTCAGTGTAGTTGAAAAATATTACCACGTGGTAACTAATCTCTTGACATACCCCAAAATTAAAATATGAACCTATAGTTGCACATAACACATAATATCCTACACCCAGTGACCATATGTTAAAGGTAAAGAATTTTCTATTTAGAAACTAAAAACCAATAGAAAGTAAAAATATATAATGAGGAATCTCTGAAAAAGCTCAATTGACTCATTTAACACTTTGATATGAAGTAAAAGAGATATTTTGGGGAATATTTTTAAGTATAATGACCTGTGCTCCTGCTTTTTAAAGGTTATTAAGAGGGTTTGCATTTGCATGGAATAGATTTACAGCAGCAAGCCAAATAAGGAGATTAGCATATATAAGCAGCTGAGCAGAGTGTAGAAGGTTAACTGTAGGTGAGAGAAGCTGCTCTAACATGGGAGGGAAAAAAGTGTAAGCCGTTTTTTGGTCCAGTGGACTGAAGTGCATTATACAGTACTTATGGAGTACATATATGAGGCACATAAAGCATACAACATTTAAGACTTTAATAAAATTTTCATTAACAAAACACGACAGCTGCATTAGCTGGTTATATAGCATGCGGGTGACATTGTGCATTATAGATGAAGACTCAAGGTAGTGCTAAAGTATGTGATAATAGCAATTATACTCAGCAAATAACACACTTGTGCATGCACACACATCTGTTTCACATTCTCTCATTTTCCCATTATCACATCCTTTCCTAGAAGCTGAACATGAAAAGACATGTTCAATGAGCACAAATTGTTTAATTTCACACAAACCGTTCCTGAACAATTATCACAATGGCAAAATATTACTGTTTCCAAGCTAAGGAGTGCAGTGTTAACTGTGTTAAATGTTTAAAAAGAAATACTAATTCAATGAACTTCAAAACGTTGAAAACAAATTTATTGCCATAGACATTGTTAATATTACACTTAAACTAAACTCTGGCATTTAAATAAGATCAGAATGTTAAATAAGCAATATCATATAGTATATTTTTATAAGTTATTATATATAAGTTACTTCCGTGTGCATTTTGTGGCTATTTAAACAGTTTAATGAACACAAACCATTGTTTGAACAACAAATGAGCAGTTTTATATATATATGTGTCTGTGTGTGTGTGTGTGTGTGTTTTGCTCACTAATTCCCAATTCCCATTATTCTAGCCAGCAATTACAGCTCAAAAATAGCTTTGGAAAGATGCTAGTAGGCTTTTATATGACAGTTTATGACTCCTAATGAAGAAAACAGAAAAATGTTCTTGACTGTCATTGTGCATTATGTCTAAATGACTTAGAGGTCAAAGAAAACAAACGTATTATATTAGCTTTCATCTCACAATAATGAACATTAATGCTGTTTGGTTTCGCCTCAAGGCAGCTGATAGCAGACTAAATTTGCTTGAATAATACAAACGTCTTGACTTTACATATTTTCTTTGCACCATCTTTGTGTACTTGAGTATATGTAGTTTGGCGTATATGTAGTTTGAGTATATGTAGTTTGACGCTAATGAGTTTTCAGCACCAATATTCAGTGGGGTTAACCAACAGAACTTTTAATTTTTCATAACAGAAATGAGGGCTCATTCATAGCAATAGAGTTTTCATAAGAAACAGGGAAAATATGCAGAACTCCCATGTATAATACAAAATTAAAGTAGTCTACATGAATGAGTGGTAGTACGAGGAATAGACAAACAGATCAAAAGAAAGCGGATGCTTTTTATATATATATATTTTTTTTAAAACATATATTTTATATATGAATCTTCTCAAAGTGTACATAATATCCAAATCCAGCGATGAATATGTTGTTAGAGTCATTTCATTTACAGACGTCTGGTGGCAAAAAGTGAATAACTAGGAAGAAGGTCAGCAATAAGGCCAGCCAGGTGAAGTTAACCACAGAGCCTTCATTTTTAATAACAGAAATCCTCAACCATAGCAATTGGAGAATGCATTTTCAGAAGAAACAAAAAAATATTGTATATTTTCCATCTATAAAAGCAAATTAACATAGCATCCTCTATGAAGAATACATAGATAGACCAGTCAAAGGAAAAGACATGCAGGAACAAAAGTAGGCAACTATAGCTTCCATATCCTCAGTGCATGTTATAAATATTACCAAGTGGTAATTTATTTCTTAATAGACTCTCTAAAGATAACTCTTCTGGCTAAAAGTTAATAAAAACCTAAAATTCCTTTTTCAACTAGAGGTCTTCTTCAAATGACTCTAAGGATGGAGCTCAAACATATTGCTGTTGTTCTCAAACATGAATTTTGGAGAATGATCTCATCCCACAGTTTATAAGGTATACAATGCAATGAAGAGAAAATGGGTACACTGTGAGTTATAAAGGGACAGTAAATATAATTTCACTCTGCTGCGTTTAGAATTAAATTGGCAACAAAGTGATTGTTATATTGCTCACCACACCCTAAACATGTAGCTACAATACCTTGAGAAATGACACGTACCACTAAAATGTCCAAATTTATGACATTTTAAATGCAACAATAATCATCATGAACGCTGCCGGTTGAAGCCTTGCTCCACAAAATTAGTCTTTTTTTGGTTTTGCAAGGTATTATACCATGACACATTTAATTTGGAATGCAATAGTGAAAAGATTTTGAAAATTGGTCAAGAACCACCAGGAATGGTAAAAGGTACAGAGGTAATAACGTAAATATGAAATGGAAGCAGCCATGGTTCTAAAATATGCCAAAAGTGTAAATGTAAATGTGGATTAGAATATAACACTTAATCCAGCATCAGGTGCAATGTTTTTGTAGAGAAGAATATTTTTCGCCCACGTCTCATTCTTCGCATCCAATATTTTTCAGGCGCCTTTCGCTCCTTTAATTGCCTTATTGGACCTTTCAGTCACTCAAGTCTGCTTTATAATGACATTTCACTCAAGCTCTGCATGTGTGTCCCAAAGCTAGACGGATGACAGTGAAAATGCCACTGCTTTTTCTAATATACAGTCAGATAAACATATGCATTGGAGGAACTAGTGGAAGTTTGAGCCATTCATGCGTGTAAAAAACCCATATGAAACCCTAACCCCCCAGACTGGGAAGCACTGCGGTCAAACCTCCGCCTGAACATTAATTTTATGTCCCCCCACCCTATGTTTCAGTGAGGCTTATATTGTGTTAAAGTAAGGCGGCCTCAGGGCCCAAACTGGGAAGTCACAATGTGATTGAATCATGACTGCTGTATCCGATTGCTGCCGTATTCATCCCTGTTCTGCTCCGCAGGGATCAACAAAGGAAGCTGTTACCGGATCAATCACTTCCCCGAAGATAATGACTACGACACGGACAGCTCGGAATACATCCTGCGTAAGGCTGCCTCTGTTTCTCTCTCTACTTTGTCGCTTTTGCACCAGGAAAAGGAGTTTTGTGCTAGCAGATTTAAAGCAGCGCATCATCGTGATGTCATCATTTCATGACGACTTAATTTGTCAGTGGTGTCACTGGGTTTATTTTTAGCTCGTATCCATTAGGGTTGAGAAGTGTCAAGGATGATACAGTATGAGTTATTATGATGCGTTGGCTCCACACAATACTGCAATTTGCAAAGAAATATTAATGAACAAATTATTGCAGTCTGACTCTGAACTTCATCAGTCACACATATAGCATATAACACCACTTATATATATATATATATATATGAATATTGTATGGGATCTCAGCTTTGTGAAAAGGCTGTAAGGCACATGATGTGTGTTGTGTGCAGGGATCGTGCGAGCCTCGAGCCTGTTTCCCATCCTCAGCACCATCTTGTTGCTGCTGGGGGGACTGTGTGTGGGAGTGGGGAGGCTCTACAGCAGCAGGAACAATATTCTCCTCAGCGCCGGCATACTCTTCGTGGCTGCAGGTAAAAGTGAAACCAACGTAGCCGTGAAGACGAGGTTCTACATCACCCTCTGGGGTTTTGGTTGAAGTTGCAATTGGTCAGCAGTGTCATGCGATTAGCTCCTCTTCTTGTCAACATGTTTACTCACATTCAGTCAGTGCTGGAGAGCAGCTAATAAAAATGAGCGATGTTACTAACTTAACAACAGCTTATTAGTATCAAAGCAAATTTATAACTCAGCACTTGTGACAAATAGAAGTGTAGTGTGGTAAAATGTATATATTGTTACAGACATGTTAGTTTTCTCTCTTTACAAAGACAATTATTTTCAACTAGCAGGTGTTTGTGATTGGTGTTGAATTGGCAGAAGTGGCATCTGATAGTCGAGCACATTTGCATTTGCATCACAGTGCATTCTTGGCAGCTGTGATGGAGTTGGAGGATGGAAGCCACTATGGCGAAGATGGAAGCCAGAATCCATAGCCATATTTATCATAATTTATAGATATGAAACGCAAAATGGACAGGACATGCACACTTGAGTGTAACTTGTGCAACCTTAAAACTAAAGGTTTATTAATTTGATTTCTTGAACATGGACTAAGTCTAGTCTTGGACTATACTGCAATACTGTCTTCAAACGTTGTCTGAAGACACACTTCTTCAAGGAGTAACTATCCCTCATAATCACTATTTCTCTATAATAATAATAATATTAAATTAAAAAACTTGCCCACCAACGTATGTTTGTTGTCTGTGCACTATCCTCCCCTTCGCTCTAACATGATTTTTGGTTAAAGTATACAACTTAGTTGGTGGTAACTTGGTTTTAATGACAGTTGTTGAGTTTAAGTCTAGCTTTACAGATTAAAGAACAGTCGCGGCACTGTTGTACAGTAAGTTGCTCTGGATAAGAGCATCTGTTAAGTGATGTAAATGTAAATATCAGTGGAGATGAAATTTAAAGCTAGTCTAGGCTTAGGCTTAGTCATAGTCTGGGGAACTGGCCTATTATGTTTTGACAACACATTGTTAAGAAAGTATAAAATTTCAAATGATTTCATCCTATTTAATATTTTTAATTACTCAACTTTAAGATTATCCTACTGGACAAATATTGAGTATTATTGGATGAAATAGCTTGGATGTAGTTTGCTACTTTTTCTTGGTGCTCGTAGTCTAGCTAACTACTAGAGATGTGAACCTTTATGGGTCTCATGATCCGATTCGATTACGATGATCAGGTCAACAATTCGATTTGATGCAATATCACGATGCAGCCCATACCATTTTCTACATTACTTCACACTGCACTCAGATTGGGCATGGATCACAGGGACCACCACTCTATCCACTGTGTTTGTCTATAACATGTCCAAATCATCTGGAAATGCAGAAAAAAAAAAAACAAACCCAGATATAATCGATTATGTTCTGCCGCTGCATTGATACAGAATCATCCACGTCTGCATAGTGATGCATTAATTATGTGATTAATTTCAACACCACTAGTAACTACGATATTCAAACAGTAGATTGGCTGTAGCTTAGTTACTTTAAATCAGAATTAGCTTGTAGCTTGAAAAGTTATTGTTTAATAGTAGCTGAGTCACCATACATAATTGGTTTAACATACATAACAGTTAGCTACCGTCTTCATGTAGTAGTTAAAGACTGCACCCAACAAAAGCTTCACATTTCTTCATGACAACTCTCATCTCGCTTGCCAGGTCTCAGCAACATCATAGGCATCATCGTGTATATCTCCAGCAATGCCGGCGACCCCAGCGACAAGAAGGGCGAAGACAAGAAGAACCAGTACAGCTACGGCTGGTCCTTCTACTCCGGCGCCTTGTCCTTCATTGTGGCCGAAGCCATCGGCGTGCTGGCTGTCAACATCTACATCGAGAAAAACAAGGAGGTGCGCTTCAAGCGCCGCCAGTTCCTCAAGTCGGCCCCATCCTCGTCCTCGTCGCCCTACACCCGAATCCCCAGCTACCGCTACCGCAGACGGCGCTCCCGTTCCAGCTCCCGCTCCACCGAACCCTCACGAGACGCCTCGCCCGTTGGACGAAAGATGCCCCCCATCCCCCCCTCCTCGTCCTCCTCACTGCCCCTGGGCGAGATCTCCATGTACCCGCTGCGGGCCGGGGCAGGGGGGCCACCGCCGCTGGGGCCCTACAGCCCCGACCGAGAGACGCCAGCATTCCTGCAGGTGCACAACTGCTTCCCCAAAGACTCCAAAGACAGCGTCAATCGCAGGACCACCCCAGTTTAAGAGGACAGCAGCGGTTTACGAAACCGATTGTCAAGAATTCAAGTGGTGTTTGTACGTTGGTTGTTCTAACTGAAATCCAAAACCCCAAACTCAAAAAATGTGTTTGATTCCAAAATCGAAATGGAACAAAATGAATGACAAGTTGTTTTACGATTTCTCATTCTGTGCTCAAATGAAAGCCTGACCATATGTTTTCTATCGAATGCAAGTGGCATAAGCCAGAAAAAGTAAGTGATTATTTTTCATTGTGATCACACCACGTCACATCAGTGCACCACAACAAAATGTGACCTCTGCATTTGAACCACCCGTGAAGGAGCTGTAGGCAGCTGACACGAGCAACGGCTCTAAGAGCAGTGCTTGAGAACGGTACCTTGCTCATGAGTACCTCAGTGGTACCTTTACCGGTCCTGGGATTCGATCTGGTGACCTTCCGTTCACGGGGTGAACGTCCTAACCGCTATACTACCAACTGCCCCATAAACATGACCATTGTATGCAGAAGTGAAAAAGTGAAAATCACAGAAGAAGAAGAAGAGATAAACCAACTCTTACTGCCAAGCAACAAGACACAGTTATCCATTCTGAAGAGCAGGAATTGCATTAAATTAAAAAAAAACAAAAATAACAGAAAAATCACTCCTTTTTTTTAACATGTGTGGTATTATCAATAATTAACTTTTACATGCAACCTACTGCAAAAAATAGCATGAAAATTACAGATGATAAAAACTTCATTTCTAACTGCCAATATGAAACTATTCATTCTTATGTTTTTGGTTATAGTTTAAAAAAAAATCAATAAACAAACGATGAAAGGACCTTTATGATTACAATTCTTAAAAAGATATTCATTTCCAAAATAGGAAGTTGGAACAAAATTAAAACACACACTCGTGTTCTGTTCTGGTTTTTCATTAGGGGTAAGTGACTGTTACACATGGTCAATGAAAAATGTATACACTGCTCTATAGAGGTGGATAGCTTTGTTTTGTTTTGGCAGTAAGACAGTTAACCAAAAAATCTTAAATGAAATAAGAATGCACAATTCTGTTTTCCATTTTCAATCTGAGCACAAAATGTGAAATCAATTAACTAACTTGTTACTCATTTTTTTCATTCTGGTTTTGAAAGTGAATATTAAAAAAACATGTTTTTAGGTTTTGATTTTTTGGTTTAAAGTTGAAAAATGAATGAGCGAATTGTCAGTCACCAAAACGGTGGAACTTATTGAGACAAAAGAAGAGAATTTGTTTTTGGAGCTGTTTCCATTGGACAGGTGGTAGTTTATTTGAGGGAGTGCTTCCCCCAACACACACACACACACACATACTCACACACTCAAGAACACACAAATTCTGAGATCCAAACTAAGAGCTAACCCTGTAGCATTTTCTGCGCCATGTTTGGCATTGAGGAGCTTCGTACTCTACATACTAAAAAGCCCAGTAGCCAGTCTTAAGTAGCAATACATCTGTAATGCACTGAACACTGATATTTTGCGCCTTCATCCCGGTTTTGATCAAATGTTTTTTGGCTTTTTTTTTACACAACTGTTGATTTGACAATGAACATCAGTGCTGTTAAAGGTGAAGTCTGAGAGGTGCTAACTCAGTCAGCATGAGCCACTGCCCGAACTTATACCAGGTCCTGCCCCCTTTTTGAAATATAAATATCTACACTGTGAGTCAATATAAGGGACCTTTGTACCCAAAAATTCCCATAATTTTGGCAAATGTTGATGTATTTGCAAAAAAATTGCATTAAATTTTGCAAAAGAATGATTTTTATATTGTCAGACACACATTAAATGCACAGCTACAATATCTTCCAAAGCCACTAATTTTTTTTTCAAAGTCTAGATTAAGGTGTCAGTGAGAGCACAATCGACCATTGCCATTTGTGACAATTGTTGTTGATTTTGGTCATAAAGTTGGCTTGTAGCTACCGTTAATATTAAAATATTGTTATATAAAATATAAAGCAGGCATCTGCTTGTAACTTGTAACTACAAAACCAGACAGTTATTGTTGAATTTGCTTATAAACTGACATTTTATTGTTCCCTGTTACAGATGTCATGTATGGTTATTATGGAAATGTCACTGTGAAAACTGCCATTTCACATGATATTGTAGCTACACGTCTCAAGTGCTGTAGGCAGTATAAAAATCAAATCTCTTGCAAATTTAATACTAAATGCAACAGGGAAAGAATTTTAAGAACCAGTCAACATTTGTCAAAGTCTTGGGCAAAGTTACAGAGCCTCCTTTTTTGACTTAAATGTAGTAACAGAGCCATTTTGTACTGTGCTTTGAACCACTGCCATGTCATTTTACTTCTGATGTTTACATTTCAACAAACTTGTTGATGTAGAAAACTGTGAATCATTCCTACGTGGGACAGTTCGAGTGAATTTTGAAAAATCGAAGAAAAGATGTTAAAAAAAAAGTTGGATGTTCAAAGACTTTCTGCTCAGGGAAGTTAATATTAGATGTCTGCCAGGTGACGTTGGAGCTCATTTTTTGGTCAGGGTCAAGACTACAGAGCCCATAAGAGGTTGAATATGTGAGGAAAAAAATAAATACGAGTTTAGCTCATGAGAAAGTATTACATACTCACAAAAAAGCTCCATGGGTTCATAAGAAAGTTAGGAAAACCTTCAAATGCTCAAAGAAAAGTTTCACATGTTCACAAGAAAGCATTGTGTGCTCACAAGAAAGTTTTGTGTTTTAGAGAACATTGCAGGCCCTGCATGTTTGCAATAAGATTTACATTCACGGTATTTAACAAGACGCAAGAATCCTAACTACTAGACCACCACCACCTGTCCAACTGATTTTCCCTACTGTCTTTTTACTGGATTTGAGCCAGTAACGTCTTACCCCAGAGGCGTCGTTCATATTGCATGGTCACGAGAAAGCTTTGCGTCTTGTGTTCACAAGCAAGTATTTTTTTACGTCAACACAAGGAAATTTTCCCAATGTTCACGCATCTAATGAGCACCCGACAATATTTTGTGAGGCCGCAAAACATTCTTGTGAGCATTCACTAATGTGATATTTTCCAGTATGCAAGCGATACTTTCTCCTGAGCACACAAAACTTGCGTTTATCTTTTTCACTTGTCCCTTCAACAGGTCTGTAGTTTCTGAACCTATAGTATTGTTTTTGCAAACAGGTCTTAAGTACCGCAGGCCCTGACGCCCTGAAGCTAGTGCGCTGAACTTTTGTTCGTGAACTTAGCAGCTCTTTTAGCTCGACCCCCTTGGCGAGCGAGGCTTCGGCACATATGGCCTAACACTCGGCTAATTTGCTCCGGTTCGTGTCATCGGCGTCTCGCACAGCGTTCCCTCGACGGCGAGCTGTTTCTCCGCAGCAGAGGGAAGCATTTGGCTAATGGACCAAGCCCGACTGCCTTACAACACACACAGAGTCTATTCTGTGAGTCCCCGGAACGCATTACCACATCCGTGGGAGCGGTGGATTAATGTGTCGCTCCCACACAACGCTCCAAGACGTGAGTCCGCTAGGATTCTCTAGGAATGGTGAAAATGGAGTAATTAAAACTAACCCTGAAAATCGCAGATGAAGAATGCTGCCAAGGAACAAAACAAAGCTGTACTGTATTCGATTTTTTTGGCTTTAATTTGAAAAGCAGAATGATACATGGATTCCATAAAAACCTTTTTTCCAATGTTTCATGCTCAAATGAAAAATGGGGAAAAGGAAACCACACATATTCCATTTCGGTTTTTCATTGGGCACAAGTTGCAGAAATGACCATTACATCTCCAAGTGACAATTACATATGTTCAATCACTCCTTTTAACTGCCCATGAGAATGGATAGCTTTGTTTTGTTCCTTGGCAGTTGTTTTGTTCATTTGTTCCTCTGGAAATGTGGAAAATGGAGTAATAAAATAAAAGTGGACAATTTTCAGATGAAGAAGGTTTCTGGCTGGCAAGCAACAAAACAAAGCTATCAACTTTTTATTTTTTTGTTTTCCTGGATTCCAAAAACGTTGTTCCTCCCGTATTCATTCCCAAAACCAAAATCATAAAATGAACAAGGAGTCATTTTCCCATTCCACGGTCAAATGAAAAATGAGAAAAAAGGAAACCACGGTCATATTCCATTTTGGTTTTTCATTGGGCACAAGTGGCGGAAATGACCATTACTCGACCGGAAGTGACCATTACACGTGGACAAGCCAAAAAAAGCATATGCTGCTTCTTTGCACTGCTCATGAGAATGGATAGCTTTGTTTTGTTGCTTGGCAGTTGTTTTGTTCCTTTGCTCCTCTGGGAATGGTGGAAATGGAGTAGGTTTTTAAAGGTAATAGTGTCTGGCAAGAGAGCAAAATTGCAGACAGCGACTTTTATTTTTCCAACGGAAGTGATGATATAACTGCCAAGAAGTAGATTTGTTATCATATCTTATTGCAGCGATCAATCAAATGTGGACAGATGTGTTGTATCTCTGTGGATGGCGTGAAATTGTCTCATAACGTAACAACATTAACCAGAGGAAATATCTTTCTATTCCCAACAGCTCTCGTCACGGCAGCAGTTAGAAAACGCTGAATTCCTCTCCGACGTTTCTTACAATACTGTTAACAGAAGCATATCAGAAATTCATCTTTTAACAACTAATAAAATGAAAAAAAAAAAATAGATCATTCATATTTGTAATTTAGTGCCATACTTTCTCTCAGAACCTTAATACTTCGAGGGGCTTTCTTCAGGTTTTCCGTGTGAAACGATATTACAGATTTACTATTCAGTATTTTCAAGTTTATTATTCAGTACAGTAATTAAACAAAAGTGAGAATTCTTCAACTGCCCACAAAGCTTTGGAGTTAGGGCGCTGAGCTAACACCTTGCAATACATGAGTTTTTTCTGTGAAGACGTTAAAAAGAGTCCAGCTGTGTGTTGTTATGATGTAATATTTTCGTCTGATTTTCTTGGCTGTAGTCCACCTCAATAAAAGCAAAGTGATTCTTGTTTTACTCAAGCTGCTTGACATTTCACTTTTCCTTCTCATAACTATTCCTCATCATAACCACCAATTCCCCAAAATTGGAAACAGAGACAGAATCTTCTGCTTTTTTTTTTTTAGAATTGTTTCTCTCGAACTCCTTGTAATGTCCTTTGTTCGTGTATTGGTACAATTCTTTTTAGAGTTGATACACTTGTCATACTGGGGAATAATCTTGCTGCAGCTGCACTTTGTTTCTCAGAGCCAGAGGGTAAAATGACAGCACACATCGTGCTCACACTTTCAGAAACACACACACTTCACACTAAATGTGTGAAATTCTCTTTAAAACTTGTTTAAACACTGTCTTTAGTGCTAACAAAAGACACAAAAACTAAAAATGTGAAACTCCAGTTAAGAATTACTGAGTTTTACTTATTTGTATTCGACTAAAATCACTGAAGTTCTTTATGAAAGTGAAAAAAAGTGAGTGATTATTTGTCATTCTGAACACACAACAGCACACAGTGCACCACAGCGAAATGTGGCCACTGTATTTGACCCATCCGTGAAGGAGCAGTGGGCAGATAGCATGGGCAGCGCCCAGAGAGCAGTTCTTGGAGACGGTATATTGCTCATGAGGTATCAATGAGTACCTCAGTGGTACCTTTACTGGTCCTGGGAATTACCCAGCGACGTTTCGATCACGAAGCGAACGTCTGAATGTTAACTGTCTCCCATTATGGTATAAGCCATATAACATACATACAATACAATATATAGATATATACAATATTTACTTTTAGTTGTCTTCCAGATGTTAAAATGCTTTTACTTTTTTTCCAAAATGCACAGAAAATCCTAACCCCAAATAACTGTAAACTTACACATTTTATCAACATATTTTTATATAAATATTCAATTTTTCATGCAGTCTTATCATCCAGAAATACCAGGTTATCAGATAAGATCATAACCCAAAGCTCCCCAAAGAGCTTCGGGTTTACCAATAATACAAACAGTCGACTCACTCTTCTAAAAGTAATTTAGCACTGCGAGGGAGGATTTAAAGAGAAGCTTTTCTGATTGAACACAAATAAGGAATCAAATGAGAAGAAAAGCTGAGCTCATCAAGACTCCATTAAGACCCAAAACAATCGATTTAAGGACCATTTTTTTACATGATGAAGCTTTGGGGTAACAGGGCCTAGGATTTAGAGATATATACATCTTTAAGTGGCCTTGTTTTGGCATAAAGTGCCAGCTCCCCCACCCATACACACATGAAACCCGATAGGTGGACATCCAAACTTCTTGACTCACTAAGCACATTTATAGAACCCAGGCTGCCCTCCTTCCAGCACACCCCACCCCCTGCCACTTCGCCTCAAACCCGCCCTCCCCTTGGCAAGGTTGGTGCAGATGAAGCTGCTCGTTTGGTCATCAACTTTTTTTGATGTGCCCCAACAGCTGTGAGCCGGAACTCAGGCCAACGCCCCCTTTGCCATTTGGCCTTCTCTGTCTATATCTCTCTTTCTTCCCATCTCTCTCTCTCTCTCTCTCTCTCTCTCTCTCTCTTTCTCTCTATCAAAAATCCCAGTGCTGTTCTGAGTCAAGATCTGAGTGAAGACCTCTACCGGGAACTACAGGCCGATTTCAGATTGCGGGATTCAAACCACCTGTACCTAGCGTACAGTTTAAGTTTGGGCTAGGTGGCTAGGGAGCATCATTTTTCATTGTCAGAAGTTTAAGAAGTTAGGAAATTAAAGAAGGAGAAACCCTTCTCGTGGCACCATGCATAAGGACACGAAGGTGAGGTTGACGATGGTGCTGATCCTGGTGGGCATGGTGTGCATGTTTACGGCCGTGGTGACGGACCACTGGGCAGTTCTCAGCCCCAGGGTGGAGGCGGTCAACAGCACATGCGAGGCAGCCCACTTCGGCTTGTGGCGACTCTGCAAAAAGCACATTTACATCGTGGAAGAGGAGATGGTGGGGAAAGGGTGCGGACCCATCAGCCTGCCAGGAGGTAAGGAGCACAATCGCAAGTTTTATCATGATACAATATTGGACTGATTCAATGGACGGTGATTCATTAGACGACAATTTGCCAGTATCGCAAAGTCTGCTGCTAAACGTCTTCCATCCGATTCAGTTTGGGAGCTGGCAATCTAAATGAGATGATGTCATATGAGTCAGAGTCAGAATCAGATTTAGTTGCCAAGAGGGTTACCAAACAAACATCAAATTTCTAGCCATTAGCATCTCTTTAGTATTGCAGACAACAGCAAATTTGCTGTGATACGATTTTGATTCGATTCAGTTCAGGAGCTGACAATCAATATGAGATGATATATGAATCAGAATCAGATTGATTTGCCAAACATACAAGAAATTTTCTTCCAGTCATAAGCACTTCTTTTTGATTCCATAAAGTTCAGAACCGCTGATCGATATGAGACAATATCAAATGAATCAGAATGAGATTTTATAGTCAAGACAGTTAACGTGCAAACAAGGAATTTTACATAATTAGCATCTCTCTAGTATTCCAGACAATCTTGAAGTCTGCTGTGATATAATTTTGATCTGATACAGTTCAGGGGCCGGTGATTGATATAAGATGATGTCATATGAATCAGAATAAGAACCAGATTTATTTGCCAAGAAGGTTAGCAAACGTACAAGGAATTAGCTTTCCGGTCATAAGGGTCTCTCTATTATTCCAGACAATTCCAGTAAAGCTGCAATATGACTTGTATTCGATTCAGTTCAGGAGCCGGTGATCAACATGAGATGATGTCATATGAATCAGAATCAGATTTATTCACCAAGTAGGTTAACAAACGTCCACAGTATTTTCCTCCAGTCATTAGTGTCTCAATCTAGAAACAGAAAGTATAAATACTGTGAAACAGGTCAATATAAACTCTGGACACTACATTGAATGAATGTTTCAAAGTAAGACTGATCGTATCGTTAAACTCATACCAGGAGCTGGGTCCAGGGATGGGGGCAAAGAGAAGCTGCCTCGTATTAGCAAGATTATTATAACTTCTTACTAATTCAACACGTTTTCATCCTTGCACGAGGCACTTGAGGGCCTGGAAAGTGGTAACACATGATTTCTAAATCCAGGAATCAAGCATAAATGATCAAACTAGGGCTTCCACTCATCTATTTGTTGGTTTATTTCTATGTTTACTCATCTATTAATGAGCGCTACCAACGTAATATTGCTCCTGTCTTAGCTTGCGGCTTCCTTAGCGCATGATTCACAGGCAGCCTATTATTTAGGTCAGAGTTACCCAATCCGTAACAGAGCTCCAGACATCCCGGCAATGTGGAGCCATGAAGTCCAACATAGCCACGAGCTAACGAGCGTGCTGGAGCTATGGCAAGCTAAATCAGCCTCTATGGGTGGTCTATCACAAACACACTAGCAATAGCACGTCGGGACAATGTCCGAAAGGGAACAACAACACGTCCACTCGGCATGCCATTAAAGCTGCGTTCCATCACACCTAATTATGACTGAAAAACTCACTAACAGTAATTAGTTAGTGGCTTGAATTTCTAAATTGGAGCGCGCCCACCAGCTCTGCTAGTACCCTGCCAAAACTTGACCGAGTATATCTAGTTTCTGTCTCAGCTGTGTTTCCCAACAAAGTAACTTAAACAGTTTAGCACAGTGTGTAAACTGTACTGGGCTGCAAGACATTTTAGAGTAACTCCATAGGATCACAAAATACAGCAATTTAATTCACACAATATGGACAAAAATGATTTACATTTACAGTATTTAGCAGACACTCTTATCCAGAGCGACTTATATTTCCTAATTTCAGGGACAGTTCCCCTGAGAGCAACTTAGGGTTAAGGGTCTTGCTCAGGGACCCAGTGTTGGTAACGCCAGAGGTCGGATTTGAACCCACAACCTCTTGGTCCAAAGGCAAGTGTCCTACCGCTAGGTCACCAACACCCAAATCCTTACTATAATTTATTTAATGAAATGACCTGTTGACATCTGGTCTGCTGTTTCGTTTATTTATTATTTGCCTTTATCTTCTCATTATAGTTTACAGTGTTGTCCTTAATGCTGATTAGTATTGCATGTGCATGCATATTGTTCTTGCGAAGCACTTTGTGTTTGCTTTCTTGAAAATTCACAGAAGTGAAACAATCAATATTCATGGTTTGGCAGCCAGTCTATTTAGTCAGTCTAATTGCAAAGCAGCAAGTCTCTGACATTTAAGCTGTTGAGTTCTAATGAATGCTTCAAAACTGGAACGTTTGAAGAAAACTGAGTGCAATTTGGAAATAAATTCATATAAGAACATGAAAATACATTACAGACACAATGTATTAACAAATCTCAGAGTAAATAATATCCAAAAGCTCACTTAGTTTTACTACAATATGCCGATTACAACCATATGAATGCAAAAGCAAAACACTAATAATAATGGTGAGCTTTTATGGACTTTGTGTCTTTAACAGATACACAATTCCCCGAGATAAGATCAGAACAAGCGAATCTCGGTTGGATGAGGTTTGGAACACAATGCAGTGAAATAGAAATTTGAGACATTTAAAACAGCTGCAGCACTGAGATACAGCATTCCACATGTCTCTAGTGAAAGCATGTTCATTCAGTCATTTTCATAACTTTTATGTCTTTGACACAAACACAAAAGGTGGCTAAATATTACTACAGATGTTGACTTATTCCAAACAATAGGCTGAATCACTGTGGCTTTACACACTTCTTAATTAACTAGATTGGTTTTGTGAAAGCAAAAAAAAAAAATCACGCCATCTCCAGACGGCTCACAGAGGTGTGTGTGTAATTTGGCCCAAGGGAGTCGAACTACAGAACGTCTCAAAAACTCTGTCCCCAGCGTGCTGTTCTTCTACTTACTGTGGAGGAGAAAAAAATAATGAGAGGTTATAAAAGAAACAAACTGACTCTCTGGACATGGGTTCACACAGGTCTGGAAGTTAATGAAAAACTTGTAGATAGTTTTTAATTAATTACAAATTATTTTTACTATTATTGGCTATCAGCAAAATGTGTTATTAAATTTACATTAGTTAAATATTTAATGACAAAGATAACACTGAAAGACAAAAATTAGTGCAGAGACCAGAATTAAATAGCCAATGGTGACATTAAACATCATAATCAGAATATTTATTAATATTCAACACTGACTGAACATTAATGCCCTGCCCAATATTGTCACATTATATGAACATATACTTTAAAAGAAGCTGAATCGTTATAATAAAAATCAGAAGACAAGCAACTAAAAACAGCGTCTCCACATTCTGATGGCTCTGCATTTGGCATGGTGAGAATAAATTGTTTCCGGGAGTCATTAGAGCTGGAATCAAAGGCAAATTTGTTTTTAAGGCTGAGCTCTGTCTAAGCATGGGTCTAAATTTGGACCTTCTAGTATTTCACCCAGACCAGTAAGAGAATGTCTGAGCCAACTAAGACATACTTTAGTCTTGATTTCACTTTTATATTGTAAATGGATCTGTTTTAATCATCTGTATTCTGGTTTATATGACCCAGTATCACCATGAGAAACAAATATACAGCAAAATGCATTTTCCACAAAACACTGGATCTCGACTGCTGAGAGATTTCAGGTTAGCTGGATAAATTTAGCCTATTCACATTCAACATTCAACCCCATTCCATGCTCGTCCTGAGGGCACGTTATTTCAGCAGAGAGAAATGCACTGCAAACACTAACACTAATCTCTACAGATAGAAATTAGCCTCAAGCAGAAGAAAATCTAACCCTTTGCCTAGACTCCAGCCGACCCCAGTGACTGACAGACACTGGAATATGAGAAATTACCAGTATGTGGTTGGAGAATTCTTTTTTTTTTTATCCAAGCAGTTTTTGCCAAGGCATTACTTATGCAAAATATGAAAAATGTCACAAATGGCTTTTTTTCATCATTTTTAGTTTAATAAAAATATGCTTTAAAGAACCATTTTGGTTGCTGTAGAAATGGGAGGAATCTCTTTTTGCCATAACTAATCTTTTGAAATTATTAAAAATGATTAATTAATCATTAATAGGCTTTAAAAGAATGTAATCTGTAAATATGTTTATTTGTATTATAATTCAAAGTTTATTTTTGTTGCTTTATTTTTTCTATATTTATATCTTTTTAACTTGTATTCTATGTTCAAATTGCATAGTGAAAGGAAAGAGCGGTTCAGAACACATTTCACTGCATACTGGATCTGTATAACTATGCATAAATAAAGGATCTTGAATCTTAATGAAGTATACAAAATATTTCAGACAATTACTATTTCAGAATGCTGATTTTTCGGAGTATATACAGAACCTATGGCCAAAAAAATAGGGAATTAACATGTCAACTAAGAAAATAAAACGTCATTGAAATGTAATCAGGATATTTTCCATCACTCTATGAGCTGTAGGCTCTAACTACATTTCAGAGGTTCAAGGTTCTAGACTCTAGAATAACTGAAGCGTAATCAGGATATTTTCTATTGATCTCTAACTCCAGTGGAGCCAAGAGTCTCATTTTTGCCTTTATAATAAAGCGCTGAAAAAATAATTTTGTTTGTTATAGCATCGTTATTTTATTGTTAAGCAATGCAATTAAAGTTGCAACTGCAAGGACTAATTATGACAACAGCATGAACAGAGTTTAAGGACAGTGGGCCTTGTCCTTATGTAAGAAACAAATCTACCAACTGCTGAAATTTTACATTTGCTAATCGGGTTACAACTGATTCTACAGTTGTATAATGTTATACTAGTTAAATGTTCTAACGTTCTAAACCAAATTGTCTTGACTTGACCCAGACTCAAAAGCACTGCGTGACAGCAGTGTCTGAATTTTGGGGATTCCTCTTTAGCCTGTCGTTGGAGCACCTGTGACTGTGCACGGCTGTTACTTGTAGAATGCTGAAAGAAAAGCAAACCCCCAAACAGCTGTGGAGCTTCTTAAACACAAGTTACTCTTAAGCTCCAACACACGCCAGCAATGGGAAGGGAGCTGACATGACACAAAAGTATATTCAGAACAAACAGATTCATTACGCTCTTGAAAATAAAATCAAGATGTGGATAGAGCTTGCTTTTATTTAACACTTTTATACACTTGAGAGGACAACCATCCATTACTTTTGAAATCCACTGTAGTTTCAGTAACATGTTAGTGACATTCCTTGAGCATAGATTTTGAGATGAGATAACACTTTCTAATATTCTAAGTATTTAAAATATTTAATTTTTTACTGTTAACCTAAGTTTGTTATTACAGTTTGGTTAATAAGTTAGGGTACCAACTTGAAATTTGGTCGATTTATATAAAATTATAACTTTAATATTTCAGCATTATGTATATATTTTCTTACATAGAACATTATCATTTGCATGGTAGCCCAACAGGGAAATGTGGGAGAGTTTAATGTACTAATAATCATGAAAGAGATTATATCTCAAAACTGTCGGAGCTGATTCATCCTTAACGCTAGGGTTGAAAATAGGAATGCACTGACGCATGACTTCATAACTGATGTGTGACTGCTTTGCTTTGTTGTATGTAAGACATATTTTGAAAGTAACTTTCCCCAACATGTACTATAATCGTTTTACTGCTGAGAACATAAGCTTGCACGCAGCCCACATGCACACACAGGTCTATAAAACCTCGCAGCCAATCGATGACAAATTTAGGCTGAGTAAATAACCAGCTGCCCGGTCGGAGAGGCGTTGGGGGATTTGAGGGAGCTCAAACTTTTGGGTCCATGCTGAGTGACAGCCACACCTGAGCTTAGCACCCGGCGTCGTGTTGGACCGGTTTCCCCTAGGTTTTCAGACGACCTTGTCTGGATCCTGTCTTGGTTTGGTCCCGAATGTGTGTCCTCACATTCGTGGACTACTGTGAGGTCGCAGCACAATTTTTGGTGTGAAGTTTACAATTGGTTTGGAATTATTCAAAATAATTATAAGCTATAATATATAAATAATATAAATTTGTTATATTGATGTGCTCTTAAAAAGTGGTATTTTAACAAGTTTCAATCTTTAATATATAGAAATAATATATTATCTTTGGTAAATTTGGTTTATATGTTGGGGTTACCATTCAAATTGGGATTTAAACAAATTGTTACTTAAATATATCAAAATCCTACCTATATTTTCTTACCTAGGACATTACTTTTCGCATGGTAACCCAACATCAACTAGTCTCAACTAGTCATTTTTACAGAGATATGTGGTGATAGTTTAATGTACTAATAATCATGCAATGGATTAAAACTCAAGACCATTGGATCCAAGTCATTATTAATGTAATAATGTCATGATCAAACACGCCTTATAAAAGAGGAGGCAAACAAGAAGAATGAACATACATACACACATACACGGCACAAATAAATACAATTACCATTGATTGTTATTGCATGTAACAGGATAGACTGCTTTACGCAACAGTTATTGCACATCAAAGTTTATCAAAAAACTCTTCAAATTGCCTGTGAGGCTTGAAAGCTTCCTCACCGGCCCAGCGAGGCCAGAACCAACTGCAACTGCTGAAAACATTAGCACCTCGGCCGCAAATTCACAAGTCAAAATAAGGCATTGTCCAAGGACATTAAGGGCTTGGCTTTTGGTTGTGACAAAGTGATTGTAATCGGAGATGATCAGTTTTATTAACAGCGGAGTTGACATGATCGAGGCCCTGGTGAGGGTGACGGGGGCTGGGAGCAGACATGTGTCAAGACTGAAATTTATTAAGAAACAAACAATAAAGCAAAAGATGATTAAACGTAAATAGAATCACAAACAATATATAACCAGCTATTTCTACAGTGTATCTATATATAAATGTAAATCTCTTCTACTTACTAATATTTTATTTATTATATTGTAAAATTAAATATGTACATTGTATATGGTGTACATATATACATATATATATATATATACACATATATATATACACATACATACATATATATATATATATATATATATATATATATATATATATATATATATATATATATATATATATATATATATATATATATATATATATATATATATAATAGATGGTCTGGTTTTCTATAGATCATGTGGTGGGTCATGCAGCTCTTGTATTTTTACCCTCTCACTTAGTCTGACCATATGCATGTTCACTGGATTTACCGCTGCCTGTAGGGGCTCTTAATTTCTCAGGTGGAGCGTTTTCCGTTACACGGTGGTACCTCAACAGCGGGAACACATCTCCACTGTGGGCTCCTTTTTTAATTTCAAACTTAAATTGAATGCCGACTTTCCCTCTGGGCATTAGAACAGCTCCGCAGCTGACGCGGAGCAGACAACAAGAAAGAAAAAAGTGAGAAGACATTGAAGTTTCACAATGATTAGGCCAAAAACGAGTGGAAAAGCCAGAAGGTCCTCCGCCTTCCTGAAAAGCTGCATTTTTTGAGATGGAGGACGTTTCTCATAGCAGAAAAGATATAGCGTGCTAACAACTGAATACATAAAAACAGAGACAAGGGCTCTGAGAAGAATTAGGTCTAGTCTACAGTGAGTTTGTAACAGACGAAACATAATTCTTTTTTGGATAATTCTTAGATAGCAGCTGTACTTTTTTTGTGAGGGGCTCAAATGCATGTCAGACTGTTGATATAGTTTCAAAACACTTGTGCCACTCAAAAGTTTGGTTTAGTTTTTTGGTTGTTTGGACTGAAATAGTCACAGCATTTGATGCTATGCTCAGCTGCCACACAGAGCTGTGTGAACGGCAGCCAATGCAACACATACCACAGGTGTCTACAACATGCAACCCAAAAATGTGGTTCATAAAAGTTACTGAATATTATACACATTTAGTTCAGCTGATGCATTGAAATGCCATGTGTGCTCATGTGTTTTATATTTAGATGTCATTTATGCATCTAGAATTTGGCTTACTAGTGTATCGCTGTCACCATATGGACGTTCTCCATTAAATCTTTGCTAAAACAAAGACAATCAAAAACAAGCTCTAAAACTTATATATAAAATAAGAGCTTGTTTTAGGAGCTTGTTTTAACATACACCATGTGTTGCTGAAGCCATTCTTTTTTTCCATTCCATTTTGCCAAGAAGTCATTCTCCCAGTTTAAGAGTCTTACTTTTCAATGTGTTTTTAGTATTTCACCAGTTAGACTTATAAATACTATAATACATTTGCGAATAACAGAGGAGTTGTCTACTCCACAGTCTAAACAAAAATTATACCATTAAAATAAATACATCTATGAATTTCTTAGGGCAAGTTGTTTATGTGTTGGCAGGAAGCAGGTCCGTCCTTTCTCTTTGATGGTTTTGTAGTACTTGAGTAATTGTACTTCATTACTGTACTTTAGTATTATTTTGAACACTTTGTATTGAGTAATCTAAGTGTGAGGAACCTCCATTCTTTGCTTGACTACAATCATGATAAGAAGTTTTTTATATTCACTTCCTTTTATTTTAAAAGCATTTATGACTCAGTGCTGGAAAATAAGTTTAGATAGGGAAATCATCAAGATCATACAAAACATGAGTCAGTTTCAGAGTCATGTTAGGATTCGATGAGATAAAAATGGATTTGAAATGGTATCACGAGCTTAATAAGTGACAGTTCTTAGAAGCAGCTTTCTGTTTGCAGTGGTTAGAAAGTAGTGGTGTTTCACACTCCTAAGGGGCAAATATGTCCTTGGGTGAGGGCAATTATGCAGACAAAACAAAGGAATCAGTCGCTGTGTAATACGAGTGTTGCATATAAGAGGTGAGTTGGGGTCCACTTTTGTTTTGAGGGATGAATATGTCTTAAATAACTGTGCTAGCTATCTTTTAAAGTGTACTCCATTTAAATAGTATGAATGCAAATGAAAGTCACATATTCGGATTTTTGTTTTACGTTTTTTATTGGCGATCATCTATTACTCATGAGGTACAGCAATTTCACTGAATTTCTCAGTTCTAAGTTTGTAAAATGTACCACAACCACCCAATCCCATCATAGACTAATGCTACAACAATTTAATTAAAGTTGTTTTGTGGAAATTCTTATAACAGTTATCATGAAACTTATAACGGTTTATGAGAAAAATATTCATAAATATTCAGTACCCTTGCAGATATCAACTAGTATTTCGAACCCTTCACTCCTGGAGAAGACTCAGAGATCTTTGAGGTGAAAACCCAAAGAGGTAAAGCAACATTCGGTAGCTGTTTATCTGAGCTGTTTGTAAAACATATTTGTTCTTGTTTTGTGAAAGCTTTTAGATCTGTGGCATGTGTCGCTAGCGTTAATATGAATGTCTATACAATGTAATACATGAGACAGAATTTGTTCCTGTTGAACTCCATTAAGCTAAGTTAAAATATTGAATTTTCATAATATAAACCCTTTTATATTCAAACTTTGTGTTCCTTTTACGTAAGTTTGGCATGAACTTCTTTTATCTCTTGAATATGAGAAATTTTCCTTGATGATTATCAATTGATATTTTCATTTGACACAGAGAAACAAATAGCCGTAAATCATAACAGCCTAGGTAATCGCAGATAGCTAAAAGCTAATATTTAAATTTAAAACCAACTAAATGAACTAGGCAACAATTAACATCTAATTTAAATGTCAGCTTATATTTTTATATCAATGACTCAAAACGTTTTGACAATAATACATGCCAATCAATATTTAAGACATCACTACTTTTACCTCTACATCTCCAAGTTGTTTGCTTTGAGCATATAAAAAGCCATATTTACAAGTCTGACACTAAGGAGCTGTGAAGAACTGAGTTGTATCAGAGGTTCTTGAGGAATGTCCGCGATGGTTATCTTGCCCATCCTGCCTTCTTGATTATTTATTCATTTGTGTTACTGTGTCTCACTTGAAGGTGAACACATTAGAGTCCATCTGGTATGTGCTGCTGTGTGTATCAGTGAACAGCTATATCTCAGAAGCAGGCGCCGGTCAGACAGAAATCTGGGCGAGTTGACTGGACACGGACACAAATCCAGCTTTGCCCCCAAAAGCACACCGTGAAACAGTCAGACTGCAGCCTTCAGGGGTTTGCTACAGACTCATCTCCAATATTCTAATAAGCACTTAGTATACTGGATATAAAGGATATAGGAAACTAAGGAGGTCCATGGAGGGTTTATATTACTTGAGTTGTTGCACTTTATCACTGCATATGTAGAATTAATATGTTGGATTCAAGTCTTGTGTAAATTCAAAAAATTTTCTTGAGGCAAATAGTTCAAAATTGCACTTTCCTTCCTGTGGTCTGCAGTACTTGAGTAAATGTACGTCACTACAGTACTTGAGTATTGATTTGAGTACTTTGTGGTGGACTAGTATTATTAATATTGAAGCATTTCACTCTAGTAGAACTTCCAGTTCTAATGACAGGAAATACTCAGTACATTTCCGCTTTAATATTCCTTATATTTCCATTTTTAAGCCATTTTGCATACACTGACAAAGTATTATTATTATTATTATTACATTATTATTATTATTATTATTATTAGCCAATGTGTGGGAGGTCAATCTTTTGGAAGGTGTGTCGGCTTCCATGTACCCTACCGTCAAAAGTTTGGACACACCTTCCCATTAATATTTTGTTCTTAGGAAAGCACATGAGGTAGTCACCTGAAATGGTTTTCCAACAGTCTTGAAGGAGTTCCCAGAGATGCTGAGCACTTGTTGGCCCTTTTGCCTTCACTCTGTGGTCCATCTCATCCCAAACCATCTCGACTGCTGTCATTTTCTTTATGACAGATGGGGTCAGAATGATAAAATTCCATTTTTGTACCGTACTTATAACACTGGATGCTGTCAGTGCAGCTAATTAGAGAATTAAGGCTTCAAGTTCTTAATGCTAAACATTACAGAGCGAGGCAGTAAGCAAGAAAATCTCACTCAGGTGACGTGAAGAAGACAAGACAGAAGACGTATCAACATGGATCACACTGCTGGAAACAAAATATTTGTTTATGATTCTGACCCCATATGATGCTGCTGGCTCCATGCGAAAAGTTATGGTGGCCAAGAAAGCCTAATGCACTTCAAAATTTAAAATGCTGCAAATAAATAACAAGCACCTGATAGACAAATATGCGGCAAAGCCTTCACATATAATCTAACACAATGGCGGTTTTTCCCAGGGGATGCTTTTTTGGATGTACTTTTATCTTAAATGAGATACTTTAAAGGCTAAAAGTAAGTTCTATTCGGTTTGAGCAGGCTGTTAAAACAACTTGCGTGCATATTAGTGTTGTACAATTGAAAAATCATGTGACTGCCGAAAAACAAGCGTCCTGCGGAAATGCTTCCATAATGCTACCTTAACTTGTTTGTGAACATTTCCAGATTTTCTGCAGTTGCGCATCTGTGGTTCGCAGATGTGGTTGTGAAATGTGGTGTTTGCACGTGAATATATGTGACCCAATCTGCCGTAATGAGTCGGAAGTTGGCATTCTATTTATTTAGATACGGGCCGATTATGTTGAAAAACATCACAAAATACAGATTTTACTTTTCTGGAGACCAGATTAATTTTGAAGATCTTTTCTTTCATATAAGACCAAAAAAGAAAAATCGATATTTTTGATGTTTTGTCAACATAATCGGCCCGTATCTAAATAAATGGTGTGACTTCCGACTCATTCTGTGAATCGGGTCTATATGCTTTATTGGTTTTTACAGCATATTAAAGCTATTTTTATTTACTTATGTGTAGCAGAGGTTCTTATCCAGGCAAAATTCCATTTCCTAATTTCAAGGCAAGTCTCACAAGATCCAGTGATCCAATGATTGTAGTGCTGCAGGTAGGATTTGAACTTTAGAACCTCTTGATGATCAGGCGGTATCTGCTGGAGCTTGTTTGAACTGCATTAGGCTTTCTTGACTGTGGGGCATGCTTCTGCTCAGTTTTTGGAGTCTGTCAACGCAGTTTGATTCAAATTAAGCAGAAAACAAAGAGACCATTTGCATCTGAGTGGCAGCCTTAAGCCCCGGCATCTCATACCGTTCTTTCAGTCAAACGGCGCTGATTGATGCTGTGGAAGGCCTGGAGGGTAAAACCGAGAAATGTGCATCAGTGAGGGAGGCGAGAATCGTGTCTGTCATCTCTATCCGACCTCCGGTGTCACAAAATCTCTCCATCTTCGCTTTCTCCACGCTCTCTGAGCTTCAGACAACCCACTTGGCATCTTCTATTCTGCCCTCAGGACATGCCCTCTGTCCTACATCGATACCATTGAACTATATATTTCCCATTAGTAGTAATGATGCATTGAATATTCATTGTACTAGAGTCTGACAGAGGCAGCATACTATTTTGGTTATATATGGCAAGGAAACTGGAGAAAGAAATGACTGGACTCTCCTAGTAAAATCTGTTTTTAAAATTACTCAGCACAGTATTTATAGCGTCGCTATGAATATTTGCATGGCTATATCAGTTCTGGGGGTTTTGTAAATGCTAAATTGGTGATATGTGTAGATATGGGTCAGCAAATTAGTTATTTGTAGAAGTTAAAGGTCCTTATTATAGATTGTTCCAACAATTCAAATAGGTCTATGAGCTCCACTAAACATGTCTAGAGTAGTTTGCTGAAGATACCTCCCACATTAGGCATTTTCACCTGCTTTTTACCCCTCTATGTCAGTCCCTTTCAGAACAGGCTGTTTCTCATTAGTATTCCTAAATGCAAGCGAACGCTACTTACGTCCCACTGAACAGGGTGAGGTTACCTCACGTGAAAAATAATCGACTTCTTAGCAACAGACCATCCATGCGGTCGCCACATGTTCAACACAACCCCACTCCGCCAGGTAGACTTTGCTTCATTGTGAAGTTCTCGCTGGTGTGTGAAACATATGGCGGATCAGGAAGCAGCTAGCAGGTCTGGTGGTGAACTTCTTAGACAGGAGGGTGGAGTTATTCAAATGTATCTACTGTGGCGTAGAAGTATGATCTCCTGACGACCGTGGGAGAATTAATACTAACACAACTGACCAAATGGATGCCCAAAGAACATAAAAAAGTGTTTTTTTCATAATATGGGGCCTGTAACATGTTGATATTTAATTCATATTTCTTGGTTTTTATATTATATTATATTATATTACATCCTCTTTAGTTGCAGACTGGATTCTAAAATTCTAATTTACAATATTTTACTAGCCAATAAAAAAATTGCCAGTTTGCTGCTTCTTCAAGTTCCAATTAATTTGGAGACATTTCTTTTGTAGACTTCTGAGGGAAAAGGAATAAGAAGTATTGATGTTAGCAAATGATTTGTACATTCTTTTTGGGAAAAGTTAATGTAAGTCCTAGCAGTACCTGATTGAGTCTATTAAATGTATACTTCTAAATATACAAAGTCTTCAAAATTACCCCTCATTTTAATACATCTTCTTGTGTTTATAATGTCATTCTGAGGAACTGAAGAATAATATTTAAATATATGTGACATGTTATAATGAATCATATATACTATAAACTATTACTATATAAAAAACATACATTTCATAAAACTTCCATACAATTCATCTAAAATCTCAAATTTACACCAACCTTGGAAATATCAACTCCAGTCCTAATTTCATGTTTATATAAAATCATCATTCATGTCATAAATCTATGAACTCCTAGCTGATTAAACTGCAATTTAATTCAACTACTACAAATTTAAGTGAGATGGATTTGACGTGTTGCTCGTAGTAATCTCAGCACTAGTCCCGCCAGTGTGTTTGGCGCTTCTGGACTAGCTCTGCGAAGAGCGTTTGATGATTGACTGATCTTTCTAATTCATAATTGATTAATGCTGACTCTCTCTCTCCTTCCAGAGTACAACATTTCAGCAGCAGCCATCGCCGTCTTCAGCCTGGCCTTCATGATCGTGGGAATTCTATGCTTGTTGTGCTCGCTACGGAAAGGCAAAGACTATCTCCATAAACCGTGACATGGTACATGCTTTTTTTGCTGGAAGTAGAGTCCAAGCGAATAATTTTGAAATGTGACTCTGCACGGCAAAACCAGTCGCTTGTCGCAAATTTTCAATTGAGTTTTTATGTTTTCATGAAAGGGCATAAATCAGCCTTCAAAACGATACCTATATGGAATGAATGGGACGACATATGACTGAGATATCAACATTCAAAGGAGTCGGGTTTCTCCTGTCATGCCAAGTAAGAAACGGAGAAATCTGCCTTTGCAGTTGACTACCGACGTACTCACAGACGCTTGGTGCGGTTAGCGGCTAAGTTTTGCATTCTGGTAGCCTTACAGCTGCATTCACAGCGCGCAGGATAGCCTACCTGCGTTAGGTTAACAGTGGATTTGCATAAATATTGAAGTAGAGCGGTCGAAACAGAAACTTGCGTTTTTCAGCGAAATTCATTCACAACAGTACAATACAGTCCACTGTTTCAAAACACTAAAAACAAAAAATCAAAATTTTTACACATATATGACTGTTTCATAGGAAGCCTCCATTGCGACAAGCAACTGGTTTTGCCGTGAAGGGTCATAAATGTGGGCGGGAGACACGTTATTAAGTATAGGCTGCAATAAACTTCCTGCCTCATTTTCTAGCAAATGCTCTAAAAAAATAAAGGGGATGCATCAGAACGCTTGCACGGTACTATATTTAAATCAGTTTATCAAGAAGTAATGGTACATCAAGATAAACTGCAACCCCTCAGACAACCTGGACAAATGGGAAAGGCAGGTTTAAGCAGACTAGGACTAGTTCAGGCACTGTACTCTTGTTTTGTAGCGAATTGTACCTTATTTATTTTGCTATTTGAACAGGGATGCTTTTGCACTGGCATGCCTCAAATCCCCTATGGGATACCAGCGTGCTGTGATGATCCATTTTTTGACTCACAGTGTAAATAATATAACTTTATATACATGATAGTATGGATTTTTGGTAGATTCCTTGAAAGCAACATTTTATCCAGAACAGGCTCGACTTGAAGAGTGTCACATCAGGCAGGGCTGAAATGGTGAACGCGGTTCTGCAGTGCAGAGAACTGCGCCAAATAGGCGGGGTTCGGCCCAGTTACCATGGTGGCGGTGACCCGAGTTTTGGGGGCCCGAGAACTGTGATTGTAACCTTCGCATCTCCCTCGTGCTGAGTGGCGTTCCCAGCAATCATTGTGTCTACTTTCGCTCCCAACACGGGGCTGAGTTTTCTTATCCAAACAGATAGAAAAAATAGACTACTTGATGATGGTAGTTCTTTTGCTGGGCTGAATACAGTTCTGATTAAACACAGCTTCAAAACTTTCTTACAGTATTAAAAATCTGATTCAAATGTTGTGTTTAATATAACAATGGCCATGTCTGCACATTGGAACCTGTAACAGTTATAAGAGGAATATTTGAACATTCATCTGAACAAACTTGTAAAACTGTGGTGGGCAATTCTGATCCTGGAGGCCCATTTACCAATATCTTCTATATGAGTTTATTCTTAAATTGTTACAAAGAGTCAAGAAGGTTGGTTTAAAAATAGCATGTTCTTCGCCATAAAATTGTTTACTGGATTCCTCTTGTAATAATATGAATCACTCTTAATAGATACTTAAACTGAAAGCCTGTACAAGTTGTTGTAATTAACATGGGTAAATAAAAACATTTACATACAAATTGGAATGTAAAGTTGACGAAAAATACCGAAATGCAATTATAAAACTGCTGAAGCTAAGACAGCAAAAGGAAAAAAAAAACTGAAACAAGCTTGTTATTGTACTGTTTATTTAGGTTTTAACTAATGAGTTTTGTAAATTATGGATTTGTTTACATTTAAATTGTAGAAATTAATTAATAATAATACTTCACATCTATTAATTAATTTACAAATCTGAATAGCTAAGAATACAGCTGGCAGCCTTTGGTGGCAGAGGTTGGTGCTGCCACCTCACAGGCGTGAGGTCCTAGGTTCGATCGCCCGTGGGAGGCCTTTCTGTCTCTTGATTTGCAGCTCTCCCACGATGTCTGCAGAGTTTCCACCCCGTCTTGGTATTGTGCCATACGTGTTGATCCCGCCTTAATGAGAGATAAGCTCGGTCCCTCCCGCCACGGTTGAAGTTAGCGGTTTGAATATGAATATCTTTTCTTCTTCATAAACGTTGGTGAGCCAAAATACCCAGATCCCAAAAGGTTCTTGTGTAAAAATGGAATCTACTTTTAATTCACTGCAAATTTCTATTTGTCTTTTTTGTCATAACATGAAGTAAGTCTTTCTCATTCCTCACTTTCGTCCTTCAGGTCTGTGTGCCATAATCTCAGTGGAGGTGATGAGGCAGTCAGTGAGATGTCCAGTGAGGATACCATCTGGATTGAAATGTGTGTACTGTTCATTTGGCTCGCGCCTGCAGGCGCGATCCTGCTCTTCCTCAGTGGCACTCGGCCTCCTTCTCCTCTCCATGCCCCAGATGTAGAACCCAGGAGACACCATGGACGCCCGAACCTGGAGCAGATCGAATAAGGAGCAAACAAAGCATCGTCGTTCTCTCTCACCTCCATTTTTTGTGTTACTCTTTGCAGCAGCTGCAGCAGCAGCAGCAGCATGGAAACCTGGGGTTCAGAATGAACCCCAAAGATTCTCTTTTATTTCAGTAATTTTGGATGGCTTATAAGTTCCCTCTTTGAACTGTGTTAACTCTAGCATGTCAGTAAAAATTAAACCCCGGCATCGATGAGGAGTTTCGGCAGCATGACTTTGTCTGCTCAATGTCAAACTTGTTCTTGCATTTATTTTTTTTGGGAAAAGAAATATCTTAAGAAGAAGCCAAACTTTCAAAATTCATACTTTTAGGTAATAAATTAAGTTAACGAAACTGCTGGTAATATTATTATTAATAGCTCTTAGAGCTAGAAATTAGCATGATATGAGTTTTCTTGCACCTATCTCACAGTCCTGATATTAACATATTTGCACATCTATCTATCTACATCTATCTATCTATCTTACATATATATATATATATATATATATATATATATATATATATATATATATATATATAAATATATATATGTGTATATATATATATATATATATATATATATATATATATATACATATATATATATATTTATTTCTCAAGGCACAGTTAACTATAAGTGTTTAGCGTTGTATTAGCAGTGTTTGAAAATTAGAACCGTTTTCTTGCTTCTGATTTTGTCAGGAGCCGGTCTGCGCCTTAGCGGAGCAGACAGTAGGTGGCGCTATGTCCCGTTTTGTTTTGTGTATTTTCGTGTCTGTCTCGTCTTGGCCCCACTTCCTGTGTTCGTGTTATGAGTTTACTAGCCTCACCCGTGTTCTAGTTCGGCCCCCTTGTTTCTGTCTGTGTATATAAGTTCGGTTTTACCAGTCTTGTGTCGTCGGTTTACCCTCACGCTCACCACTCTCTGTGTGTGCACTATGTATTTGTGTGGAGCTTTTGTTAATAAATCACTGTCAATGTCACCTCCTGCATCTGCGTCCGCTTCTCTGTGTGAGTGGAACGTGACAGATTACTGTTTCCAGGGGTCTGGCTGCAGGGCTTCTCTGTGGAATAGAAATCTCCTCTGAGGGAAAGGAAATGACATCATAAATATAACTACGGTTATGGTTAGGGTTTGGGTTAGGTGCGGTCCTTCGTCCTTGTGCGTCATTTCCTTTCCCTCAGAGGAGATGTCCTGACAGAGGAGCTGACCCACAGAGGAGGCAGTGGCCAACAGTGGCTATCAGATTGGAGCCATTTTTACTTGGGATTAATATTTATATTAATAATATTCTAAATATGTATTTAAGAAAGAATATTTTTACTGTTGGCTTCTCTTCCTACCGTTAATAGCGGTAAAGTTCTGCTTTATAAATTTATTCTAGATTAAATTAAAGTTCTGCTCAAGCTGGTATTTTTCAGCACCCAGGAGGGTTTATAAGTTAAAAACAGGTACCTTTGCACATAGCTTTGACAAACTTTGACAGATTTTCAGGTCGTTTTGCATTCACCACACTTAAACATGTAGCTACAATATCTTGTAATTCCCAAAAATAGTGATAAAATATTTGGAGGAACGTGTCATTATTTTTTGTAACTTGTAATTGCAAATTATTGTTGAATTTGGTCATAAATTCACCTTTTATTGTTCACTGATCAATTTGTCATGTATTGTTACAGGTATTGTGACTGCATTGCAATGCTATACATATCACTTTGTTCCAAATTTGATTCTGAATTCAACAATGAACTAATGTTTGAAAATCTGTCGACATTTGCTAAAGTTAGGGTCAAAGTTACTAAGGTGTCTTTTTTGATTCACAGTGTTAAAAAGTCTCAGTAGCCTGTGTGTATGTTAAGCCTGAAAAACTAAAGAAGATGAATGTATACATGATTTATTCAGCTAATGTGAGTATTTTCAATGTCATGCTGTGTGAAAACTACTGGCATTTTTTTTTTTTGCAAGGATCAAATATAGATTAACCTTTTTGATTTATTGCCCATGTTTGAGCAGCTACGTCTGTAGCATAAACACACTATGCTATCTTTGTTTGTGGCCACACTAGACGTGTTTATCTCTCTGTTGCCCTGAACAGAATGCTAATTTCCTGTCTGCGGCAGCCTCTGAATGCCTGGCCAGACATTTTGGAGGCGTTTCAGTTATGGCAGGTGCAGACAAAATGGCCCCCATTGCTGCATTAAAGTTTAAAAGCTAGTAAAAAAAATCGAGTTCCATAGCAGCAGTACAAACCCACTTCTCCTCCCTGAACGACCCCGAATCATCTCCTGGATTATCCAGTGAGTCTGCATTTCTTGTCGAGTCTCTTCTATAAAAGTTCAGACGTTCAGCCTTAAACTTTATACGGTTTCTCATGTTGCTTTTCATGTACCAGAGAGAAAAGAGGCTTCTTTGAACATCTCTGGTTTCCACAGTTGCCCTTAAACTGGGTCATATCTTCTCTGAAACGCAGGCTTGGTAACTTGAAAAATTCTACCTTTATGCTTATGGAATAATGTGTTTTTAGGTCATAGTTTTGGGCTGCAAAAGAAGCTAGCTAGCTAGCAAGGCCTGGGTCTAAACCCAGATTACAAAGGTAAAGTCTAGAATCATTTTTCAAAGCTGTGATGTGCAATGGTTAATGAGTAAACGTTCCAGATTGTGTTCTCAATTTGTGTGCGGAACTTGATCCTTTCGGTTTGGAATTTTACTTAAAATGCACAAACAGCAAGGGAGTAATTTTGATGGAAAGTTTTATGCAAGATTTATCAGTCTATTGTTGTTACTGGGTTTAAATGTTGGTAAATGTTTTTGTAATGTGTAAAAAATACTAGGAAAATTAGCAAAAGGCAATCTGTGACTATAATAAGACCTCGCCTGAGCTTTCCTACCCCCTACATATTTTTCTTTTAGTCAAACTGGACGTCTCTGCTTCAACTCCTGCCTGTGTAATTTCCAGTGTATTTGATTATAGCAAGATTATAAGAGATCCCTGCAGGGGAGCCTCTATTAAAACGGTTTAAACTGTCTTAGATTCCATTTAGCAATGGCAGAGGCTATTATTCAAAATGTACAATTAACGTGACTAAAGACTGCAGTGTCCGGTGTTTGTTTTTGTCAGTTTATTTTCCTTGTTGTTTCATTTGCATGCTTAACAAGAGTTCCCTGGTTTTGTGGGGTTACTTGCATTTGATATTTTGGTGTATGCATACTGTTTTATGTATTTTTATTAGAAAATAAACATGCATATGGCAAACAGGTAGAAATGTGAGTTCTCTGAATTTCTAAAGCAATTTTTTTGTTGTTTTAAAGAAAGACTTCAGAACGTACGATAACTTAACTTGCAGAGCAATTCAACATTGTGAAGCTGATTATTCCTCCTTAAAGACAAAGTGAGTCTTGTCTGCCCGTGTCCTGCCTCTGTCTAATCTCCAGTTCATTCCTGTATTATTATAGCCAATGACAGCTGTGTGACAGGGCCTGAGTGTCTGCTAATTATTCACACTTACTTCAGAACAACAGCCAGCACTTTTTTAAATTGGACCTGGCATATCCGTCTCAAACAAAACAGACCTTCAGTGGCCTTCTGCACATTAAAGGCTTTAGAGTAGAGCCTCGGCAGGGGACGCGATTTGAAGAATGACCCAATTCCATCAGAAATGTCTGTCATTATTGGCGTAATGCATCCTAACATCACTCATTTATTGGTAGCGGGAGACAGATCGGACATGCTATGTATAGATGAGTCTGCAACCAAATTATAAAGCTGATGATACCTCGCTGAACACAGCAGCACAACAGCAACGGAGACTAGGATTGGACAGAAAAGTTATATTATCGAAAAATGCTGCCAATTGTAGTTTGGCACAATTCTTTTGCCACTATGTCAATGTTATCAAAAACATACATGTAAAGAGTTCAATGGTTCCTTTTAAGGCTGTGCAATTAATCGAATTTTAATTTCAATTTCAATTTCAGCTCCAAACAATCACAAAAATAATGTAATTGACAAAAAACAATTATAATTACAATTATTTTGCCACATTACGCTCTGCAAGTATACTCATATTTTGTCTTGTGTTCCGAATGACACACGCACGCGCACTAACGCACCTGCCGAAGACTGAACGCACGTGTGTGTTCTGGTGGCGGTGTACAGTCTGAGCGGGTAAAGATGGCGGAAGGAGGAGAGCAGCATAAAGTCTTAAATAGTAACACAAAGTAAAATGTTAAATAATCGTGATTTCAAGATTGACCAAATTAATCGTGATTATGTTTTTTTTCATAATCGAGCAGCCCTAGTTCCTTTAACTAATCTCACTTTACTGTTATTGGATTGAAAAGTAACCAACGTAAAAGTAACCAAAGTAACCAACCAAAGGGCCAATCCCTAGTATAGACTGCAAGATGAGTACAAGTTAGTAATGCCAAAACTATAATCGAAATTGGGAAATTGGTAGCGTAACGTTAGGGACTTGACCTCATGATCGGAGGAAGGGTTGTCGATTAAAATCACGGACCGGTAAAGATACCACTAAGGTACCCATGAACATGGTATCGTACCCAAGCCCTGCTACCTGTGAGCTGCCAAAAAGTGAAAGTGAATGAGTGAGCGATTATTTGAGCACAGCGTACACCACAACAAAATGTGACCTCTGCATTTGACCTATCCATGAAGGAGCAGTGGGCAGTTAGCAAGGGCAGCGCCCAGTGAGCAGTGCTTGGGGATGGTACCTTGCTTATGAGTACTTCAGTGGTAACTCTGGATTCAAACCTGCGACCTTCTGATCACGGGGCAAACACCCTACCATTACACCACCAACTGCTCCAAAGCTGTCCACTGCTCGCGCCATTATGGACGGATCACAAATACAGCGGTCACTTTTCGGTATGGTGCATTATGTGCTGTGCTGTGTTCACAATGAAAAATAATCACTCACTTAAATAATGAATAAAGCAGAAGATGTGAGATGTGGGGAATGACATGAGGTAGGTCTTCTAATTGACGCTCTGGAAAATGCATATTTATAATGTTTTGCATGGCCCCTATTTCACAGATTGTTTTATTGCAAATTAAAAGACAAGACCTCTTAAAGTAAATATTGTAATAAAAAGAAAAATAGACTGCAATCAATTACTCACAATCGATGACATTCAATATGAAACAAAATAAATAAAATATGGCTGTAACCCAAATGCAGAGTAGGTCAAACACTGGCCTTACAAAAATCGGTGTCGTAAAACTGGCACAGTTCGAATACAGTCGTGAAAAATCCATATCCAAATCAGGTTGCAAGAACAGAGAAAAATCTAGAAACATGAAACAATGGTCGGTACACGAGAAGGAAGAACAGGAGAGCGCTCAGAGACAGTCAGAGACATATCAATACCGCCATAAAATTAATAATTCCAAATCTCTAGATTAGTAACTGAGGTTTGAAATAGGGGTTTGTAGAGGAGAGGAACCTTCTGCAAATGTATTCAATTAATGGGAGGGATTCCTAATTGCCATAAGAAAAAAAAGTCATTACCACTCACAATTTCAGCGTTTTGAAAAAGTGGACACCAGACGTGAAAATTATTTTTAAAAATGTAAACTGCTTTGCTTTTTACCAGTCGTAAAGTCAAGTAGGAATAATTCCAAATCTCCTGGATATACACTCTACATTTGAAGGTTGAAATTATGTTTATTGTTTAGAGGAGAAGCACCTTCTGTAAATGTTTTAAATTTATGGGAGGGACTCCTAATTGCTAGAAGAAAAACAAGCCGTGTACAGTCCAAATTTCCAGAAAGGATTCCAGCAGTCGGACTCCCGTGTCCCCTAAAAAAACACCCCCCGCCCCTTACACTGCGTATTTTGCCCTGCCAATCAGGACTATTCACAGTGGGCCCAGTGACACGCAGAGAACACAATCATGACAATAATGAGGGGGGACGAAGCCAACATCAGAGCAATCGCCACCGCGCCGAATTACAATGAGCCTCAATCAGACAAACTGCTCTCACTGACAGTGTGAGGACAGTCTCTTCCAGAGAGTGTGTGTGTGTGTGTTGTATTATGCTCTGTGTGAAGAACAAATACTTCCAAATACTGGAAAATGTGATTTTTTTCATTCGAGCGAGGTTAGACTATCACATTTTGAAAAATTCATTCATTTGAAAAATTAATAAATGTTGTAAATGTAAACGTGTGTGTTTGTGCGTGTATATATATGTGTTGGTATTACAGCTGGTAGCGTAACGGTTAAGGAGCTGAGTTAAGGAGTTGGCCCCGCGATCGCAGGGTCACTAGTTCACGTCCTGGACTGGTAAAGGTACTCATGAACAAGGTACCATCCCCAAGCACTGCTCCCTGGTGCTGCCGAAAAAGCTGCCCACTGCTCCTTCACGGATGGATCAAATGCAGAGATCACACATTTGGTTGTGGTGCACTGTGTGCTATGTTCACAATCAAAAATAATCACTCACTCTAATTCACTTCAATTCTGATGATGTAAAAATCTTATTGGCAGCTACAGAAGATTCCCACCATGTTGCTGTTGACAGCTCAGGGGCTGTTTCTACACGCAGGCGCATGTACGATGCTGCTTTCATTCATGCTCCAGAGAAACTGTACAGAGTGTAAATGCTTTGTGTTTTGTGTGCTTCTGTGCTGCTTTTCTGTAAAAGTAAAGCTGCTCTCGTTCGTTCTCTAGCTCTCCACAGCACAGTCTTTAGTTATTCCGCTTGTTCGTCTGAATGCAGTTTGGAGCCAGACGTCCCATCAAGATGTGTGTGTTGGGTTTAAATGAGTTTGCTTTGATGTTTCTTGGGCAAACTCGCTGTGACAATTGCACTTTCTTCCTCACAGACACACACACGCACACAAACACAAACACAAATAAACAGAGAGGGAAAGAACAAGAGAGAGAGAAAATCACTAAAAAGCTGCTGCAGACACTTGGAAAAGAATAAGAAATATATAATATAATATATAACAACCAAAACGGCCAAACTAGTACATGTTTAGAAAGTTTGTGTTAAATTTAGTATCATTTTAGCATCATCAGTTTGTAAAATGTGTTCTTTAGGGAAAACTATTTTTATAAAAATGTGAAGATTTGGTGTGCAATGTAAAAGAGGAAAAGGATTTGCTATTGGTTACTGAGGTTATGATTAGGCAGTGTTGGGAAGGTTACTTTTAAAATGTATTCCACTACAGATTACAGAATACGTGCCCCAAAATGTAGTTTGTAACGTATTCCGTTAAGTTACTCAATGTGAGTAACGTATTCTGAATACTTTGGATTACTTAATATATTGTCATGCTTTTTACAACTACACGAATGTAGCAATCACATCCTGCAAATTCTTGTTTGTTTTTCTCTACCAATGGCTGTTAAGCCCAAATCTCCCTGAATAGACAATATACTTACTGTAGAGGAGCAAAGACGAAATTTCCGAGTAAGAAATGCATTCCTGCCCGGGCACTGCTGGCTCTGTTGTGCTGGCTCCGGGTCCATTGTGTAACTGACGCCACCAACATTAACAGGACGCTTACATTAGAGCCTCTTATTGCGTGTTTTGTTTGGGTTTCCAGCAATGCGTGGAATTACCCAAATTAGAGAGGGGATAGAGAGGGGATAGCGTAACATATGAAACAGGAATAGACCGCCGTGTAATCCATTTATTTCAACAAAGTAACTGTATTCTAATTATCACCTATTTAAACGGTAACTGTAATGGAATACAGTTACTCATATTTTGTATTCTAAATACGTAACGCCGGTACATGTATTCCGTTACTCCCCAACACTGTGATTAGGGTTAGATGTGGCTGTAGTATTATTTAAATACAGTTTTTATGGGGGTTAATGGAGAAAACTCAAGACGTTTTTGGTTTGCATTTGAAAGAGCACACTGCAAATATATTTCTTTATTTTAAAAAATTTAAAATGCCAAATTCAACACACAAACTTTCTACAAATACACAACTCATTTCCAAACCTAACGCAAGACTTGCACCATCTCATCCCTGAGCCTTCATCCGATCCCTACAGCAAGCGTGCTGGGCCAATTGGGCGATTTCATGATTAGAAATAATTATTCCATCCACCATTGCTTGTTATGTTTTTTAGGGGGGTAAATTATCTGCATAAATTGAGTTAGATGGAAAGTTTACTTTCTCGTTGGTGATTGTGTGTGCCAAAGGAGGACTGCGAAATCTTACCCCAAAGGCTAATTGAAAGCGTTTGCACCGCTGAAGTAATTAGCTTCAAACGTTTCCCGCTCGTTCTCATCGCGCCGGAGATTGAAAGAGGCAGCGAGGCAATCGGAAAAATACTGCACTAAGAGGGAGAAAAATCACAAATTCCAATTTACTTTGTCACTTTGTCGGCTGTAATTGTGTAAACACATTATATGCCATTTATGGGCAAACAAATCATGGATAATGAATTAATATTTTAAAGGCTTGGCATATGTATTGTACCAGCGGGAGCTGCTCTGGGCTCAAATGAGGTTAACTTCTATGTTGTAACTATGAACAGATTCCGGAATTCAATCAAATCAGATCATTTATACATTAACTTTGGACCAAAAGTTGCAGAAATGTCCTTTACCTTGTAGTACTGTATGTGTGTGGGAGGTGGCTTATGTGCTTATGTTTTAGTTTAAATGTTTTGTTTAGGCTCAGGATTGGGGTTAGGTTTACACTGGGATCATTGTTGGCCTAGAGTTAGGGTTTTCAGGGAGTCAGGAAAAGAATTATATTGTTAAAGAAAATGCATAATTCTAGTAAATTCTATATTGTAGATCATTCAGAATGAATTTTTGATTAAGAATGAAATAAAATGAATAGATAGTAAGAATTAGAAGTAGTTTAAGCTAGTGAATGTCATTGTGACAACATCACGGCATGCGACCTCTACACGTGACCCATCCGTGAAGCAGCAGTGGACAGCTTTTTTGGCAGCGCCAGGGGAGCAGTGCTTGGGGACGGAAGCTTGCTCACGAGAACCTCACTCGTACCTCTACCAGTCCGGGATTGGAACCGGCAACCGTCAGATCATGGGGCGAATGCCCTAACTGTTATGATACCAACTGTCCCGACCTTACCACGTATAACAACTGTTCATTCTCATCATAAAAACCTGCCATATTTATCATAAAACACTAAAATATTTTAACAACTTAATAACAATTTAACAATCACGTGGCATAATTTGTGGGATTTAGAAGCTCTAACATTTTAGAAATTGGACAAATCTTATCCTCTTGGAAGATGTACACCATAGTAGCAAGTGTTTACTATAATATATGAGATTTATGAAAAATGCAGCACAATCTCTAAATACATTCCAAACACATGCTTTACATTTCCAACAAAATACTTGAGATATGCAAATAAAGGAAATCCTGAGTGGCTGTGCCCATTTCCTTCTCCATAAGTTACACCTACTTATAAAAAATCCTACTTTTTGCTTACACGTTTACAAGTTCGCTCATGCAAATCGTCCTGAATTTGTAACATCGGAGAGTTTGCTGTGTGGAATTGCAATTATTGTCACTGTTGGATTTTAATAGAAAAAAGAGCAAGAGAGGGAGAGACAGATATTTTAATATATTTATCATTTTATTTAAATATGAACTTCAAAGGGTGTCTGGGCTCTGCCTCCATTTCCCAAACTACCGGTGAGTGCCAGTTTTGAGCTACACCAGTATGAAAGCCGGTCGGACTGACCATGTCCCGGCCAGGGGGTATTTGGCGAAGGGCAAAGTAAGTGCTCACACAGACCAGCCACCTTTTTATGTGCAATTTTTGCCATCCGTATGTCATTTGCAGCGAGTGCATTAGCGCTGGGCGATATATGCAATATTGATATGTCACCAGGAGGAGAGAGAGAGAGAGAGACGAAGAAAGGCAGAGAGAGCGAACACTCGTGTTCTTTGAAAGAATAATGATGTAGCACCACAGCTAGAGGAAACACAGTAGGGCTTACAAAAAAGGTGATGGCCTTCAAAACCTCTCAATGTCGCCCAAACTGAGACTCATATTCCGACTTATCATCTTTTCATGTCCAGTCATGGCAAAAACCGCAGTAAAAACACCCCAATCTCACAGCTAGACATAAACATGAAAGCCGACAAGCAAAGTGCAGAGGCCTTCTGTAAGGTGTTAGTCTAGATGCACAAGAAAGGCTCCCTCTTCAGATGGACTCCCTGATCCAGACTCTAGCTCCAGGTCTTCACAACATCCTCTAATTACTAGTGAGTTTTAAGACCAGCGTTCTAGATGTTTCTTTGTGAAGTACTGCAATGTTCTGGAGCATGTTTCTGTTCTTACTTTCTGAGAACTGACTACTGTTTCATCTTTATGTATTTTATCTCCAAATTGGATTTGTTTTATCCATGGACTGTCTCCACTGAATTTGAACCGTGCCTGTTTTACAATGCAGATTTTGGTAAAAACCCTTCTGGAAATAAAGACTTAGTGAATTCTTTGAGTCTGGGTCTACAGAGTCATCGTTTCACCTTCAAAGTCAATGGTGTGAAATAAAATCCATATTATCCACAGTAAAGAACAAATCTGTCCTGCCGAACAGTGTTGCTGGAGCAGTGGTTTGAGTGACTGAAATTCTGTTTGGTGGTCGTAAGATTGGGGGTTTCAATCCCAGTAGAGAAGATTAAAACCTAAAACCTCAATTCAATCTCTGAGAAAGACCCTTAATCTCAAGTTGCTTTAAAGTGTATTTTGTTCAATGTTGGGGAGGAAATAAGCTACTAACACTACTAAATTACCTCCTTTATTAGGGAATTTATCAGTAGTGAAGTTACTTTTTAAAACACTAGCAACGGATTAACATACAGCTATGTAGCGTGGCAAAATGCTACATTGTTTAAACAAAATAATATTATTTTTCTCACTTTACAAAGACAGGTATTTTCAACTAGCAGGTATATGGCGTCAATGCCAAAACTAGAGCGTGCAAAACGGCTTGCCGCAAAAAGTTTTCAGGCGTAAATTTCTAAGTCGCGAGCGCAAATGTGAAACTCGAGAGCACAAAATTAAGAATTACGGTTGTGATAATATTGCGCGCAAACTGTATTTTTCCTCTCTCAAGTGTCTTTTTCCCTCTCCATGTGTTAAATGTCCTCGCACACAAAGTAGATTACCGACAAGCAGCTTTTTTGCTCGAGTGAGATTTCTACGCACGCGGTTTGAAAGGGGCGGGTTTTGGCAGTTTGGGGGCGAGGCATTGGCAGTTTCTGCCTGCGAATCCTATTGGCCCATGGTTTTGTGATTGGCTAAAGAAAGTTCCTACAAAAAAAACATGATGTCGGACAAGATGGCAGAGCAACAGCGACAGGTAGGTTAAATGCAAGGTATGTGTTGAAGGGATGGGGGGCCTCTGGGGAGTGTCATCTTAGGGCTGTTCTTGGGCGCTAGCCAGGGTGGTGACCTCCTCTTTTGGGCGTGCTTGGGGGTGCCTCGCTCCTGCTCTTGCCAAGTGGCCTGGCCGTGGCGATGGTTCGAGGTCCTTTTGGGGCTCTCTGGGCCCCTCTCGGTAGGGGGTGTCTTGTCTTGGCAGGTGGGGCTGCCGCTCTCTGGTTGCCTGGGGTCAGTCCCGCTGGGGGGCAGGTCAGGGGCCTTGGCCCACTGCAGTGTGGCGCTCTACGTGAGTTGTGGCCCTGGCACTTGAGGCCTGCTCTGGGCCTGAACCGCTCTGGTGGGGGGGTTGTGAGCGGGACTGGGGACTCTGCCACCGCCCCCCCCCCTTTTAGGGGCCTCTGTGGTGGAGGCCAGCGTCCCCTTGGTCCCTTGCTGACTTCCCCCAGGTCGGGAGAGTGGCTTCTTGGGGGCATGCGGCCGTGGGCCCTGCGCTGGGGGGGATCACTGGGGGCCTCGAGTGCCTGTCTCCCCCCACTGCCCTTGCCTTGAGTACAAGGGGATGGGCGTATGTCCCCGACAACATCAACCTTTACCACTTCCAGTGACAAACCAGTTCATACGTACACATACGTGTATACATAGGCATGTAAATGTGTGGGTTTATGTATGTATGTGTATATATATTTCTATTTATACTGTTGCTATTATGTATACTTATATAATATATATACAGTACTCTGGAAAAGTTTTAGGCAGGTGTGAAAAAATGCTGTAAACAAAGAATGCTTTCAAAAATGGAAGTGTTAATCATTTATTTTCATCAATGTAAAAATGCAGTGAATGAACAAAGAAATCTAAATCAATCAATATTTGGTGCTTGAGCCACCCTTTGCCCTTCAAAGCAGCATCAATTCTTCGTACACTTGCACAGTTTTTGAAAAGGAACTCGGCTGGTAGGTTGTTCCAAACATCTTGGAGAACTAACCACAGATCTATAATCCTATAATCCTACTAAATAATATAATGACTACAAAATAATATAATGACTATAATCCTACAAAATCCCTGACTTTGTGCAAGTGTACCTATAAATTGATGCTGGTTTGAAGGCAAAAGGTAGTAACACCAAATATTGATTTGATTTAGATTTTTCTTTTGTTCGCTCACTTTATCATTTTGTAAATTGATAAAAATAAACAATATTTATATTTCTGAAAGCATTCTTTGTTTACAGCATTTTTTCACACCTGCCTAAAACCTTTGCACAGTACTGTATATATATTATCATTATTATCATTATTTGTTTTGTTTTGTTTTGTTTTGGGGGGGCGGTTGTTACTGTTGATGTTGGGGTTTTGATAACCCTTCCTTTTTGTTCTCCTTTTTCTAATAATAATAATAATAATAATAATAATAATAATAATAATAATAATAATAATTATAATAAATTATTATTATTATTATTATTATTATTATATTATTATTATTATTATTATTATTATTATTATTATTAATTCCACCCCTTTTCATTATTAATTTCCCTCTGTTCTTCCTTTTGTTTTGTTTTGTTTGTTTGGGTTTTTGTTTTTTCCCTCAATCAGCCCCCTTCTTTTCTAAAAGATGCGTCAGGGCATGTATATTTTAAAATTGCTTAATGAAATTTGTAATTAAAAATAAAGTTGTCCTCCGAAGAGCAGGGGTGATGGCGGGATTTAAAAAATAAATAAATAAAAAAAATAATGCAAGTTATAGTTTATAGACCTTATAATAAAAGAAAAGACAGATGCTGTTGAGGCTCCTGTCTAAACTGGAAATTGGGCTCGCAAGAGAACCTACAGATTTAGATAGCATGGAATTTACATGGAGGCAGGAATTGTATCTCCTTAATCCAATAGGATTCGCAGGCAGAAACAGCCAAAACCCACCCCTTTCAAACTGTGCACGTGGAAATCTCACTCGAGCAAAAAAGCCGCTCGTCGGTAATCTACTTTGCGTGTGAGGACATTTAACACATTGAGAGAGAAAAAGACATTCGAGAGAGGAAAAATACAGTTTGCGCGCAATATTATCACCACCACGCACTCGATTCTCAATTTTGTGCTCTTGAGTTTCACATTTGCGCTTGCGACTTAGAAATTTATGCGGCAAGCCATTTTGCACGCTCTAGTTTTGGCATTGATGTGACGCCATACAGGTATCTCTGATTGGTGTTGGATTTGCAGAAGTGGTATTTGCTAGCCTATCATGCTTGCATCACAGTGCACTCTTGCGAGATGCGAGCTGCGAGATGGAGTCAGAGGATGGAGTCCAGAGGATGGAAAAGATGGAAGCGAGAATGCATGGGCAAAAAAAGGCTTGGATATAGCTAACTACTACATTAAAACAGTAGCTTGGTTACATTTATGCATAAGTACCTTGTTGCCTCAAAAGCAACCGTTTACTAGTAGCTTTTCCAACACTTTAAAGAAATTATTAAAGCAGTCTAATGTATTGAATTCAAAGACTTACGATGGAGAAACATTCCGATGACCCCCTCGTAACTTGCAAATATCTTAAGTCGAGACATACTACTCACTACCACTACCAGCAGGAGACATATTTCAGGATTGGGACGGCAGGCTTTTTACACTAAAATTGGGCTTTGAAATACCAAAAACAGAAAAAAATCTAACTCCGGACCCATGAACTCTGCCCATTGCTGGCGAAAGAGAGGCATCTCCCTAGGGGAGAGATGCATACATCCTGGCAGCGTCCCAATGTATGGTACCACATATGCCGCTTTGTTTGCCTGCCACATGAAACCTGAAATATTTAAGTTAAACCACTGTAACTCAAGGATCATTTGTAAATCCTGTTTATACCCAGGAATTAACTACACACTTAGTGTACGTGTTGGGTATTAACCTCTTTGCCGAAAATGAGTCTCTCTGATAAGAAAAGTAAATTGCATAATTTAGCCGAGAAATAACGGCATGTTTATCTAGACGGCTTTGAGACTAAATTATGTTAGGATGTCGATCTAATAAGCTGTAATGTGCAGTAATTTGGTTGAGATATGATTAGAAACATATGGGTAATCGGTAATCAGGAACCACTTCAATTAAAAGAACAATCACATTGGGTCTGTGAAGATTTCCTGAACCAAAGCACTTGATAATAGTTGAAGAGCTCTCCACTGGCAATTATTTTCATACAGAAACAGATGCCTGCATGGCAAAACAAGTGTGTGTGTGTGTTTGTGTCAAGAAGAGAGAGAGAGAGGGAAAGAAAACCTTGCTGACCTTTTTCATCTTCAGACACAGTGTGGTTCCCAGATCAACTGTTCGCTTTAGAAAGAGCATTGCTGAGAAGAATTTTTCTATTTATGGGTGTGTGTGTGTGTGTGTGTTTCCACGTTTTTAGGTGGTTGTGAGGACCAGATCGTCAACTAAATAGTAAAAAAAAAGGTACAAGTTACTAATGATTAAAAGTAACTAAACTACAGCCTTGCTACTGTTTTAATATTTTAATATTTAAATTAGCTAACTTACAATCTACCAAGAAAAAGTATCTACAGTAATATAAAAATCTGGGGGCAGCTGGTGGCGTAATGGTAGGGTGTTGGCCAGATCAGAGGTTCGAATCCAGGGCCGGGAAAGTCACCACTGAGGTATGCATGAGCAAGGTACCGTCCCCAAGCACTGCTCCCCGGGCGCTTGTTAGCTGCCCACTGCTCCTTCACGGATAGGTTAAATGCAGAGGTCACATTTCGTTGTGGTGTGCTGTGTGCTGTGCTGTGGTGTGTTCACAATGACAAAATAATCTCTTGCTGTATTTTTTTTAACAACGTAATGTTTCAGTAATGTTTCAGTGACATTTTGGAGATAGAGAGTGTTTTGATTTTCAACTTGCATAAGTCAAATTTAAGTTTTTCAGAGTCATACATTTTAATTAACAGCCACCGATTCTAACTTCAGACTTGGCCAAGGAGGAGTCCATCCTCCGACTCCATCTCGCAGCTGTCAAGAGTGCACGGTGATGCAATAAGTTTGCACCAATCAGATACTACTTCTGCCAATAAAAAAAAAGACCTGCTCGTTGAAAATACCCATCATTGTAATAAGAGAAAACTAGCATGTTTTTTGGAACAATGTAGAGTTTTGCCATGCGACATAAGTATCTGTAAAAATGAAGTCACTGGGAAAACTACAGCATTTAAAAAGTAACCTCACTAATGATAAGCTACTGAAAAAAGGAAAGTCCGTAGTGTCGCAGGTATTAGTTTGCTACTCCACAATACCAGAAGTGTTTGATTGCAGTCGTTGCTGCTTAATTGGCCAATCAGATCTTAAGATAAGTTAAATTACTCAATTTACATATCCTCTTTCTGAACTTGATTGACAATTGTCTATTAAAAGTTGCATTAACAACAAAAAGCAGAAGGAAAGGGTCAAATACTTATTTATTAACACTGTACTTTATCGCTAAAGTTTGTCATATTGTTCCAGCACTTGTTGTAAGTTTGGATCACTGCTTAATCCTGTCCCAAAAGAGTGTGTGAACAGTGTTCTGTGTGTATGTGTGTGTGTGTGTGTGTGTGCAGTCAGGGTGCCAGCTGTACAGAGGAAGTGGCCTGGTGGGGGAGGAGCTCTTCCCCGCCAGGCCTGGCCTAACAGAAACTCACACTCACACGCTCATCCTTTATCCCTACACCCTCTCTGGACACTTTATCTCTCTCTCTCCCCCTTTCTCTCTCTCTCTCATACACACATACACACACTCATCCTTTATCCCTAAACTCTCTCTAGGCACTTTATCTCTCTCTTTCTCACACTCACCCGCACACACACACACACACACACACACAGAGCTCAGGGCACTGCGTGACATCTTCCTCTTGTGGCCCACATCTTCTTCTTCTTCTTCTTCTTCTTCTGTCTCCTTTATTCACTGGTGTCTCCACACTTCATCTCCTTTTTTATTTCTTTCCCATTTTTACCTCAAAGCAATTTAAAGCTTTCTCGTGTCCAACTGCTTTTGCCAAGTGTTTGGATGAACAAAGCTTTCGTCTAGACTGAGGACAAACAATATATGCTAATGCAGCTAAAATTAGAAGATAAAATAACTCATTAGAGATATTATATACATATTGATATATTGATATGATAATGCAAAGTCACGAACGCTAAAAGTCTTGCGACTAACGTACTGGTTAGGAGTTAGACTGGTATGATTGATTGTTACATTCAGCTAATTATATGGTAGTAGCAAATATCACACACATTCACCGTTTCATCTATTTCTGGTGTGGTCTACTTATTTAACAACTTGTAGCATCATTTATATATTTGCAGGTAAGGTTGTGAAATCTGGATGTTTTTACATGACTTTTTAGATTATTTTAATGGATTTTGAGCGTAATTACATTTTTTGATATAGAATATGCCGGAATGTAACACACAAACACACACACACAGAGTTCAGTGGTAGCCATGGTGCCCAAAGGCCGCCCAAATCTTTGGATCATACTGTAGATCTTTCTGATTAATCTGAGTGGCACAAATAGACCCCCGCTGCACTATTTATGCACGAATCTTGAATCTTGGATTAAAGATTTTTTTTGTATCATTTTAGTCAATGGACATTTTCTGTGATGCATAATGTTTATATGGTAATTAAATGAAAACTGAGTACATTTTGTCATTTTTCTCACTGGAGTATCATGTTTTTCTCCTTTTTTTCCAAGCTGAATAGAGCTCCACAGTGCAACTTGTGCAAGTCCCAGGGTAAAAGAATGTTGGACAACTTGGATAACGCTCAAAACTATCAGTCCACTACAATGTTGTAGCCACAAATACTTATTCATTCCATCTACTTGTAGACTGAGGCTATTTTGAAGGCTCAGTTGATTTCTAACTCGAATTCAACACCTACAGCCTTCTCCTACTTCTCAACTTGAGGTGAATATTTTCATTTTAGATTCATATCTTGACAGTGTGAAATTCTACAAAATGAGATCCAGAATTTTTTGACGTGATACTACCAAATGTTTGTGCATTAAGTGAAGTAAAGGCTGCTTGCAAAGAAAATAAACTGAAAGTTAACTGCTTTCATTTGCTTCAAACTATAATCACTTCTCAAATTCCTTCAGCCCCAAAAATGATGCGGACCAGACTGAGGCACAAATGTGACTCTCCACGGCAAAACCAGTGCTTCTCGCAAATTTTCAAAATTGAGTTACTGTGTGTTCATGAAAGGGAATAAATCAACCTTCAAAATGATACCTATATCGATGACGAATCGGATGACATATGACTGAGATATCAACATTCAAAGGAGTCAGGTTTCTCCTGTCACGCCAAGTGAGAAACGGAGAAATCTGCCTTTGAAGTCGCCGTAGCACTCACAGACGCTTGGTGCGGTCGCGGCTACGTTTGCGTTTACGGTAGCCTACGCTGCATTCACAGCCACACGGATAGCCTACCTGCGTTAGGTTAACTGAACTCGGCAGACGAAGATGGATTCCAGAGAAATATCTTCACGCTAGTCAACCAGTGGATTTAGCGTAAATATTGAAGTAGAGCGGTCAACACAGAAACTTTTAACATTCTGCTGGAATTGAATTCCTCACCTCAAGAAAGTCACGTTTTTAGGATGGAAAGGGTAAGTTTTTCAGCGAAATTTATTCACAACAGTACAGTATAGACCTTCCACTGTTTCAAAACACTAAAAACAAAAGATCCAAAATTTTACCCCACGCAACATAAACACTCGTTTTTCTCGGAAACCTCCGTTGCGACAAGCGACTGGTTTTGCCATGCAGAGTCACAAATGACAAATTACCAAACCTGCTCTGGTCTGTTGTAGAAAGTTCTTCATATTCTTTACACTGTGAGTCAAAAAGGGACTTTTGTAACTTTGCACTAAACTATGGCAAATGTTAACAGATTTTCTACACCCTTTCACAGTTGCATCAATGATTACATGTGCAATAAAATGATCAAGTGGCACCATGAACAAGCAGCTACAACACCTTGTTGTAAAAACCAAACATTGCAAAAATAATTCAAAGAAAAGCGCCATTGACAAGACAATCGATCTGTGGCGTTGACAACTTTGTGTCCATGTGAAAGGAGGCTCATCACATCACAGCACACATATGGCAGCTGCAAGATGGAGTCAAAGAATGGAGTCCTCCTTGGCCAATTTGGAAGCAAGAATTCTGCATTTATCAAAAAAGTATGACTCTGAAACGCACACTTCATTCATCATCCGAACCGCTTAATCCCAAATCGGGTGGTGGGGGGACCAGAGCCTCTCCTGGGAGCTTACAGGAAACAACTTCGGGCAGGCGCCAACACACCGCAGGGCATATACTCTCACGCAAGCAAACCTTACGGGGGCCAATTTAGAGTCGCCAATTAACCTATAGTGCATGCCTTTGGATTGTGGGAGGAAACGGGAGCATCCGGAGAAAATCCACGCAAGCACGGGAAGAGCATGCAAACGGCACACAGAAGGGCACCACGGCCACCCCGGGGCTCGAACCCATGTCCTTCTAGCTGTGAGGCAGTAGCGCTAACCACTGCGCCACCGCGCCGCCCCGAGTGGAACTTATGTAAGCCAAAAATCAAAATACTCTCTATTTCAAAACCTCACTGAAACCTTATTGTGATTTGACATTATGTTGTTAAAAATATAGCGATACATTACTTTTTAACATGACATTTCACATTTGATAATTAATTTGCTACAGCTCAAATAAAAAGTGTTACTGGATGAAATACCTATGTATTTAGCTACGTTTTCTCTGTAACTTGTAGTGTAGCTAACTACTTTATTAAAACAGTAGCTTGACTGTAGCTGAGCTACTTTTAATCATAAATAGCCTGTAGCTTGAAAAGTTACTGTTTAAAAGTAGCTTGTAACATAAACTCCAGCTTGATTTCTTGTCCCTCACGTCCTCTCTAAACCACACCACACTGTGCGAGTCTCGCTGATTTGACCCTCGGCTGACTCTATAATGACAGAGAACAGGGTGTATTATCATCATATTCAACATAGCAGTGGCTTAGTTCCTTCTTCTTCTTCTTCCCAACTCCGGAAGTGACAGAAATGGGTAAGAGGAGGTTGATGGTTGGCGTTTGTTTGTTCGTTACAGTCTTTGAAAAGAATCAGGATGTACTTCTAGAACTATGTGACAAATACAGAATCTTGAATCCAATCAGTAATGGAAATTTTGAACGATTTTAAGTCTTGAATCTTAAATCCAATCAGTAATGGATCTTTAGGATTGTGTTGTTGAATCTTTCGGAACATTGTTTGAAAATGTTTGCTTCTAAAACATTTTGGTTTTGTTGGATTTGTTAAAGGACCATGTTATTGCATTCATGTTAAATTTTTCTTGTCACTGAAACCATCTCACTTGCTGTGCCTTAACAACCAAGGAATTCTGTGTACCTGCGTTTTAAGAGGCAACCTCGTCTGTGATATTTGGGAAGTATCACCAATAGCATTTTTTGTATCTGCTCATATTTCGGACTGGGTCCAACTTGAGCAGACCCATGTTTTAATTCACGCAGGAACGACCCTGAGGTGATTTTGGAAAACGGCCATGTAGAAGGGTGATCGTGGTGGAACTGTGGTCCAAAGGGACTATAAATAGCCTTTTCCATGTCACTGCAAATCAATTAAACCACCAACATCCCCCACCCCAACCCTCACACACACACACACAAACACACACAATCACGAGTCGCGAATGAAGACGCTAAATGTCACTTGAGTCATAACAACGCCTCGTTGTGCCTTGTTCTCCTGCTCCTGTCCTGGTTTGAAGGTCTCTGCTCCTGGATGACTAGGTTCAGAGTGTGTGTGTGTGTGTGTAAGTGTGTGTGCATCAGGGGAAAAAATGTGAGCAATAGGCAACACCCTCAGCTAGAATTATCCCTCAAATATGCCGTAAAATATGGACGCTGTGGAGAAACAGTGGGTGGTGTATGAATCAAACTCATCTTACGTTTCTGTCTGATGCAATTAAAACAGTTTTCAGAAGAAGCTGAGGAAGCTAATAAGCTCCTATTAGTGCTGTGTGTGTGTGTGTGTGTGTGTGTGCGCGTGGGCATGGAATAGGATCTTACACAATTATAGTCGTGTTCAAGCTGCAACAAACAGTGAATGAAAATTTGCATACAAGCATTGTGACACGGGTTGGTGCTGTTATAAACAAGCTGTTCGTATGAGGTACTGGTATGAAGTTGATATTTTATAACAGGTTAAGAAATCATGCATTCTGGAAGTTAATTCACAAATGTTTTGCTTGAAGTGTCAGTGATAGTCATTGGCCAGTTTTCAGTTTCAAGGTAAACTGATATTTCATGCACTGTTCCTGCAGTATAAGCTTATATTTTATATGACTTCTCAACAACAGTGCAGGAATCCCTCGGACTCCCCTCTCTCAGCAGATTTAGGGACCCAGCTACATTCCATACTACGCATATATAAGGTCTTAAGCTCACAAATTACGCCTGACTGGTTAACACTTTGCTGTCATTCTGAATATTACAGAACAAGGTCAAACAGCGTGTTCCTTACGGCCAGTCACTGGTCATCTCTGATGGACCAACCTGATTCTGACATACTGTTCTGGACTAAAGGCACTATGCTGCCAAAGGCTGTTACTGTAAACTACACACATCTTCAAGGATGACGTGAACATTTAGAAGTGGACATTTGTTTTTTGCTCGTAGCAACTGTATCACATTACAATCCATTCATATCGCAAACGTTTCAGTGTGCGCTCAGAATTTTGCCATAAAATAACACCATACATTTTAAGGCAGAAGTTGCACACTGTAGAAAATCCCACCTCAGACTTTGGACATGGCACAAGCTCTACCTTTCTGATGTACTAAATGTACTAATAAATGCTGCGTGAAATATCGGCTGAAAATATCAGGCAGATCTACGCGTCGGTCCGATGCCGATATGATTCCGATATTATTGTGCGTCCTTAATCAGACCCTCCAGGATTTCGCGATGGTGTGATCGCAACTATTAATGCAAATTCAGCCAATCCCCGCAACCAATTACCACAACTTTTCCACAATTTTTGACCAATCATTACCGTAAAACGTTGAGCCATACGTCAGTGAACTCACTTTCTTGTTATGTTCAGAACACGCACGTGTGATAAAAGCGCCTCACGTTTACCTTCAAAAATAACTAAATGATTAATGGTTAATAAAAATAATAATGGTTTCGTTCTCTTCATTTTAATTAATTGTTAAAGGATCATTATAAAGGGGAACAAAATCACAATTTTTTCTGCAACTCTGACTTGCTCCCGCAACTTCATTGCAACAAAACAACTAAAAACACTGCAACTTTCATCACATTTTTTTTCAAAGCTGCCAAAAAATCAGGCATTTTAGGCCACGACAATCTCAAAAAAGACCTCCGAAATCCTGAAGTGACTGTCTAATGTATATACACAGTAGTACAGAATTGGATAGATAATCAATATCTTATTGTCCTTCATTTTTAAATGGCCCCTTTTTTGACCAGAATATCTTGATAAGTATATGGAAAACATTATTACATTACCAATTTGTCAATAAAATAAATATAAATGTATAAATATAGTAATTTTAACATATCTGTTAACGCATCCTATTTTGACCTTACTTTAACCTTGACTTAAAGATCCAGACCTACACGCCGTGCGTGTTTTAACCTGGAGCTTTTAGACTCCGGTCCTGGAGGGCAACGTCAGTGTTCAACTTCATTAAACACACCTGATTCATAACTCATAAGCTAATTAGTAAGACCCTAAAAAGAAAAGAAACACTCAGGCCCTCCAGGACTTGATTTTGACGTTACTGCTCTAGATTAACCTTGGTGGGATTAAACTAAATTTGTCTCCTTTCAACACTTGTTTGGTGCATTGCAAGGTTGAGGTGAATTGTTCCCTTGGGAACTTTGGTCATGCTGTAGCTCCTCTTAATGAACAGTCAAGTCAATACCACAGAAGAGGAAGAGTAAAAGTCAATACACCTTTCACGTCATGCTGGCATAAGGGCAGATGCTGCCAAACTGGAATCCAACTGTATGATGGCTTCACTAATAGGTAAGTGTCTCTTCATTATATATTATACTATGTCAAGAATGTCCGTGTCATCTGCAGGCCAGATTTCGGAATCTAAGCAGACCACCTAGTTTAAGCCTTGTTCACACTGCACACTTTTAAGGATGTTTTATACAGTCGGCGACCAAAGACCCTAAGCGGGCTCGACTCCACTTTCTTTTGAACGGCACTATAAAGATCACAAGGTGAACCCAAGGTGTAGTACTTTAAACATGCATTAATTTTAGATGGATTTGGCAAAAATTTACGTCGTAAAACAGGCACAGCTCAAATCCAGTAGAGACAGTCGCCAGAACTGTTTCAGAACGCAGATTGTAGGGTAAAAACAGAATAATCCAAACGCACGAAAGAACGGTCGGTACTGAAGACGCGAGAACAGGAAAACACTAAGTACGTAGAACAAGTTGTAGTTGTAGTAAAACTCAGCCTTAAATACAGAAAGTCAAGGGTGTTGCGAGTTGAAACTCAGATTAATCTGATCTAGTAATCAAGGTTATTGTGAAGATCTGAAGCGAAAGTCTGTGTCTGTCCATCTAGGGAAGATGATCCCTCCTGGATCCGGATTGCGACCTTACAGATGCTTAACAATCGCTAGATGTGCACTCTACAGAGACATGATCAAAAAATATATAAATCTGTGTATTGTTTATTCATTCATTTTTTTTAAATTAAAACTAAAGCCCAAAAAACAATTTTGCAGAAACAAACAATGGGTCATGTTTCTAAGAAAAAAGTGTGAAATTCACAGACAAAAAACTTGTGCAGTCAAGGTTTTCCTTAAGTTAAAGGAGTTCTCACTTTAAGTATTTAATGTCTGTCCATTGTTTTATTGCTGCCACAAAGGATGTTTAGAACCCAATGTTTCTGAATCTTTTTCTAAGAATGTTGGAATGCATTGAATGCACCGAATGATCTACGGTAAACACACCAAACACTTAAAATAATAATTAATGTTCCTTATCTAAAAAATGTCAAACCAGGAACTCAAACAAGGCAGTGGATGCTCTAGTCGACGCTTGATCTTCCGTTTATACCACTGCCGACTTGACCACTCAATCTTGCAGCTTGCACTTTGAACTTGACTAACGGACAAAAGAGAAGAAATTCTGCGACTGGTTGCTCTCATAGGACAAACACAACAAAGGCTGTGACGCTTTAGAGAACATTCGTTCACAGACTTCAAAAATGTCCATCAAGGTAATGAGTAAGAGTCAAGCATATCCATCCATCATCAAATGCAGTGGAGTATAAAAGTGCACACTTAGGTGGAGTATTCAAATATGTTGACTTTGTTTCTATCCACTTCTGTGGAGGTTTGATGCTTCTTCATCAAATCCACATTTTTAAGTCTGTGGGTGAAATGAGCAAATTCCGTCCAGGCACACCACTGAAGATAATGATTTAAGCTGGGGCGATATAGTTCATTATGCTTTGAACTTTGTTGCTTTAAACATTTGCTTTTTCTCCGTTTTCAAAATTTCTTGGCACTGTAGTGTCGTTTTCTGGAACTTCTATTTTTTCCTGCCCAATTTAGGCAAAGACAGTTCACACGGCTGTATGTCTCGCACCCAGCTTGTGAAAACACCTCAAACCCGCTAGGACAAAGGTGGCATGTGTTTCTGAAGAGTTTGACACCTGCTGCTGCTGCTGCTGCAGTTGTTTGGGACATGGGCGAGCGTATCTGGAACATTTTTAGGAGAATACTGAGGCACAGCCAACGGATCGAATATGCTAAATGCCACAAATGTATACTGTATCTGTACATGTATGGCATCATGGACGGCATTAGATTACATTATAACATAATTGCAGGGGTGATCTCACTGGAGGAACTTAAGGTTAAAGGTCTTGCTGAGGATCCTTATGGTGGTAGTGCTAAAAGTAGGATAGAACTCAGGCTCACAACCTCTTGGTTCATAGCAGAGAAGAAGAAGAGAAGAGAGGGACTGAAGGAGAGAGAGAAAGAGATAAGGAGAGAGAAAGATAAAGAGATACAGAAAGCGAGAGAGAGAAAAAGAAAGAAAGAAAGAAAGAAAGGATTATAAAGAAACGAGGAGAAAAGGAAATAGAGAGAAGGAACGAGATACAGAAACATAGAAGGAGAACAAAAGAGAGAGGGAGACAAAGAAAGAAAAAAGAAAAATCTAAGAGACGAGGAGAAAATGAAATAGAGAGAAAGGAGAGAGAAAGAATGAGATACAGAGACATAGAAGGAGAAAGAGAGAGAGACAAAGAAAGAAAGAGAGAAATATAAAGAGACAAGGAGAAAAAGAGAGAGAAAATATATAGATAAAAAGATAAGACGAGAAAAAGATAGAATGAGATATCGAGGAATGAGTTACAGATACATAGAAGGAGAAAGAGAGAGAGAGGGAGACAAAGAAAGAAAAAAGAGAGAGAGAAATATAAAAGAAAAGGAGAAAAAGACAGAGAGAGAAAATATATAGATAAAAAGATAAGACGAGAAAAAGATAGAATGAGATATCGAGGAAATTGTACTTCAACTCTATCCAGGAACCAGCGACTAATATGAGACAACATCCTGTGCTGATTTAACATCATCAACATATCAAATCACCAAAGCAACTCAAATATTTTTGGACATCCTGAGCTCAAGCAGACATTAAAATGAAAAACAATCTTCTCTTTTAACAAAACAGGCTTCATGTTCAACATCAAGTGATGTTACAACATTATGATATTTGATCCTCATTTCGGCTCATTGATCGTTATATTGACGTATCGATGTATCGCGAGGTCTCACTATACACATAGCAGTGTGAAGCAGGAGCGCCACTTTAATTGCTTATTTAGAGAAGCAGATGAGGAGTCTGACTCTCCCAGAATGCACCTCTCCTCCTCGTCCTCCTGAGGAGCCTGAGGACACAGAGGCAGATGAAGAGAGAGTGGAATTTGAAATTCTCTCCTTCTCCCCACACCTCCATAGAGGGTCGAGATGAGATGAGCTTCAGATGTGAGAGGAGGGTCAGAAGGATTCTGGGAGACCGGCTCTCTCTCGCTGTGGAGCTGGAATTTGTTTTCATAGATTATAACACATTGGCTTTTTATAGTTTTTTTAAATTTTTTTAAAGAAGTTATATTCCGCAGTTTTGAACAGGCAGAAACTATTTCTGTCTTTCTGGCTACGTTCACACTGCCAGCCACATCGCTCAATTCCGATTTTTTGCTCAGAACGGATTTGTCTATCTTGACGGTTCACATTCATAACTACAAGTGACCTGTATCTGACTGTCATGTGAACGCATCGGTCCTCCGAAACGTCACGCATGCGCACACTGATACGTTTTTACACGGGTCAACTGCGTCACCAACAACAAAAAACGTCATATCTGTGGGACGACTCATGGCATTAAAAATGGAGGCGTTAGTAGCTCACGCATGTGTTGCACTTGGCTCTGGAGGACGACAAACAGTGAATCAGCTGTACATGAGCAGGTCGAAAAGGAGAAAAAAAGTCAGGCGGCTAGCATTTTCTGTTATCGCAGCTCTCCTCCATTTTTACCTTCCCGCGCTGCCGGTGCAGGCTGATGATGTCAGCACGTGTATAAGCAAAAAGCCATATGAATTCCGATCTGAGTGTTCACATTCAGGTCGCAGGGCCGCGAATCGGATACGTATCGGATTTAGTACCACATATGAAAGTGACACAAATCCGATTTGAAAAGATCAGATCTGTGTCACATTAAGGCAAAAAATCCGATTTGAGTCACTTCAGCATGGCAGTGTGAACGTAGCCTCTCTTTCATTTCGATATCTCTCTCAGTATCTCACTTCTTCTGCCTCTCCCTCTCTCTCTATTTATGTCTCGGTCTGTCTGCCACTCTGTTTTGTTCTCTCTTCCACATCTCCCTACGTATCTCCTTCTATCTCTCCCCCACGTCTTCTTTCTTCATCTATTTTCTTGCACCTTTACTTCTTGTTTTTTTCTGTCTATCTATCTGTGTATATCTCTGTCCGCCTTTAAATCTGTTTCACTCTTTATTCTTCTATACAGTATCTCTCTGTGTATCTCCCTCCTTCTCTCTCTCTCCCCACTTCTTGTTTAAAACTATTTTCTTGCTCTTCTTCTTCTCTCTCTCTCTCTGTTTGTCACCATCTCTTCCACATCTTCATGTATCTCCTTCTATCTCTCCCACTTATTCTTTCATCTCTCTATTTTTCTCTTCTTCTTCTATGTCTCTCTCTCTATGCCTGCCTCACTCTCTCTTCCTATCTGTCAATCTCTCTCTCTTTCTTCTTCTATAGCTCCTTCCTTCTATCTCTTCTTCTTTTACCCCCTCTTCTTCCAGTACCTCTGTTTGTTGCCCCGTTTATCTCCCTCTCTCCTGCTACTTTTTCTTTACATCTCTACTTTATTTCTCTTCTTCTTCTTCTTCTTCTTCTTTTCTCTCTCTCTGTTTGTCTCTGTCTCTCTGCCATTGCGTCTGTCCTCTCTCTATTACTCACTCTCACTAATTGTATTATTATTTTCATTCTCTCTCTCCGTCATGTTCTCTCTCCTTCTCTCTTTATCACTCTCTCTTCCTCTCCCGCCTTCTCTCTTTATCTCAGATTTTTATATTGAAAGACATGTGAAAATAAACACAGTAATGGATAAAGTTGTGAATGCAGTGTAACTGGCTGCTAACTACCATATCATTTCTCTCTCTCCCTCTCTCAGCAGTAGATGCTCTCAGCTGTTGGTATAAAGCTGCTAAAACGCGCCGCTCTGTATCCGATTGAAAGAAGCTGAAAGGCAGCGCTGAACGCCGACAGGATGAAAGGGCATAAGAGATGTGGATGAAGGCTGGAAGTCGGAGTGAGAAAAAAACACAACCACAGACCCTGTTCAGCCTCAATGTCGAGGAAAAAAAACGCTTTAAGACCAAAAAATAACAGAATAATAGAAAACACAATTAGGGATGGGAGTTGATCAATATCAATGCCATTGTCAATACTGCCTATCAATCCAATACCGATGTGGACGTGCGTCGGGAATAAATAAATATCTAAGTAAATGGCTGTACTGTAAGTGGAACATTGGTTGTTTTTGTTATTTATTCGCTTAAACATAAGTTTTTCCTGTAATAAATGGAAGGATTTATCTGACCTGGAAAATGTTGGAATGGTGAATATTGGACTTCCCTGTGAGTCTTGCTCGCTAACAAATGCAGCGTGTGTGTTTACATCGCAAAAAATATCATTTATACGTCATGACGCCTTGTGGTTGAAGGTCAAGTCGCTGAGAGTGTGATGTAATGTACCGTGACACAAAACTTAGGTAAAACTGGAAAACGTTGTGCTGGGAAATGAGAGAACTGTTAAGAAGAATCTATAACACTGGAGGTGTACGATTCCGATGGAATTGATCAATTGGAACCGGTTTTCGATTCCCACCCCTCACGACAATTAAGCCATAGCTGCAAATAGTACTTGTGTCATAATAAGTTTATAACATATTCGTCATAAATGATCAACTGTGACCTCTGCATTTGACCCATTCATGAAGATGGTCAAAGTGGTACATTTACCTGTCAGGGACTTGACCCAGCGGCCTTCCGATCACAGGGCCAACTCCCTAACCGTTACTGCTCCTTACAGCCTTTAAAGTGCAGCGAGCAAAACGATTTGCTGCAAAGTCAAATCTGCACTTTAATTTAGCACACTTAAATTCGGCAAATGTAACTGTAAATGCACTGAACAGTGAAAGTATTTGTCAAGAAATTGGTCAAAGTAATACGCAAAGGTGCAGAGCTCTCGTTTGGACCCGCAGTGTAGAGATTCAAGATGGAAAACCCACTCGCTTGTTCTCTGCACCAATCAATAATGGATGCTGAAACACGTCCCTCACACCACTTAACACACATCTTATGTAATGTAATGGAAAGCGTGCACATGTGTACAAACTGACCTGTTTAGGTCTCAAACAATGTGAGAAAACTGGCTTTTCAAAAGTCATTCAAGTTCTGCCTGAAAGATTTTTGAGAACATCAAGTGCTCTCGTGAAGGCCTAAAACACATCACAATGATGAGCGTCCTACTGATGTTCCCTAGCAGCTGCTACAGTACTCGTAATGCACTGACATGTTCGCAGCAGAACCAAGATTCTTTAGTTCAAGAGTGATGAAATGTGATGAAAAATAACATGATATGCTGCTAAATAAAGTTAAGTTCTAATGTTTACAGTATACATTTCTTTTTTAGGAAACATTTATAACACCTATAACATGTGATCAATTTCTATACAAATGCAATATTACACATATAGCACATATTACAGTAGAACAAAAATAATATTTTTAATAATATCTAAATAAATGTTGAGATACAAAGAGTTATTATACTAGAGTTAAACAATATACTAATTAAATACTATAAGTTAACACAACAGTATAGTACATATAAAACAGCCCAAAGGTGTGATGAAGCAAACGTGCTTGTGAGTGCAATGCAATGCATACTGAATGGATGCTGCAGTAACGAAGAGTGAACAGTAAATGAGAATGCATCAGGGATCAGTCCCTGCGATCATTTGAGGATGTTCACCCAGCTGCATCTGTCGCATACCTGCTGTCGCATAATTGGTAAAAAACGTAACATAATCAAGTAAAAACCTCAAAGGATAGATGCTGTGTAGAAGTTAAGTTCTTTCCAAAAAGGACATACTCACATACACACATGTACACGCATACACACCAGGGCTGGGCAAATCAATCAAAACTGACATCTGACGATTACTTCAATTTTTTTGTTAAATCTGTAAACATTTTTAAACCAGTATTCTGTTAATACTGGTTTAATAATGTTCATGTACTGTCTCATTATTAACAAATTATTCCTGTGTTGCCTTTACATCTGTGTGTGTTTCCTTGTGTTATTTTAATATCATAACGATATGCACTCTTTCTTAGGAAAAAAATATTCGAGTTTTAATAGATAAGCATGTTATCGGTACTGTAAGGTCTAGGCCTGAAGTACAGATGGATTTTCCCCCGGTTTCTGCCTTGCGATTTGGTCATTTTGGATCTTAGAGTGTTTTCTGGTGTGTAACTTTTCTGCCCTTTTTTAAAAAATACTCGTTATCCTGCTGGGTTTTTTTGCTCGGTCTCCTTTGTGAATTACTTGCTAAAATTTTGAACGCAGATTCTTGTAAGCCTCTTTTCCTCATAAGGAATGGCTTTGAGAATGGTTTGTTTTCTGCAATTGGATTCGCCAGAGGTGGGCGATTTATCGAATATACTCGATGTATCTCGGCCTGTTCCACGTGCGATGTAGTAAATGACTATATCGTGACCATCATGTATAAATCCTAACGTTATTGTTAAACAGACAGCATGTACTTCGCTTTCGAGTTTTGCTTTTCTGACCCATCAAAGCAGACAGCTCACTCCCCCGGCCATCCAAAAAACTCCGCTAGCGCATGCGTGTTTTGTACCACTTTCGTGTTTCACTTCTCTGCTCGCTACACCGCCTATGGCGTCACATCAATACCAAAACTAGAGCACGCAAAATGGTGTGCCGCAAAAATTCTGCGGGTGTGAATTTCAAAGTCGCGAGCACAAATGTGAAACTCGAGAGCACAAAATTAAGAAACGAGTGCGCGATTGTGATAATACTGCACGCAAACTGTATTTTTCCTCTCTCGAATGTCTTTTTTCCTCTCAATGTGTTAAATGTCCTCGCGCGCAAAGTAGACTACCGACGAGCGGCTTCTTTGCTCGAGTGAGATTTCTACGCGCGCGGTTTGAAAGGGGCGGGTTTTGGCTGTTTCTGCCTGCGAATCCTATTGGCCGATGGCTCCTGGTTTTGTGATTGACTGCATGTTACAGACAGTTTCTACAGAAAAACCAAAGATGTTTATCGACCTTATAATTATAATTTAATAGTTACGTCTTACACGTTTAATAAGCACGCAATCAATGGCTCCCCTTGCCCACTTGTCTGTCCCCAATATAAAGTATAAAGTTTGCTATTTTATACTTTGGTTTAAAATAAAAGCATTTACTATGTTAAACTTTGGCTAAATTCATTATATTGGTGTCATTTTATGCAATATTGGGTCGAATTTATCATTTATACAGTGATTTAGAGGAAATTTCAAGGTATTGAGATATATATCGTATATCGTGATATACTGTAGATTAAGAATATCGTGATATTATTTTTATGCCATATCGCCCAGCCCTACTGGTCATCATTACAGGTACAAACCTCGTCAGTGAAATACATTCATTCATTATCCAAACCGCTTAATCCCAACTGGAGTCGGACCGGCACCTATCCCGGGAACTACAGGCATAAGGCAGCATCCAACCCTGGGCAGGCGCCAACTCAGCGCAGGGCAGTCAGTGAAATATGGGGCCAAATATTGTTGACTAATCGTATTTGAGGTAAAATGTTAAATGAATTGAGATGTTGATTTGAGGAGGTAAAATCGCCCAGCGCTAACTCATGCACACTCACAGTTACACATACATACAATTGTTTTTATAAAGCACAACCATCATCACTAGACACCTGAACAACATGACAGAAGCAAGCGCAAACGTACAACGCTCTGCACGCCAGCGATTAGCAATGCAATCGCCTTCCGACGCTACGAGCCGGGGCCCGGTACGCTCCCAGAAGCCCTGTTTAAATCAGATTTTCACCAGCAGAGAGCGGCGGAGATGAAACGCATGCTAACGATGCAAAGTACATTAGAGAAACAGATGGCGTTCCTAAGCAACAGACAAATCTCTCCACCGACACATTAAAGCCGGTTATTAGCAGCAGCTGACAAATTGTTTTGTTTTCGCTGTCTGTTTATGGGGCTGAAAGGAGCGCTTCTTCCCCAACAGGGCGTCCCAAATTTCCCGCTACCAGAGACGTTTGGGGTGGTGGGGGAGAAAGTTACAGGCCTGATCAAACAAGGACTGCGCACACAACTGTTGGCAAATCGATGAGAAGAAAGTAACAGGCTTCGCTTGCTTTGCTTCATTAAAACGCGGCATCACAATTAGCCGAAGTTTCTTCTACTGATGCTGTTGCTACGTTCGACTGGCACCTGCGATCACATGTTGACTTCCCACTGTCAGAAAATAAGATGCCCAATTGCACAGTAACTATCCATATAACATCATGTGATGACAGATATAAACATTTACAATACTTTCAGCAGAATAATGCAATTATTGCATATACTGGAGAAAGTCTATATGTGTTTGAGTCTCCGGATTAGTGATCTGTAAATACAAAACAAAGTTTTAAGCAGTTTTATCTCATTACCAATGTGTTATGTTCTAAGAAATATATCGTGTATGAAGTGTTTCAGTTAAATACTCATTTCTGTCAAATGCACATTTTCAATCATTTTAATCAGTTAACATGGAAATAGACCTGAAAAATCTGGAGGTCTGGAGAAGAAGAAGAACTATACGAAGACAATAGGAGCATATACACTATGCTTTACCTACAGTAATACAAAATTACTATTATTTTCTGGGGATTTTTTCTGTAGAAACATTGAAAAATAATTCCCATATAGACAAAATCGACTTCTGCTAATAAAAGCCACATCCACAACTTGATGCCAGCAAGCTTCACCTCTTCATCTCTCCCTCATTCCTGGTGTGGTTTGGCTTTGTACCCGAGATGAAACGTCTCTCCTCGTGGTTTTAACTCAGCGGGCATTGTTGCTGGGAAACAGGACGAGGGACGACCAGGGGTTCGGACCCAGTTTCTGTATTACAAAATACACCAGATGCAACAGTAGCTGTCGGCTGATTCTGGAAAGTAACTCAAAAATGAACGAGAGCACCTGTGTTTGTGTGTGGTTTTCTTGAGTATGTACATACTACGTACTGGCTACAAATTATTCTGTGATCAAGAATTTGATCAGTGTAATGATCTGTATAATGTAAGCTGGTGACACACTGATACGTTGAAATATTCTTCTGCTTCTTTTTATCAGACCTGCCAACCGAGAAACAAAGACATCTGTGATATTTTGGACTATGTGACTAATAAGTCGTTTTGTGCCTTTACAGTGTACACCACATTACACCATAAATGCACAAAATATTAACTCGTTTTGCACTGAAAGTATTTCAGTCTACGCTTTTGAAAGGCAAAGTACCACACTGCAGGCTCATTCATTACCTATGGAATAAAAACTGTATTAGAATAATGCCTTCTACGTAAGAAGTTCATTTGAAGTGAAAATAATTAGAGGGTATAAAGAGCTACATAATATACCCCAGTATCAAAAATGACAATAATGCAAATCATTAAATAAGCACATGGAATACATGAAAACAACAGCAAGTACAAAAACATAGTAACACAATATTCTAATCACCAGAATTACGCTGTATTACGTCCAGAAAATATGCTAGACTTATGATATTTGTTTTAGTATAACAGTATAAATATGCACTATGGATTATTTTTAGTATTTTTTATTTTTAATATGTTTCATGGAAGATTCTATAAAAACACTGCTTTAGTAATTACTGTGCAATACTGAAATACAGTACATTAGTTTCCCCGTATCTACGGTGTAGTTCATTTTTATAACAACTGTATCCAGCTTTAGGACCTTCATTTCTAGTTGTGTCAAAACCACCACGTCTACACATCTTCAAACCCTGGATATTTACTACACTAGTACATGAGAGGCTCAAAATTTTCTATTACATGGTCCTAAATGACTTTGAAAATTGCAGTACAACCAACGGGCATGAATGCATGCTTTAGCTGCAACTGTTAGCTGCTCATTCTATAATAATCACAGCCCTTAAGCAAAACAGTTGTTAATGAATGAAATTAGACACTAACTCTCGTAATATATACCTCAATATTCCAGCTTCAGAGCTTCAGTGCTTGCATCAGTAAAATCATTCTACTCCAGTTCAGCTCTAATAGCAGGGAAAGCAAGTCTTGTGACATTGAGTATACTAGTGTAGGCTGAAGGGGAAGTGTGTGTGTGTGTGTGTGTGTGTCAGCGTGAGGTACCCAGCTGGCATTCACTTTCCACTGGCTCATTGAGTACTGTTCCTCAGGGAGAATTTCTTCTTAGCAAGTCTCCACAAACCACCAAGACTAAAATATTTTTTTCGAAGAACCATGCATTTTACTGTCTTTGAATTACACATTGTTGGTTTGATACGCGAGATCAAATTACACAATTAAAGGGGAGTAACACTAAGCAAGCAGTAAATTTCAAGATAATACCAAGAATTTCCATGATAAGGTCAATTTAAACCTAAACTCAAGCTGTGAAAATGACATTTTTAATCTCAGTTCTAAGGCATTGTCTGTTGCGGCTCTATTTTAAAGGCAAAATGTCCAATAAAAAAAGGGAGTGATTATTTGTCATTGTGAATACACCACAGCACGGCACACAGTGCGCCACAATGAAATGTGACTCCTGCATTTAGCCCATCCGTGAAGGAGCAGCGGGCAGCTACCTTGCTTATGAGTACCTCAGTGGCAACTTTGCCGGCCCTGGATTCGAACCTGCGACCTTCTGATCACGGGGGCGAACACCCTACCGTTACGCCACCAACTGCCCCGTCTTACCTTCAACATAATAAAAAATAAGGAGTGTGTGATGTGAAATACAGTAAACAATAACTTTCTCCATCAGTTCTATCAGCTTCATGTATCTGCTCTTATTAAATCAATTATTTAGATTTCATTTTCATGCAATATTTACCACATATTGTATTAGGATGAATTAATATTGCATCCAAGTTGCGTTTTTCCCACTGTTTTTCATGATGAATAGCCATTCATTGCACAAACAAGTCCCCTGAGAATGCTATGCCTTTTCATATTTAATATTTAGAAAGGTTTAATGTCCATTTGATTATTATATTATTGTTATATAATATGTATAACTCACAGGCACACCACTGCCATTAGTGATGTATTTCCTCATTGTATTTTGTACAGTGTGTCCAGTGTCTTTCAGCCTGCATGCTACAGTAAATTTTATGTTCTTTTCCAGTGTTTGGAGTTTGGAGTTTTATGTGGTTTGATTTGGTGGTTTATTTCCCATTTGCCCCTAAAAAAGCTGTCCACAGACACCTCGTATGTCTATAAACTCGGAAATACAGTCTTTAAATTGTAGGGCATCTTCTGAAATCCACCAACGCTCTGATAACTTCTAAAAACCCAGAGAAGCTGATATTGAGTTCATACAAAACCACATCAGATACATAAAAGCAATAAAATATACTAAAGAGGGCTTGAGATATTCATTGATTTACATAGCAGCTTTTACTAGTTCTTCTGTAAGCATCACATTCTAGTCTTAACCGTTTCTGGCTTTAATTTGGCACGGCCTAACAGCGACATACTACAGCAAAGTGTTATTGTGATGTTCTGAGACAGTTTATGGCCTGGGTTTTGGCGAGCGACTCCTATCTTCTGTCTGACTACGTGCTTTCTTTTCATTGGTGATTTCATTTTAGTGTGATCTTTATAGACCTAGGCATCGTTGACATTTCAATCAGCAGGAGCACATTCTAGTTTTATAAATTTGGGCTAAATTAAATAGAATTTAAACTCAGCACAAACCACCAGTCAGCGTTAGGAGCCCTGATGGCATTTCTGGCCATGTTTTGGGCACAGTGACCTTAAGCAGTAAAATGTGCTGCCGTTGTGCCAGCCCAGGTCTGGCATCATCGTCATCAGGCTAAAGGTCTCATCTGAGCCGCAGGCCATTACATTTGGGCAAGATTTTGCCTCTGGGGCTGTTGTGTAGACATCATGTTCTATTTCTTAACCCTCTAAAAGGCAATGGTCAAGACGAGTGGTGCATACCTAGGCACCTCTTTTCCCAAATTTAGTTGAAATTTAGTTTAACAGCAGAGTTTTATTATAAGTCCTCCTACATTTCCTGATAAAATAACAATTTTTCTACACTATTACAAATATAGTTTTTTTTTCATGCATAGAATTTTTATAATATTCAGTAGGGGTGCTGAAATTAATCTCATAATCAATGCATCACGATGCAGACGCGGACGATTCTGCATTGATACACTGGCAGAACATAATCGATTATATCATAATGACATTGTTTGGTGATTTTCTGGCGGAGGCATAAAAATTCTAGTTAAAAAGTAGTTCCGGTAGTGACTGTGGCTGCCTGATCTGAGTACAGCGCTGCTCCGGGTAGGAGTAACTCTCATCTCACTGACGACACTCACCGCATGCGCGGCAGCCGAGAATGGCGGAGGGAGGCCAAGAGATTAAAAATAGGGATGCACCGATTGCAATTTTCTTGGCCGATTCCGATTACCGATTGTTTTGTAAGTGTGATCGGCCGATACTGATTTTTCCGATACCGATCAAATTTTCTTTAATAAAATGCTTTATTTTCCTAACAAATTTACTTTACAAATTTAAATAAATACTCGTAAAATGTAACAACTCCGGTAACTTGACGTCCGAAAAGTAACGCCTACTTGGCGTTGTGTATTTTGGTCAGAGGTGATTTATCAGATTTCTGAAGCCCGTATCCTCAACTATGGAAAACGGCTGATCATCTATTGATCATCTTGTGATTGACTTGTGCATCTGTGTTTATGTTGAATTGGGGACAGACAAGTGGAAAAACCCCGCCCCCAAACTGCCAAAACCCGCCCCCTTTAAAACCGCGTGCGCAGAAATCTCACTCGAGCAAAAAAAGCCGCTCGTCGGTAATCTACTTCGCGCGCGAGGACATTTAACACATCGAGAGGAAAAAAGACATTCGCGAGAGGAAAAATACAGTCCGCGCGCAATACTATCACAACCGCGCACTCGATTCTTAATTTTGTGCTCTCGAGTTTCACATTTGCGCGCGCGACTTTGAAATTTACGCCCGCAAATTTTTTGTGGCAAGCCATTTGGCATTGATGCGACGCCATACTCACGCACCCAAAATTCATTTCGTCGCCACACGATGTCACCCATTCAAAGTGAATGACAAACGCCTCCACTGAGCGTACATGTGAACGCTGCCTGAATGCGCGCGTGGCTGTGCTGCAAGTAATGCACATGCGCAAGATCGGTTTGAAATCGGCAATACGTGTGAGTGATCGGCTGATCACTGATCAGGCCAATCAGGCCAAAAATCGTCCGATTCCGATCGCTGGCTGGGATCGGTGCATCCCTTATGAAAAACCCTCCAAACATTTTAAAAGCTGATATCTGGACACATTTTGGATTTTATGAACAGATTGGGAGGCATGAACTGGACAAGTCGCATGCGGTGTGTAAAGCCTGTCACACAAAAATTAAATATGTTGGGAACACTACCAACTTAAGAAATCACGTTAGCTGTTTCCACCCTGAGATGCTAACAACACCAGCAGCCAGAGAAATCCCAAATCCAGCACAGCCAGGAATTCATCCGACTCCACAATACCGCCCAACTCTGAGAAAAAGAAGAAAATAACCCAGGCTCTGGCAGCCTTCATAGCGAAAGATTTGCGGCCACATTCCGTTGTGGACAACGCCAGGTTTCAGCACCTGTTAAAGACGCTGGAGCCGCGGTACAAGGTCCCGTCGCACAGTCACTTCACAGAAAAGGTTATACCGGCTCTTTACCACGAAACCAGAGCCCACACAACAGCGTCAATGAGCAAAGCTAGTCGGGCAGCAATAACATGTGATCCATGGACTTCAGTGGCAACGGAGTCTTATGTTACAGTGACAACACATTACATTAGCGAGGACTGGCAGATTATGTCCCATGTGCTGCAGACGAGTGCTCTGTATGAGTCTCACACGGGTTCGCATCTGGCGGACCTCCCGTCTCATGTTGTGGAAGAATGGCAGCTATCAGATAAAGATGTGGTGCTCGTGACGGACAATGCTTCAAACAGGTTGGTTGCAGCTCAAGTTGGAAAATTCCATTCCATAGGATATATAAGATGCTTTGCCCATACGCTGAATCTCGCCTCTCAGTGGGCGCTTAAAGTGGCCACACTCGCCAGACTTCTGGAAAGAATCCGACGTATATCGACATTCTTCCATCGCAGCACTACAGCCAGCCACCTTTTGAGAGTGAACCAGAAATGCCTGAGCTTAAAAAATCAAAAACTGCTTACTGATGTATCAACAAGGTGGAACAGTTCATATGACATGATCCAGAGGTTCCTGGAACAGCAACCTGCAGTTTGTGCCACCTTGTTATCACCAGAAGTTCGAAGAGGAGAGTCAGGCCTCTGCACACTGATTAAAACAGATGTGTCAAATGCAGAGGAGGCTGTTTGAGTGCATTAAAGCCAATGAAGGATGCGACCACGCTGATGTCTGAAGAGTGTAATCCAACCATCTCTCTTATTGTTCTCTTATCCTCTCATCACACAACTTCTCCAAAACATGACAGACACCACCAGAGAATCGACCATGATTCACGAGATCAAGAATGCTGTCAGAACAGATCTCATGAACAGGTACACCAGTGAGGCAGAGAAGAAGCTCCTTCATACAGCCTCTGCCCTGGATCCTCGCTTTAAAGGATTGCCTTTTCAAATGGAGGAGGAGAGATTGGATGTATACAGAGGAGTGACTGAGGAGGCGGCATCCTTGGAGGTAATTAAATCATGTAAATTGTGAAATTTATAAAATTATAAACAGATCATAACAGTATTATAAAATGATATAATACAATTATAAAATGATCAACAGTAAAAGCTTTAAGATTGAATAAAAATGCTTAAATAGGTGCGAGCTGATTCCTTTTTTATACTTTCAATACACTCCAACACAGAAAGAGTGTATTCTTACAGAGGGAACAAAAGTGGTTGAAGTGCCTGAGGGAACAAAAACTCTGGAAGAAAAAACACCAATGTAAGGCGCCCCCTCTTCTCCCGAAAGAAAGGCCTCATCGCTGCTTGTGAGTTTGCTGGGACAGTATTTGCGTGATACTGAAGGTAAAGTAGAACCCAAGACCCTCATGCAAGGGCTGAAGAGGAAATGAACAGGTACTGCAAAGCCTCACCCCTGCCATTCCTTGAATTGGTGACGGGTACACAAGCTCACATTTCCCTTCCTCTCTTGGCTGTCAAAACGATACTTATGTCTCCTTGGCACAAGCGTATCTGCAGAACGTGTTTTCTCCACTGCAGGAGATGTGGTCACTGCAGAAAGATCCACTCTCAAACCAGAGCATGTTGTTCACCCAGTGTTCATATTCAAAAGTCCCAAATGCTGAACATTGGTTAATCGTTGTAATGTTGTGTACTTTCAGGAAGTGCCATGTGTACAGTGCTGTTATTTTATGTTATAGATTTTGTATATCTGCAAATGATTTGCTTTTGAAGACTGACCATATTCATACAAGATGTAGATTAGGCCTATACTATTTATTTTGGTTACAATTTAGTGTTATGGGCACAGTTTCTGTTTACATTTTGATAAGTTATGTCTATATTCTTTATTTCTGTTTACAATTTAATGTAATGGTCACAATTTCCGTTTACATTTTCAGGTTAAATAAAAACGGGGGCTTACATCTCACTGCTTGTATTTGTATTTGAAAACATAATGTGAAGTAATGCAGAAAAACTGATGGGATGCATCGAGATATCGAATCGAATCAAAGACGTGATAATCGTAATCGAATCTAATCAAATCGTGAGACCAGTGAAGGTTCACACCTCTAATATTCAGCAATTATACAGTGATATACACAGGACATAAAACCTCTGCTTAAGAAAAATGCTACTTTTTAAAGTTCTAAAGTATCTCATTTGAACAGTTATGGTATTTCGCTGGTATTAGCAAAAGGTCATTACCAGAAACACTTGACTCAAAGCTTTGATGTTAGGAGCTTTCATTTGCTTGTTTCCTAAATCTGATCATTTCTCAAATTTCCTTTAATTCCAGAAATGATTAGGACCAGACAGTGGTACAAATCACCATTATGTTGGCACAGAGGAACTGGAACATGTTTGGGTCTGTTGTACCAATGAAAGGTTTTGTATTTGCACCATCAGTTACAGAAAAGCTAGCAAGTGGTGATATCACTCCTTCGACATCAGTTTCCAGAAGAATATATTTTCGGGAACTGCAGACGTAACAAGGAATGGTAGTTGTCCATAGAAACATAGTGGAGAAAAAAGTACAACACTTTTCTTTAAAATTGTAGTCAAGCAGATTAAGAAATGTTGCTTATACTGATAAAAGTTCAAAATCACAGAATTATATTTTACGGCACAATACTAGAGTGTACTTACTAGGGGTGTAATGATACATTGATCACTGAATCGATGTAGATCAACGCATCATTACAACCCTAGTAATTATAAATAAATCTACTTCATTTCAGTGATCTGCAAGCTCATAGTATCAATCCAATATGAAAATACAGATTAGACATTATACATATTGTAATGTCCCTCACCAAGCAAGGGCAGAGAAGTCAGCAGGTTCCAATACACCTTTTATTAACCATGATAACACAGGCTGCTGTGGGCCATAGCTTAGGAACGCAAACGTCAAATGGCATTTTAGTTGCTTTTTGTTGTTTTATATGAATGAAAGTGATTATGTTAAATCAGCATATGACATTGCCTCAAACTGCTCGAAAACATATCGTAGCACGCTTTGTCATAATATGTATATATGGGTCTAGGTCGCCTTTTTAGGGTTTTTTGGGGGGACTGATTCAAGGTAAGTTGTTTTTCATCTGGTGGTGTTGAGGGTGAACTTTAGACAGAAGTGAGTGAGTGAGTACAGTACATGAGGGAGGTTTAATGTTAGACTCCAACAGAATAATGAAGCAAGTCTACTGGCATCAGAATCCTCATTAGGACTTTGGCTGGAGTCAAGGGGAATCAGCGGAGGACGAAACATGCCGCTCTGATTTCTCCCCTTTTTGTTGCCTCTGTTTCTTCCTGGATTAGGCAGCATGAGCAGCATCTTTGATCAGGTTTTTCTTTGCTGTGATCACTTAAATCTAGATTTGTATTGTAAATAAACATCAATGCATTGTGGGTTGCTGGCTCATTAGCTTCTCTGAACCTTCTCTGTTCATTTATCTAAGCTTCCATTCAGAACCATGGCTTATGATGAAAATACAAGTTCTTTAAAAATAATTTTATGTGTTATTTCCATATAACCATTTCACCATATTGCAATAATTGCTGTAATTTCTTCCTCAGATTTGGATTTTTATTATTATTTTTTGCTAGCTCTGAGCTAGTGTTAGTAGCATCTCTGATCAAGTCTCTCTTCTCAATGATAAAGCCAGTACAAGAGATACGGAGCAGCATCTCTGCTACAACACAAATTCATCTTTCGCCAGCGTTTTTAGATCTTGAATCAAACCCTTACCACCTCCAGTGACAAACCAGTTCACACGTACACACACGGGTATACACAGGCATGTAATTGTGTGGGTTTAGGTATGTATGTGTATATATATTTTCTATTTATACATATATTTATTATTATTATTATTGTTGTTATATATATATATTATATATTTCTGTTTTTTCTTGTTGTTTGTTTGTTTTTTGTATGTTTGTTTTTTTGGTTGTTTCTGGGGTTTTGATAACCCTTCCCTTTTTGTTCTCCTTTTTTTTCTAATTAGTTATTATTGTTATTGTTATTATTAATTCCTCCTTTTTTTTTCTTATCTTTTTCCCTTCTGTTCTTTTACTTTGTTTGTTTGTTTGCTTCTGTTTTTTTCTCTCTTATCAACTCCTTCCTTTCCAAAAAAGATGCGCCAGGCACATGTATATTTAAAATTTTTGATTTTTACTTTGTTTGGATCTATCTAGGCTCCAATAAACTTCACGTGATTCCTGCTGTTATTGTGCTCATGAAGGGCTGCCACACACTTCCATTATTATAAAACGGTTTAATATGATTTGGAAGAAAGGAAGCACACCGTAACTAGGGCTTTCATGAACGCCACAGTGTAATTCAAACGCTGGCTACAGGTGCATAACTAAACCTGTTGATATAACTGTGTAATACAACTGTTTTAAAACCACTCCAAATGCCCCATTAAAAAAGAGATTGGGTAACTATTTGTTGCCAGGAATTCACCTATGGCTCCTATCAACTTCTAACTTTCAGACCAACATTTGGAATGTTCTCTATGCAACACAGTGTAAGATTTGCCTGCAGGGTCCCCACCCGCAGACGAGAAACGCTACTGCCTGTGACGACTGTCGTAAAATCTGGATCGCATTAATACACGTGCATTTGTTGACACCGCCAACTTCTAGGTGCCATGACAACTATTAGTTACTAAAGTAAGTGATCAGTGTCTTTGTACAGTTAAAGTAGCCTACGCATTTTATTTAAACATGTTTTTAAGTTTTTGCAATATCGCAAATAAAAGCCAACCCGACAAGAAAAAGATAGTGTTTTCGTTCGTCTCGGCCTGCTCTATATCTGATTGCCCGTTGTGGAAATAGAATAGGGTACAGTCCTTCTGTAATCTTTGGTACTTTTTACAGGGGTAAACTACACATTTACGCCCAAACATTTAGCTTCAATGGTAGCAAATAGAATAGCAATAACTAGCATGCTAACTATCGACAACTAGCTAGCATATGAGCTACCGGCTCGATAAAGTGCTGTTGGCTACGACTTGAATAACTTGATTTATGGGCATAAACTGAGGACCATGACTACATTAACCCGGTCTGACACACAGCGAGCTCAAACGCACTAGATATAGATGGTAAGCAAAACATTTTTTCACACTTACTAGTTCAACAGTAACAGCGCCAGCACCATCGCTCCTCCTCTTTGCGCTCACGCCAGTGAGAGAAAGCCGGGCCAATATTCACCTTAGTCCGGCTCTACTTCTTTATCGCTTCCCGGCTTTTTCCTTTGTCTCCTCTGGATAGCACCATTGCTCCTCTTTCGCTTTCCCCTGCAGCTTCGAAATATGACAGCTAGGCTACTTTGAACTTTCGTTAGTTCGTAGTTTCGTTTACCTGCTCCTGTCTTTGAAGGGATTTGAGGATGTGACGTATGCCGTAAAGCAGTCAAATTTTGTAGTTCTTATTCTTGTGTCGGTGTTCGACCCCGAAGGTTTGCGTACTGTCAGTGCAGGCGATACAGCCGCTCTCAAGCGATAACGAAGGCGTAATTCAACCTATTGTGAGTTGACGTACCATCAGAATGGTCTTGAAAATGCACTTGGAAGGCTGACACTACGGGAGTCCGTAGAGGACGTACAGTATTTATTTATTTTTTCGTTTTTTCGAGATCACGACTTATTTTTCTGATCACGACATAACCAAAGTCACACCTCTGATACGTTCCCAGTCTTCTTCAAAATGATTTGAACACTACTATTGCACTATCTAGTACCCGAGACATAAAGTTATTTCATCTGATGTCCATGATCAAAGTAAAACCTGATGCGCGGCGATAATATTAACCTGTCCCATAGATCCCGGAGAGTGATTCGGTTATGAAGAGATCAGGCGGAAAAAAAAAGCCGTGATCTCGAGAAAAATAGTCGTGACTGGCAAAGAAAACGACTTTGGTTATGCCGTGATCACGGCAGTAAAATAAGTCGATCATGAGAAAACCACTTTGCTATGTCGCGATCACGAGAAAATAAGTCGGATCATGAGAAAACCACTTTTGGTTAAGTGTCGCGATCACGAAAATAAGTCGCGATCTCGAGAAACCACTTACAGGTCGTGATCAACAGAAAATAAGTCGTGACTGTCATGAGAAACCACTTTGAGCAGGCCGTGACTACGAGAAAATAAGTCGTATCGGCAGAAAACTAACTTTGGTTATGTCGTGATCACGAGAAAATAAGTCGTGATCTCGAGAAAACCACTTTGGTTATGTCGTGATCACGAGAAAAATAAGTCGTGATCTCGAGAAAACGAAAAGGAAAAAATAAGTACTGTACGTCCTCTACGGACTTCCGTATGAAACACTACATTGTGTTACTAAAGCAGTAAAGTGCCTCATTTTTTCTCGAACTGGTAGGTTGGACTGCATGGACACCTGGGTGCTTCAGAACGTGCAGTGATCCCTTGAACATTAATTGAGCATCTTACGATTAAATCTGTTGTTATATATGCACACCCACACACTTATAAACACACTTTAAATGCAGAAGCTCATCTTGGCGTGTCCCAGATGAGAACAAGGCTCCTTCTGAGTCCTGGTTTCTCTCAAAGTTTCTTTTATTTACCACAGGGATAGGTTTTTTTTCACTATTGTGCATCAAGACTTTTTCATTAATGATTCAGTAATATGTAAAGCTGCTTTGTAACAATGTCTGCTGTAAAAATGGCTATACAAATAAAATTGGATTTGAAAATTCATAAATCTTATGATTCTTAGAATTCTGAAATCCACAAAAATAACTTTGGTAAAATGATGCCTCACAAACAGTAAACATGTAAAATTCATGTTGTACAGTGCTGTTTTCCAAAAAGCCTGCTCCTTTGTGCTGCTCAAATCCTCAGCAGATTTTTTTTTTTTTTTTGGTTTGCATCCATAATTTCACTGGCCTGATTAAGACGGCTGTTTGCGAGACATTGGGATTAACCTTGACTCCTGGTGCTTGTCTATAAAGATTAGAAGCTCGCCTTGCCCACTTGTCAACCTGCGGAAGCGGTAATTACAAACCTCACTCAAACACTCTTTGAAGTCCGCGACAGGCAACAGGCCTCAGACACACGACTGATAATGCAGACGAGTTTTATTCTGCTGTTGCAAGCAAAAGGGGAGTTTAATTGTTTAACTTTGGATGCACAAGAAAAAAAGGGTTTTATGTGGACAATCACTACATCCATGCAAGTTTCTTCTGTCTTCATGCCTGTGTTTTTCTGGACTTCTGTACCATTAAACTTTGGCAAATGTTGACCAATTTGTTACACAGTGAAATATATACTGCCCACTAGACCTTAAACATGAAGGTACAATCTTGTGAAACAGCAATTATGATAATGATATTTTCATATTAACAATGACATGAACATTAACAGTGACCAATAAAATGCCAATTTAAAGATCAAATTCAGCAAGTTATCTGGTTTTGCATTAACAGGTATTCAAAATGCCCCCCTTTCAGATAAATCACAGGTCCTGTGTTTGCCCTTTTTATCACTTCGCCCTTCCAATGTTTGCATTGTTTTTTGCAAGTCATTCCAGAAATGTCAAGTCAACCTTTATTTGTATTTCACCGCTCATGTGAGAATTAAAGTGCAAAGTGCTGTGCAGAATGAAAGTAGAATGTCAAAAAGGACAATGAAAAGTGTTTCAAAGAGTAAGTACAGAGAAAATAAACAGATAAGTGGTTTTTAACAATGTAATAAAACAATAGGGATTTTTCTAATGATGGAAATGTTGTCATGAGGAGCATTTTGTTGTAAGGGTAAGAATAGATGGTTGCTTGTTAATAAATGTGCATTTTTTAAGTAGGATTGAAAATGACTTGAATAGGATTTTTTTTGGACAGGACAAGAGAGGTAGGATAGGGGGAAATGACATGACGCATTCCAAAAATTGTCTCACATCCACACAATAGGCAAATTACCTTCTGTCAGCTGTTGGCATTTATGCTTTTGAGGAAGGGATGAATGGAGACAGACAATATAAGTCTGCAAAATTGGTGTGTGTGTTTGTGTGTGTGTGTAATGGGAATATTCCAAAAGTAAAGTTTTCTTTAAACGTGAATAAAGAATTGTTCTTTTTAGATGCAGCTCAAAGGCAGAAGGAACACAAAGTGCCTCGCCCCTGACTCATCAGAGAAAGGAATAATTGTTAATGCTGAATTTCAATAACTCCGGCCTCCTCCAAGGGGCTGGAAGACGAGAAGAGAGGGATAGAGCAAAAGAGAGAGGGGGGCATGATTTGGAAGCAGCAGGTGGCTGAACTCTTCTACAGACCACACAAAAATGATTTCAATTCTAAAACACATTTTCCATTTCAGGCATTCCCCCGGGTCTCCTCGGCACTATGCATTATTAAGCAGCGATAAGCGTGTCCCCTCTCGGCTAGGTGTGTTATTTCCTCCTCTCTCTCTTATTCTCTGTGTGTCTCTCTCTCTCTCTCACACAAACACACCACACGCATAAACAGACACACAAGCACTCAAGTGGGGTGAATAACGGCAGAGTCAAACTGAATAAGCAATAAAGTACTAAATGGAAAGGCTTAATCAAGCACTCTATTGTTCTGGCAAAAAAATAATCAAACAATACAAAGGTGTAAAAGCTTTTTAAAGAATTTCAATAACTAAAATCATAATCTTTTTAATTAATATGAATATTTTCAACCAGTCAACACTGACATCTAATGGCGAGACAATGACATGGCAAGAAAAAAAAACGACAAAATTGAACCTTTTGTGTTATTTAAGTTAAAGTCACAAAGCTGGACATCTGGTTAATAAAAGGCCAGAGCAAAGCCCTGCATTGACTAGCACCCGGTGATAAAATAAGAGGTAAAACATTTTCAGACAGAAAGAAACAAGTTTTAAATAGTTTCACAAGTTCTCTGATACTTGGATTGAAAGCTTTTGCTTAATTGTTCACAAATTAAGCACTTCTCTAAATGCTGCAGATGTTTGCTGTTTTTTTAAATTGTCATTTATGGTAAACTCTCATCTGACCAGGGAGAAGAAATTTTAAAAATCATTTTCCATAATAAATCTAGCGCCTTGAATGTTTTATTGTCATTACATTTCATTGTTGCTGCCCAAGTCATATAAGCGCAATGTCCATCTGAACGTGACACTTTGTTGAAAGCTTTGGCGATCTCTTTTGTTTATCTGTGGAAGCCTGTCACCTCCATAATATTAAAGAACACTACTTTGCCTTAACACTTAGGGTGTTGAAATTAATCACATAATCGATGCATCGCGATGCACAAGTGGACGATTCTGCATCGATGCAGTGACAGAACATAATCGATTATATTGGGCTTTTCAACCGGCGGTTCGCTGCCCCCTAGTGGCCCGCGGCGACATTGCAGGTGGTCCAGACAATCCAGTTTCACTACTAAAATTACTTTTTAACATTTTTTTCATTTTATTTTCAAAATAGATTATTTGTGAAGTAATGTAGACAAATTGATGGGATGCATCAAATCAAATCCTTGACCTGATAATCATAATTGAATCAAATTGTGAGACCAGTGACAATTCACATCTCTACTTGACACACATCAAGGTAAAGCGAGGCACGTAGAACTGACCGAAAAGTAAACTTTTCCATATTTTCCACAGATGATTCCTGTGTATGAGTTTATTCGTGATAATGTATTTGGCTGGTTTGGGTTATTGATTACTGTAAAATTTGCTCTGACCAGTAAGAACCAATTTTTACAAGTATTTTCCATTAGAAATATAGCGCCTTAAATGTTGTTGCCTGAGTCATACTAACGCAATGTCCAGCTGAACCTTATGACTTGAATGACTTATGAGTCAAAAAGTTTGTTACAATAAAAATCTCTATGCAAAGTTAATGCAAACAAAAATCCATTTTTCAAAAACACTTTCTAGGTTATAAAATAAATCATTTAGGACGTCCTACTTGAGTAACTGCATCAATTAAAAACAACAGCATTTCCAAAAGAAATATTTAATGTTTATCTTGCAAAAGATTCAAAAAACAATTCTAAGCGTGGAGCAAACAGTTTGCATCAATACAGATATTTGCCACCATTTTTAAATGTTGAATAATATATATGTACCAAGGGCATGAACCAGTGAGACTGAAAACAACCGTGACTGCTTTATCAGTGGCATTGCTCTGGAAAACAACCTAGACCCGAGAATCACTGTTAAATAACAACTTGATTCAAAATGATACTTAACCTGCACCCAGAACAGCACGTTTTAATAATGGAAGGTGTTGCCATTATTAATGGCAACACCTGCCACCTGTTATGATGTTCAAAAAAAGTCCTGATACTGATCCAAGATCAGAGAATTTTTCTGTGAATATAGATCCTAGTTCAATGTCTCAGATTCCAGATGCCAACCAGACTATGAGTAAATGTCATTTCTACCTGATTCCACAATCAAGGGTTCCTGTTAGCCAGATAACTGACAGTAAAGGGGATCTGACTCGGTAATATTTGGCTTACCTGATTAACTGAAAAAAATCCCAATTTGTGAAAAACTTTTCCAACACTGACTACAGTTAGCCCTAAACTCTGAGATTCTATGTGTAAACACCTTCTGAGGCAAGGGCTTCCTAGGTACACATAATTACTGCAAAATGACTTCTGTGACACGTATAAGAACGGGACGAGGTTGTTTATTTGGCCCTTAGGCTACGAGGTTTTGAAAATGTGTGTGCAGAATTCAGCCGGCGAGCTCATGAGACGTCTCAGTTACTGCAGGTTGTGGATCATCTCCTCCTTGGCGATGAGGTGCGTGGTTTTGTTGACGAGGGACATGAGAGAGTTCAGTTTGTGTGACCAGTCGTTCAGCAGGTCGTTGGGGTCTTTGGGCCTCTGGAAGTTGATGATGCCGGCCAGGCGGTCCACTTTGGCGTAGATGGTCTTGTTGACCACCAGGCTGGACAGAAACTCCTCCGACTCCTACAGAGAGCATACAGAAGCAAAACATTTATCTTAGATTGAGAAAAATACATTTTTAAAGTTAGCTTGTAGGCTTAACATATCAGTACACAAAACAAGTGTGGGAAAGAGGCACACAGACTTTTATTCTCTGTGGCCTACAGAGAGACAAGCTCTCTGATGGTTTACAACCAAGTAAGTTGCCTTTTATTTGGGCTTCAACATCAGAGTTGACTTTAATTTAATACTAATGGCTAATACTTGACTGATTACAGGCCTGGCAGATTATCGGCGCCAATATCTGGCGCTTTCATGGTTGGGGTATTGGTCATTTTTAACCGTACTGCCGACAAAATCAGTAAATTAAATAATGTACTCGGATTCCTCTAGACCGCTCTTTGGTTTAATTCCAGCAAATTCTCTTGAAAGAGGAGTTTACACCATCCCAACTCACAGCAGATGCTTGAGAACTTACGTCAACAGAAAGGTCGAGAAGCTCAGCCATCCTCTTCATGGTGATCCGTGTGTAGTACTTGGCCATAATTCTAATGTTCTATAAAGGGAAGAAGAGAAGCAAACATCAGTTACTGATAAAACGCAGCAGTTTCTCGGCTGTAATTATTATTAAAGATGCTTTTGAGGACTACTGAGTCAGCTTTTAGCTACAGGTTAGTGATCTGGAAACAAAGCTTTCTGAAGCAGAGATGAAAGGTCCATTACTCAACTCAAAATCTGGCACTGATTTGCTCCCTTGTAGACAGCTTATAAAGCACTGTAAACCTCCTTATGCTGTAACTCTTATTGATCTTTAAGCAGTTAACTGTAGATAAGAGTTCAACAACGTACATGTTCCACTACTCTGTTCTTCAGGTCGTTCCATCTCTTCTCTCCCTCTTCGGAGTAGGTGAAGACGTCGGTGGCTGGGCTGTCGGCCGAACCCTCGCGCAGCTCCTTCCCATAATCCTCCACCAGCGAGGACCAGCGCATCAGCTCCATGGTAGTGAACTGCTTCAGGAGGTCCCTGGGGGAAAGAGATGACTGCTGAAAGTGTTTTTTTTTTGCAAGGCACACTGAAGAGAAAACATTCTCTCTTAAGAAAACAGAGCTTCCCAGAGCTTTCTTCCATCTCGCTTACTTGTATTTGGTGATTTCTTCGAGCTTCTTGTCTGCACTGATTCGATGAACCAGATCTGACTGTTCATTGTCATACGGAGACAGAACCACGTACAAAACCACACTCTTAAGGGCCTGGAACATACACACACACACACACAGAGGAGAGAGAGAGAGGCTCAATGGCAAACTGTGACAAAGCAAACTGGCTTTAAAGAGACAGACTTCAAAAAATTATTACGAAACATCTCCTCAGTTTTAAAGTTAAACAGATTTTCTAAAATAACCAGAATAACCGACATGGGCAAGACCGCATCAGTAAGAGGTTCTAAAAGTAGGTTTTGGTTAATTTTCCATTAATCATCCAAGCCTATCAGGAGCCAGTTGTTTATTTTGTATTTCTTTTTTGACATTTACATACCAATGTTCTTTTATCTGTAATGTTCATGTCTTCCAATAAAGGCGTAAGGGATAAAATACCTGTGCTAAGATGGCTTTACATGCTTTACCTGCTGCCATTTGGAGCTCTCCTCCAGGATGCAGGGAGTGTCGTAAATGGCCCGGTAGTGTTTGCATATGGAAAGATAGGAGCCTTCATGCTGGTCCACTTGAATCATGAGATTGTAGTACTTCAGCTTGGACTCCTGGTTCAGATAGGACAAAAAAGTTAATAGCGCCGCTAACAAACACTAATGTAGTAGTAAATGAATAAAACGTAATGGTTAAGTTCCATTTAACATTTTATTGGTTAAAATCCAAGAATCTAGTAGGGCTGTGCAATGTGACAAAATCTATAAAGATAACTATTACATTTCCTGTAAATTAAAAGAATTAATAGTCACTATAAGATGCCCAAATGCCAAGGGGTGACAAGCAACCAAAATGTGATAAAATGAATTTCTTGAAAAACTGTTACAATCCCAATAATCTGTCTCTGACCAATCGAAAGCCTTAGTTTTTTGTTGCATTGTGATTCCTCAAAAACATACTCATATCAGCAGGAAAAAAGCAATTTAGAATTTTCTTTCATACAACAGCATTAACAAGATGCAACAGCCAAAGTGGCCAGTAGTTGTTACTGTGGAGACAACTGTCAGATTGCCTTGAAACTGTTTGCAAAATTCTGGCACAGTTTTTTGATTACTTCTGATATTTTTAGGGCTCTGCGATATGCCGATACACACTGGACGTTGAAATACATTTTTTACGTTTGATCAGAAAGCCCTAATATGATCCCTTTAAAAAGTAGCCCTTTTGTAATGCTTTCTGTTGTATACGGCGCAGGTCTGACTCAGTCTCACCTCAGTCCCCTCCTCCTGGAAGAACTTGGTGTTGATCTTCTTGCTAATGATCTGGGTACGGATGTAGTCTTTAACGGCAATGCACAGCCTCATCTGTTCCAGAATGAACTCCACCTTCTCCTTTTTCTCCATGGAGCCGTACGTCTCCACCTGCACAGAGTATTTGGGTGTGAAAACATTAGCTTCCTGTAAAAAGGCTGTAATTCTGATTTTAGTAAGACACATGAAGTACAGTAGACTGGCCTGTAGCTCCTGCAGAATGGACGCAGCCTCTTTGACATCGCCACTCTGCTCTTTGATGTTGGCCAGCATCTTGGTGAGTCGGGCACGCTCAATCTCCACATAGATCTGGGTTGAACACAAAAACACAAGAGGGATAAAGGTCACACACTTCCTCTTAAGGGTAACTGCAAATATATGGAAGAAAGATAGAAAGAACAAGGTCATTATTACATCGACAACAATTACTACTTCTCTAAGGGAATTTTACATTGAGACTACATAAAGACAAAAACCAACCTTTCCTGCTGTGACGGTTCGGAGAGTGTCTATCAGCCTCAGTTTGACGGTCAGATCAGTAACTGTATCCACATATTTATAACACTCCTGCACCATCTTGGCAACAGCCTGAAATAATCACAATACAATCAAATGGTCAAGCCTCAAAGCCACGACAGGAAAAAAAAAAAAGAGTCCTGCTGTACTAAAAACTAGATTTACTCAAACCGGCAACCTACCGATCACGGGGCCGATTCCTTAACCGTTACACTAACAACTGTCCCCTTAAACATTTTACATTGATTTTGATTAATGAACAATTATTTTGTTCACATTTTTTGCCCTCATAGTTCACTGACATGGTTTGTATAGTAATTATGCTTAACTATTAAAGCTAGATATTTTTCTGATCAAAGAGAACATATTTTTATTATTTTAAAATAATTTAAGGTAACACACACAGGTGTCACAGACTGGATGGGGCAAAACACATGACAGAATTTAACATAACTGTTTTCAAAAGTATTACAATTTCAAAAATACACATCATAATTAACATGGGCAAGCTTACATCGATTAGAAGTTTGGATTACTTTTTGATCAATTGCCCTGCCCTACACTTGAGGCTCTACTAACTACGTTTCTATGAATGCAGGTTAGGAGTTGATCCAATACAAACAATCCAACCTTTTCTCATTTGGAATGTGCTTCTAGAATAGCTCACCTGCTTCAGCTGGCTCCTTCTCTTTGACAGCAGCATGATGTTCTCATTGAGAGAGTCCCAGTCTTTGGCCTCGTAGCACATCTGCACAATGGCCACTAAGATCCGGGACGTGGACACCATGTCTGAAGCCTGGACATAAAGGTTGCACATTCCTCAGAGCCAATAAAAGACATGGAACAAAACCTGTGTTTATGTAATTAAAAATTAATGACCGAACTTACAGTCCTTGTTTGCTTCTCCAAAGACAGGAGAGACTCAACGGCTTCCTGAAGTCTCCCTTCCTGTACAGAAAAAGAAACAGTTTTTAGTACATGTGATTGAGCAGAAATCAACAAAAAGACAATTTTTACAGAACCAAAAGTCAAAAGATCTAGGAACAATCAGATTTCAATTGTGATTATGATTTCTGTCTCTCAACTGATGACACTTGATTAATTATAAAATATTAATGCAATAAATAAAATACTATGCAACATTAAATATAGCTTCAGCGCCGTCATTTTTTTTTTTTAACTGTGTGCTTTAGAGGTATTTGTTATTATTATTATTATTATTATTATTGTCTAACTGGTGACATTTCTTATAAATAGTGTGTTTTATTTTGTTAAATCAGATTAAACATACTGAGCAAACTTTTTACACAGTATATTTAGATTCTAACCTGATTTATATCTGGCTGTTAAGACACTTAGGGCCAGTTTCCCAGAGCATGATTAATTATACGCCTAGCCAGCTTTGAGTTTCAGGGGTGGATCTCCATTAACACTTTAATTTAGTCCAAGACTAGGCGTAATCCATGCTCAGGAAAGCTGAACTTAGTTTGCACCAAACTGTAATGGTTTCTTCAAGAAAAATAAATTTTACTATATGCTCACAAACCTGATGTGAAAGGCGCTAAATCAGTCCCAGAAAGTGCAGTAAATATATTATTTAAAGGGTTGAATTCTGAATGATCCGCGGTGACATCATTAGACAGTAAAATTATCGTGACCGGTTGTGATGCTGACAGTCTCCATTAGCTTGCACTGACGGTTTGCCATATTAGACTCAAGCCTAATTTCGTTTTAATTTTTTCGTTGCAAAATTGAGAAAAGCGTAAATATTGTAATTACTGACACTAACAATTGGAAATGTGTTTAGTTCGACCTTACTCAAAAACAAAGTGCAACCAAGAGCAAAAGCTGTCAAAACAAAACAGGCTACTTAGCTCGAACTATGCTACAAGCTAATGCTAAGGGGAATTGTAACGACAAGGCTAGGCTAAGGTAAGCTAAACGCAGAGGTTCGTCTGCATCATGACTCAGCCGCGCGTTAGCTCTCATTCAGCTTACTTTTGCCATTTTCTCGCACTCGGGCAGCCGCTGGTCCACCGTCGCGCTGTAGTCGATCTCCATCTTCACGATCTTTCCATCCGACCTCTCGGATCTGTCGTCGGACATTTTGGTAATTGTGAGTTAAACGTTAAATTCGGACTTTCGGCTGAGCGGAGTTGCTGCGCTGCTACTAACTCGCAACCAATTCCGCCGGAAATACGCCACACGCCGGACACAGGAAGTCTTCCTGAATCTACAAAATAAAACGTCGCAAACACCTGTTTATTGACGTGATTCATAAGTATTAAAACAAATAAAAATGTTTTTAAAAAGGCAGAAGGAACAACAAAATGAGCGTGATGTTTCTATAAATATTAAATAAGTGCACAGTTTGATTATGATTCATTCTAAACATTAATTGTAAATAAAGTTAAGCAATAGATCACGAAAATGACAGAAGCCAAATTAGTTAAGCATTTTGTGATTTCTTTAATTTTCAGAAAAAAAATGTTTAAAGAATTTGGCTTATTTACTAGTCATATTGCTACAGTTATTTAAGACTGAAGCAAGCTGACATTTCACCTGTAAGCAACACACTTTACTAGTTAAAAAAAAAAAACTAGTCAAATAAATGTTTGAATATTTGAATGTATGTTAGCTATATCTTAATTTCCCTATAATTTACTATGCTGTTTATGTTGTCTACTCTTTATTTATTACTTACAGTCAGACCTGCAAGTTTGTATTTCCTTACGTTGTTCTACTGTGTGTACGTGACATAAAAACTCTCATTTTGAATGTTTAATCCGGAAGTCTTTGTTCTGAAGCAGGGATTAGTCTTTGCGCCACATAGCGGTCGGAGGTGATGGTGCAGCGCGGCTTTTTGACAGGCGGCGTTACGCGGTGACAGTGGCGCTCACAAACTTCTTTCATTAGTGTGGGCGGAAGGAGAGAAAACCAGCACGAAGCGACCGATTACAGACGTTTTTCGGGTCGAGTGAGACGCGCCTCGGCTCAGATCAGATCCTCGCCCGGTCAGAGTCTGTCGAATCCAGCCTCTTTTTCACCATCATCAACTTCCTCCGAAGCGCCTTTTTGAATAAGGAAGTGAGCTCGCGTAGGTGTAAACATCGCCCATGGAGGGTGTGTCCGATTGAGGACTGATCCTAAAAATCAAGCCGTTTTTTTGTGGTGGGAGAATGGGCGAAGCGGCCAGGACACAGCGCCGGGAGCAGCTCAAACGGTGGAGCGGCTCTAACACGGACCGGGAGCCCGCGGTGCCGCGGAGACGGTGTCGGGGCGGCGGGGAGCAGGAGCAGGCGGAGCAGGAGGCCCTAAAAGCCGGGGAGAGATTTCAGGATGGAATCGGACCCCCTAAAAGACGGTAGCGCGTTTATATTTATCATTCATCTTTTCAGAACATAGTTATCATTGTCTTGTTTTTATTATTCTCAGTTACAGCCCACATTTACTACGCCACTCGTTATTAAAGGTGCAGTCCGGGGCTCAGCGATTATATCGCTTTAAGTATCGCCATCGTGGTACTGCTGTGCGCAGTTAAACCTCGTTTTCATATATTCTTTTACAAGAGAAATGTTTTATTTTAAGATTTTAAGACATTTGAGAAAGTTCAAGATAGCAAGGTAGACACTCAAAAAATCGTCCGTATAAACGTTTTTCTTATTTTACATAATTATTCTTGTCTTCTCTTTAGAGGGCTTGCCCTGCAAATCAACCAAATGTTCAAGAAATCCCTCGTCTCAGACTGAGCTATTCAAATCCTAGATATTTTTTTGCAGTCTGAAAAACATGCTAATGTGACTAACAGTGAATGAAAATTAACAGAAACTGATAAGTCTCATTTGCTGGTGGCTCCAAGCAGGACTAGCGTCAACAGTGTGAACTATTATCATGGCGATCGTGCTAAAATTTCCCATTGACTTGCATTATTTTTTTGCCACATGATCCTCATTGATTGTACTGCATGTTTAAAAGTTCCCTGTAAATCAAGCTAGGTGTTTCACTCTTATCCAGGCAAACAATAGAACTGTGTAACATTGGGAGAAAGTATGTTTTTCATGTGATATATTGCGATATAGAAAGAAATACAGATTTAATGTTTAGAATGATTAGGGTGATTTCTATTCCAAAGACTTTTTTCTTGGGCAAACCTTCCTTCTAAAATAGTATTTAAGATCCCTTAAACTAGAGCAAATCATGTTATATGAAACTTCCCTTTAGACCATGACAGTGCTGACGATATATTGTGCAGCCCTGGAAGCCCAGCTAATCAAGATCACTCCTGAAGGGCCTTGATTTGCTATTTTGGTTTGTCTCTGGCATATTGAAGCTTCTTAAGGTCTGCTGTATTGTATTACGAAAGCTCTGGTTATAGAGCATATTTTAAAATGCAGTTTATAGCTTTTTTGACAGCAGGAAGGCCGAAATATTTGACGTTGACCTTCAGATCTGCCATTGGATGCCCAATTTTTTTTCCTGCCTTATATAAAAAATACAGAATATTTTTAGAATCCTACTGTTTTGAGCGCAAACCATTTTGTCTTGACCCATATGTGCATTTTTTTAAAATATATAAAAAATGTATTTTATTAATTGCACTTGATGGCAGTTATATATACAAATGAATCCTCTAGTAGTTTTCATGTAGTTATGTTTTTAGTTAAGCTGTAGTTTATGGAGTTTAGGAGGAAGGGGCTGTGACTATCCACCGCTCAGAAATGTACAAGACAAGCTAAGACAAGCGCCAAGTTTAAGATCTAGTGCTCGGCAACAGATAGAATATCTCCCACCTCCACATGGTTTGGTTTTGCTGCGCTGTTTGGCAGCAGCAAAGTGAGAAAAAGAACTTCAAGCCACGTCTGGCACCTCAGCATCTTAAAGAATTAGTGGGCACGTGCTGTAAATTCCGACCTAGAGGGAATTAGCTTTGCCCATCCCTGGCCTTGGCCTTGTGGGTCAAAATTTGGCAGCCTGTTAATTCAGTGTATCTTGTGTTTAAAAGAGTCTTCATGTACAGTGCACTCTGTAACTTAACATATGAACAGTGAGAAGTTGTAGTTGTAGAAGTTAGAGGCTTTATTAGGCAGGCAGATTATCTGCACCAATATTTATCATTTTTATGGTTATCAGTATTGTTAATTTTTAAAACCGATATACATGTAATAACAGGAAGTACAAATAAGGGAAGCACTGATCATAGGGCTGGACGATATCACCTCAAATTAATATCACAATTAATTGAACATTTTACCTAGATTGCAATTGCTAAACGATTATTTAGTGTTTGGCTTATTTTGTTTTGTTTCTTGCTCTTATATTTCACTGTAAATATGGTCAAGCATCAAGCTGGAATATTATTTCTACTGAAAGAATGCCTATTTTGTTATTTTAAAATAGCTGAAAGAACAAAATACAGCTGTAGTTGCAGAGTCATATGAGAACACATGGTAGTGTGTTTTTAAGTAGCATTTTTTTTCAGTATTAACAGATTTAAAAAATAATAATTGAAATAATCATTATGGGCAAATTACACTGATTAGAAGTTGTGAATGTTGGTTTCAAATACTTTTCAATGAATTACCCAGGCGTAATTGAGGCGTGAGTCAGCTTTCTGGAAATTTCATCAGAAATGTAAAACCTGGAAAGACTGATACAGTGTGTGTGTTTGGGCTCAGGCGGCGTGTCCGGTTCGAGAGGACGGCGGAGTTCCTGGCCACATGTGCGACTGGTGACACGGAGGAAGCCCTGGAGATGCTGAAGGAGGCTCAGGCGAAAAACGGCAGCGAAGACGTGGTCAACTGCGCAAACACTGACGGCATCACGGCCCTGCACCAGGTGTGAAGATTATCTGAACTAGCCTCATCCTGATAGATTGTGGTTGATAATCATTGATGAAAATGTGATTACACACAGTGGACCTCATTCACCAGCACTTCTTGTTTTTCTTAAATAATAATATTTTTTGGTAACAATGTATGTACGTATTGCCACAGTACATCACTATTTGTAATTTATGTATGTTATATAAATATGTTTGTGTACTAGTGAGTCACTGGAAAAGCTAGTCTCAAAGTAGCTTCACTGCTGGTAAGCTGCTGAGAAAAGTAGTTATTAGTATTGTCACAAATATAATATTTAATAAATAACATATTGACTCTAAATGGGCTTGTGTAATTATGAAATGCAGCTGCTTGTGCTGAAGTGTGTCACGTTGTGTCTGCCAGGCTTGCATCGACGGCAGTATGGAGGTAGTGGCTTTCCTCCTGTCTCAGGGCGCGAGGGTGAACCAGGCGGACAGCGAGGGCTGGACCCCGCTACATGTGGCAGCGTCATGTGGGAACCTGGAGATCGCAGAGTACGTAAAATATAATTCTACTGACTTTGGAGGGTAGACAGTGCGATCCATCACGGAGATGTGTTTGCTCAATGCAGGGCTGAGCAAATAATTGAGAATTATTTTGATTATTATTTTAATTATTTTGATAATTGTTTAAAATTCTGTTAATATTTTCTCCATTGTGAGTTCATGTACTGTCTCCTTAAAAACATACTACCTCCACATGTGTGGGTGTTTCAGATGAAGAAAATATTTTTTCCATTGTTAGTAAAAAGGACTAAAGAATCGCACTGGTGCATAAAATGGGGAGTAAGTTCTGTTTTTCTGATTGTGCTAGGTACCTGCTGGAGCAGGGCGCGTCTCTGAGCTCAGTGAACTGCGACGGTGATGTGCCATTGGACATCTCGGAGGATGAAGCCATGGAGGCGCTGCTCCAGCAACACACTCTAAAACAGGGTGAGTGAAAAACAACCGGGCAAATGATTCAGGGAAATAAAAAACGAAGACTGAGGACAGAGAGAAATAAAGAGAGGCTGAGGAGAGAGAAAGAAATAAAGAGGCTGCGGAGAGAGGGACATAAAGAACAAGACACTAAGAAGAGAGGGAACTAAAGAGCAGGGCTGAGTAGAGAGAAATAAATATAGAAGGACAGGAGCAAGAGAATAAAGAATGAGAGAGACTGAGGAGAGGAAAATAAAGGAAGAGAGAGAAACTAGGGAGCTATAGAAAGAGAAAGACTGAGGAGAGAAAGAAATAAAGAGAGAGGCTGATGAGAGAGAAATAAAGAAAAAGAGAGACTAAAGATAGAGAGAGAGAACTAAAGAAGGAGAGAGGGAAAGAAAGAGAGGGACTGTGTGTGTGAATGAATGTGTATGTGAGTGAGAGCAGGAGAGAGTGAGTAAAAGACATAGAGAGGGGAAATTTAGAGAGCGAACAAAAGAAGAATGTAACAGACAAGATACAGTGATGCAGTGAGAGAGATGAAGAGAGTTAGACAATAACAGAAAGAATGCATGTTGGAGAGAGAGATAAAGAGAAAAAGAGAGAGAATGAGTAATAAAGAGAGGGAGGAGCGCTCCACCTAAAGATGCTAATGAAAAACAAAAGCCAGTGAGACTTGCTGCTCCACTTGCCCCACTGGCGTTCATTCCTCTGTAACGATGTTGGCGTTTTCGGGTGGAGAGCTCCTTTAAATCCGCATGACTGACATGACAATCTTATCAATTGGATTCTGATATGTTCTTTTCATAACAAATAGGATAAATCTATATCTCTATTTAGGAGCATATTTTTTATCTTATTCTTTAGTTGCAATTTCTCAAAAGCTTTCTGTAACTTCAGTTAGTCTAATCTTTTCTTATTTTGTTGTCACTACCTCTAATTGACGACATCTTGCCCTTGATCATTTCGTTTATTTTTTACATTTTTAAATTTCCTTGGTGTGTGTTCATATACTGTCCTCTTAAAAAGTTACTACCACGTGTGTGTTTCATGAATTATTTGTCACCCAATCTGCCGTAAGGAGTCGGAAGTCGGCGTTCTGTTTATTTAGATACGGGCCGATTATGTTGACAAACATCAAAAATATTGATTTTTCTTTTTTGGTCTTATATGAAAGAAAAGGTCTTCAGAATTAATCTGGTCTCCAAAAAAGAAAGATCGATATTTTTGTGATGTTTTTCCAACATAATCGGCCCGTATCTAAATAAATAGAACGCCGACTTCCGACTCATTACGGCAGATCGAGTCACATTTTAAGATCACAAAGATGAAAAATGCACACTCTCATGGAAACAGTTTCCCAGCTTTAATGGTTGAGCAGTTTACTGTGAAAACTCTAAATCTTTTCTATTCCGTTTCCCTGCTAAATAAAGCTTCTAGTGAATTTCCAAATTACAGGTTTAAGTTTTTATTCCTTTTTTTGGAAAAACTTCTGTTTTTTTGGTTTGTAGATTATTTACTTAAAAATAGACTCATCAACGCACGAGTACTTAAAAAAAACGGCTTAATTACAGTAACGTGAGTCTTTGGAATTTGTTGCTTCCACCCCGGGTGAACCCTGCATGCAAAAAGGTAGAGTTCATTGACGCTCCATGTCACTCCCTCGACCAGGTGTGGACCTGGAGGCGGCTAAGCGTCTGGAGGAGGAGACGATCATGCGCGATGCTCGCAGCTGGCTAGCTAACGGCCTGCCCACGGACCTGTGCCACCCGCGCACCGGAGCTACGCCTCTGCACGTCGCCGCCGCCAAGGGATACCTGGAGGCCATCAAGTAAAGCACCTTTACCTTGTTTTTTTCTGGGTTCGAAGTCGTCTTCTGCTTGCCTTGTCCGTATCAGTAAGGGACGTGTCAAACCAATGCTGATACCAGTGACTTGAGGTGGGCGATTTAGCTTCAAAATGGTATCATGATATCTCAAGGAAATTTGCGATAATGATATTTATGACAATGTTGAAAAAGATGTTGAGAAATGTTTTATTTTAATTACTGCAACAGGGCCATCTTTCATCCTTCTTTTTCAGTGCGTTGCTGTTATTGATGTGAGATTACAAAACTAGGAGTGTGAAGCTGTTGTAACAGCAATATAGTGCAATACTATTGACTCAGCAGGTATTATTTTATTAAAGAATAGGAAATTCTAGGAGTTCCCAAATGAAAAGAAAATGATTTTAGTAGAGTACAGCAGTGCTGTCATCAGGTAGAAGCTACACAACAGAAGAAAGAATTAATCAGCATTAAACATATGATGAAAATCGGGTTTCTGACACAGAAGCTGGAAAGTTATGTGAAGTTAACATATGCTAAAATGAATCTTAAATTGTGTTTTGTTCAAGTATTTATTATTTTTTGAAAATTACATCAGTTATCCTTTTCACTACATATGGCACAATACCACTTTTTTATGTCTGATCTGACACCGATATTATAAATGTGGATATCTGCTGATACGATACCAATCTAATACAATCTCTGAGTGTTTTTTAAACAGAAAATAATGCTTTAAAAATCTCTGAATACATGACTGAGATTATTCTGTCATGCTTAAGGAAATACTTGACTTAAACTGTTTTCCTAACTAAAACAATGTAATAATAATTACTCACCCATATGCATATGCTAAATTATTTATTATTAAAATAACATCTCAAACATTGTTCGTTTAAACACAGTTCCGTAATTTTGTGACGGTCCCTAATCCTGCGGCGCTAAATCCATCAGGAACACAGAGTTTGCGAGCAAGAGCTGGTGTTGTTAAGGAAATTAAACAGTTTAATCATGTGATTTGCCTTGGCAGTTGTAGTGTGTTGCGTTGCTTGTTCTGCTCATTGTCATATCAATATGTAGGAATTAGACCTGCTTTACCACAGTGCCGCTTCCCATGCATAACGAATTGCGCGTGTGAGGATTTACCGATCGGCTCCATAGATCCGCCCAATGCGACCGATACCAGATCCAGCTGTTTGAGTCGTTATCGGACCTGTTTCCCATCCACACATCAGATCGATGTTGTCCTTACTTTTTACTGCAGACATACAGTATAACCGTTCAAAATCAATCTCCTTTACTAGTCATAATCAGTATTGACTCTGACAAAATATGTCAGTGTTCCCCTACTCACTACTATAGTTTTTTGACTGATTTTATTTCAAATGTTAACATCAAATATATCATTTTATAGTAAGTCAAAGTAAACTTTATTATCTCTACTGTATACAAGGATCAGAGAGACAAGACGACGTGGCTCCAGCTTCCACAGTACAAAAAGACACAGTAAGGCACATAGCGTGAGCAAAATATAAATACAATACAAATAAGACACATAGAATGAGCAGAAAATATATACCTAAAATATAAAAACCCTTGAGGTAGAGATACAAACGAGACTGTGCAATATAGTTACAATTTAAAAACTACAGTTCTTTTTTTTCATTGAATGTGCATTTGATTAGCAGCAGACATTTAATTAGTAGACATTTACCAAAATGTCAAAATATCAGTTATCTGTCCCTATGACTAGTAATAATCATTATTGACCCTGTAAAATAATATCAGTTGACTCCTGTTAACACAGTACTATACTATACAACTAGTACAGCTTTTTGTTACTAATATTGTTATCGTGATAAGTAGTGTTCTTTGGCTCTGCCTGGTTTACTGCACTGCTGTTAGAAGTGCTTTTTGGGTGCGGTGTTCTCGCGTAACAGGCCGGTCTGCCCATGGTCGGCCGTCTCTCTGATCTCTCTAAGAATAGCTGCTGTTTATTTCCTGTCTCCTGTGAGAGACTTCCTGTGGAAATGGCTACAGGCCTCCAGCCGCATTTCTACTGGTTGGCTGGAACCTGAATGAGTTTTCCACAGCAGTCTGCTCCGAGCTCAATATGGACAAGGGGGCGGGTGGGGAATTAAAGGGGCAGTCCACCCTAAAACAATCATTTGAAACAGTGAGTGAAAGTGAATGGGGACGATTAGCACATCAGGTGTTTAAGAGAATTCAAGTACACAAATGTATCTTATGGCTGTTTGTGCCAAACATTAGTTGATTAGGTTTTTTCTATTCTACAGTTGCGTAATATTTTACTACTGTGCTCTGTCGGTGTAAATTGTGCGCGAGAGCATTAAAGGAACACTCCACCCAAAGATAACAACAAATGGTGCGAATGCTGCTGTTGAATGAATGTTAATAGAAATCGTATCATGACAAGGACAGCTTTCGTTCTTGCTTGATATGTGTTTTCTTGTAGTAACAATAATAATAATAATAATAATAATACAGTTTAAAATTGGAAATAGCTCAGTTAAAATAGTTTATTCACATTTTTTGGCGCCACTCACACAGCACTCTCAACATCTCTCTCGCTCTTTCTTCCCATGTTTCTCTCTCTCTCTTTCTCTCTCTCTCTCTCTCTTTTTCTGTATGCCTCTCCATCTTTCTCCATTTCTCTCTCTCTTTCTATCTTTCTGTGTCTCTTTCCCTGTGTATGTCTCCCCCAACTCACTCCTCTCCTCTCTCCATGTCTCTCTCCCCACCCATCTTTCTCTTTCTCCATCAATCCCTCCCGTACCTTCAATATCTGTATGTGTTTCTCTTTTTTTTTTTTTCTCTCTCTCTCTCTCTCTCTCTCTCTCTCTCTCTCTACATGTTTCTCTCTCTCTCTCTCTCTACATGTTTCTCTCTCTCTCTCTACATGTTTCTCTCTCTCTCTACGTTTCTCTCTCTCTACATGTTTCTCTCTCTCTCTCTCTCTCTCTCTCTCTACATCTTTCTCTCTCTCTCTCTACATCTTTCTCTCTCTCTCTCTACATCTTTCTCTCTCTCTCTCTCTCTCTCTCTCTCTCTCTCTCTCTCTCTCTCCCTCTCCCTCTCCCTGCTGCAGGTTGTTGTGTCAGTGTGGTGTGGATGTGTCTGCTAAGGACTGGGACGGCTGGACTCCGCTGCACGCTGCAGCTCACTGGGGCCAGAGAGAAGCATGCAGCCTCCTGGCCGAGCAGCTCTGCGACATGGAGGCGCGCAGCAACGGGGTGAGAGAGAGAGCGAGGAACGAGAGGGAGGGAGGAAGAGGTGGAGAGCGAGACGAGTCGAAAGCGACACACTGACGAGAGCCGTGAAAATCTCCAGCAACACGGTGCAATAATAATAGCACAGAAGCTCAGGGCCGGTGTTAGTGGGTTTAGAGAGGATGTGTGTAGGTGCCCTGCAGTGCCACTGCTAATGCACTCTGCAGCTTACAAACAAACACACACACACTTGCACCCACTCACACACACACACTTGGCCCTATTTCTGGGCAACCACGTGACTAAGAACTCGGAGAGAGTGCGCGCTTGTGTTTTCACCTTTGCAAATTTATGTGCAGCAAAGCATTGTTGGAATTTGTGCTGAGATTTGTATAAGTGTGTGTGTTTGTATGTGTGTGTTTTAGGGCCAGACTCCGTTCGATGTTGCGGATGAAAGTGTGACGGCGCTTCTGGAGGAATTGTCCAAAAGGCAAGCAAATGTAAGGCATCAAAACTCAAAAGACACACACACAGTCACATCTTGTTCTTTGTGTGAGTAGAGCAGAGTGATATGACCACACACTCATATCCCAGAATTTCAGCACGTTACCCCTGCATGGATCCACGTGCTGACGTCTGACACTGCAAGACGAAAAGATTGCCGTAAACAGTTAGGGGTGTGACGAGATCTCGCACCATGAGATCTCCCGATATTAAAACATGGTCCAGCTCAAGGTGAAAATTCTGAGCATGCAGTGGAACTTTCACGAGCAAAATCTTGCGTCTGTACAACTCCGTCTTCACACTCGCTCCACTTGGTACTGCGTTATAAATGTGCCAAAAAAACAGCCAATCACAGGCTTAGAGAACCACTGACTGACCGATTTGGTTCCAAGTTCATACAGCAAATACCAAGGCACGTTTTTTTCCAGTAGGACGCCAAAAGAAGCAACAAGAAGACGAGTTGTGGGTTATTTGAAGATTTCGGGTGTTCATTTACGCCTCTAACATGAACATGTTGGTTTTATACTGTATAATCTGAGGATTTAATTGGATTACTTAAACTGTAATTAGAAGCTGACGCACAGTAATGGTGTGAAGAGATGCATGAGGAATCAAGAGAGAGAGTCCAGTCGGTTGATGCACTAAATACACTTTTCCCAGTTGACTTTCAGTCAAATAAAAGGTCATATTCCAGTCACCTTTCATCATTGACGTTGTCTTCAACATAGTGTTAAAATCCCGTCTCGTTCTCGTGAACCCAATCTCATGTCTCGTCTCGTCTCATGAGCTCATACTGTAAGTGTCTCGTCACACCCCCGTTGAACAGTGTTTTGAAACACCACAGGAGAAACGCTAATATGAATGATTCGTTTATCGTACAGCACAGCCCTATTCCTACTTCCTGTGACTCCCGACCTTAACATTAACATCAGTAACCAACAGCAAATCCTTTACCTCACATCCGAAAATTTCCCCAAAAGCCTTTAACATCTGACGGATCCCAGGTTTTCCAGGCTGTTAGGGCACAACCGGGGCCACACACCAAGACATATTTTCACCAGTGTAACCAGGAAAATCGGCATTTCTCTCTCCGTATATGAATATTAAGGTTCCTCATATGAGATGTTTTATGAAGTGTGAATGTTATTTATTGCAGTGGAGAACTGAGCAGGCCAATAATGAGAAGCAGAATGCTCAAGCGGCCAGCAACGGCAGCGCAGCGAACAAGAAGCGCAGGTTAGAGAACGCTTTACACTGTGTACGTGTGTCTTAGTGACGGCTCAACTGCTACCAATACTGCTTTTACTGTTTATTCTCTCACTGTCTCTCTGCATCCCTCGCTTTCCCTTTCTCTCATTCTTTCACCACCTTCTCTCTCTGCATTTTTCTCTTCATCCCTCCTTCCCTCTCTTTCTGTTACTCTCCTTCCCTCCCCTGCTCTCCCTGTATCTCTCATTCACACACAAACATACACACTCTCTCCTCTCCCGCTCTTTCTCTCTTGCTTTTTGCTTTCTTTTCTTCTCTTTCTCTTGTAATCACCCTCCTTCTCTCTCTGCATCCCTCACACACACACACTCATTTCTCTGTCCCCGCATCTCTCTCTGACCATCTTCCTCCTTTCCCTCTGCTCTCTTTTTTGGCCACTTCTCACATTTCTGTCTCTCTCCATGTCTATATCTAAATTCTCTCTGACCCTCTCTCTCTTTTTCCTGTTCTTTCTTTTATTCACACCTCTTCTTTCTTCACATCTCTCTCCCACACACTCTTTCCCTGTCTATTTTTCACATTTTCCCCTCTCTCCCTCTCTCTCTCTCTCTCTCTCTCACCTCTCTCTCTCTCTCTCTCTCTGGGAGAAGATGACTGTACAGGACCAGTCTAAGGAGCGCGGTGTGTCTGGAGCTCTGGAGTTGAACGAGGAGAGAGAGAGCAGTCCTGGCACAACTGTTTATATTCTCATATATATATATATATGTATGTATATATATATATATATATATATATATATATATATATATATATATATATACATACATATATATGTATATATATACATATATATGTACATATATATATATATATATACATATATATGTATATATATATATATATATATATATATATATATATATATATATATATATATATATTATATATGTACATACATATATAGATATAGATATAAATATAGATATAGATATATATACATACATACACACACACATATATATATGCGCAGTGTAAAAAAAATCCAGTATGTGTCCAAATCAGTGTCTAAATAAAATAAAGCTTCAGATTTGATAAAAGTATTTATTTTATGTTTTGTTCCATCAGTGATGTGGAGTCATTGATGTGAATAAATGTATGATAAACAGCCCTCAGTGATTTATACTCAGTGTTCTTGTCTGGCGTCTGGAGTGTCTGATTAGTTTCCTCTCTCTCTCTGTCTCTCTTTTTTTTCCTTTCATTTCTACAGAAAGCTCAACACTGTCGAGTCCGGATACGGAGAGCATCACTACCTCCACAGTCAGCCCTGCTGACAAGGTCAGAGTTCGTGTGTATTCAGCTGTGTACTGTGTGTGTGTGTTATAGTGTGTGTGCGCACTTCTTCATTTCCTGTTTATATATGAGCTACCACATGCTAACTTTTTATCCAAATATTCTCACTCATCGCAGCCTTCTAAATTGTGTGTGTGTTCCACCAGACCCCCGAGGAGAGGGAATCGGAGGACAGGGGGCAGGAGAGTCGCACCGCCCGCGTCCACCCCACCCTGCACAGAAGCGACTCGGCCCCCGAGAGCCCCGGCAGCGGCGTCTCCGGAGACGGGAGGAAGTAAGAGCGCCCCCTACAGCTTAGCACCTCTTCAGCACTGAGTCGTGCAGCATGAAGAGCCAGAATCAGAACTGTCACCCTTTCTCTTTGCCTTTCACTCTCATATCTCTCTCTCTCTCCCTCTTCCTCACTCTCTCGTTTCTTTCTCTTCCCTCCAGGTTCCAGGCTCCAGTTCGGGACGAGGAGTCGGAGTCCCAGAGGAAGGCACGTTCTCGACTCCTGCGCCAATCGCGTCGCTCCACTCAGGTTAGAATAACGCTTCTGTCTCACATTACATTCATTCATTCTAGTGAATTTATCTGGTGGTTAGGATACTCGCCTCTGGGTTCAAATCCGGCACGACCATCATCGAGCCCCTGAACCCGTAAGTCGCTTTTATTGAAACTGCCCCGAAATTAAGAAATGGACGTCGCTCTGGATAAGAGCGTCTGCTAAATGCTGTAAATGTAAATTGAAATTTAATCCCCCCATTCATTCATTTATTAATCATCTGAACCGCTTAATCCTTATTGGGGTCGTGGAGACAACCCTGAGCGGGCACCAACACACCCGAACACACACACTCACACGAACACACTCACGTTCACACCTAAGGAGGCAATTTAGAGTCACCAATCATCAACATGAGGAATAAGAGGTTTATATGTTGTTTCTTCTTAATGTACTGTATATGTGGTTTACGCTGGTGTTTTTGATTGACAGGGTGTGACCCTGACTGACCTTAAGGAGGCAGAGAAAACTGTGAGCAGACACTCTGAACCTCAACACAATCTTCAGCCTGTTAGTCCCATGGTGACAGTAACGCCTGCAGAGAGAGGTAACATTCACCCGTCCTCTAAAACATCAACACTCCCAGCTAATATGGCCCCCTAATAGCAGAGACAGAACATTTTTACATGGTTATTATGCCAAAAGAATCAGTTGAGTTTCATGGACATCTTATGCCACCACAATTTTATTTTGTACAACTTTATTTCCAAAGGAATCATACAAATATTTATATCAAAGTCAAAGTAAAAGTCGTCATCTCTGCTATATTCTGTACTAGAGGTCGACCGATATGGGTTTTTCTAAAGCCGATGCCGATATTTAGAAGTCAGGGTCAGCCGATGGCCGTTATATGCTGCCGATATTTTTTTGGCCAATAATTAGACATTTCCCCTTTGTTTGTGTAGTAAAATATTACACTAATAATAACAAAGGCTACAAGAAATTTCTCAACTTAACATTTATTTAACACTGACTAAACATAAATATAAACATAAATAAAACTGTAAATGTCTAAACAATAAATAAACGTATAACATTTGAAGTTGACTAATAATTTGTAAACAAAACAAAGTTTTCAAGTTACAAACTATTCCTGTGGGAAGATAAAATTGTAAACAACAATACAAAAAGAAGAGTGCAAATAATCTAAAGGAGAGTGCAAAACTTGTGGCTGGGGTCCTGCAGAGGCGGCAGCATGGATCACGTGTACCGCAGCAAAACTGGGCTGTCCGCAGAGATGCCTGAATATCGGCGTACTAAACTCGGATATCGGCCGATGCAGATATCGTAAAAAATGCTAAATATCGGCCCGATATATCGGTCGACCTCTATTCTGTACAGTTATACAGAGAGACGAGACGACGTGACTCCAGTTTTAACAGTGCAAAGAACAAGTAACAAAGAGCAAATAAGGCACATACAATAGGTAGTATATAAATAGAATATAAAATATAAACTTTAAACTAGAAGTAGAAAGAGAGACAATTAGGATGCAGTATTCAGCCTACAATTATGGTCCTGGAGTTGTCTTGTACACTGAATGTGCATGAGATCAGTAACAGTTTCAATATGAAGAATTCTGTACATGCTGTGAAATAAAACACTATCTTTTATAAAGTCTGACCAACATTCAAGTCGGATGTGGTATGTGCAGATATTGTAACAGCAGTGGAGAACTAGAGTCTGTGCCACACTTTCAATCATTTGTGCAGATGCAGTCAGTGAGAAAAGGCAATCAGTGTTTTGTACAGCAATGTTCAATAGTTGTGCAAATATGTAGCGGCTGAGCAAATATTGTAGCAGCAGTCAATTTTGATCGTCTGGCATTAAAAGTACGCCAGATCTGCAGCAGTGAAATAGATTTGTATTTCTATGATTTCTGTGTAATTGAAGTTGGATATGCAATAGTTGGATATGCAATACATTTTTGCATCTTTATTTCCAAAGAAATCATGCAAATGTTGTGACAAACTGCTGCAGATCTTATGCACATATAATTCACAAAAGTACATTCCAGGATTGTAATTGTAGTTTTTCTCCACTTGCATACCTGCAAACTAGTCGCTTTTTACAGCAATCGTATAATCAGTCCAGTGAGTTTTATTTTGGGGGTCGGGGGTGTAACTTCACTTGATTTGGCAAAAATAATCTTACTTTAGCAACATTACGTGTGTCATGATCCGTCAACTTTTCCAACATGTTTAACGCCTCAGCGTATAATACTAGGGTGTCAGCTAACATCAGTGAATTGTGTTAACTAGGTTAAAATTAATCTGATCAGTTACATGCTGTGTGATTAATTTGTCTAAGTCAATCACAGTAGCTGATGTGTAGCAATTTTTGGAGAGGCTTTTCAGTGAATTCGCTCCTCACGCTCCTTAGATCACAGTGAAACTCGCATGTGTCTGTCATCTTCATAAATGGATTAATCTGTCATTTTGGTTTTGGCAAAAATACGGAACAAAGTGGGTCCCGTACCGGGACACATCTTTAATCTCTGTAATAGGGGACGATCTCATTGATTTAGGACAGTTTTGTGCTTGAAGATGGAGCTCATAAGTTGTGACACAAAATCTGTGAACCCTCCACTAACCCCCTGTCCACCATCACTAACGCTCTGATTAATTCGAAACTTCGACAATGTCACTCAGTTCAATGCGAATAATTTTGGGAAGGCTATCTCCACTGCATCCGTATTGTTATATGATTTTAATATGTCACTGTCGTTAGATATGAGAGAAATAACAAACCAACACGTAGTGCCAATGAAATACGCCAGGTTTAGGATTAGTTGATTTAGGTTGTCACCTTTTTGATCCCTTCTCAGGTTGCAGGTATGCACTTGACTGCTGTTGCAATATTTGCACATATTATGAGCACCTCTTTTAACCAACATTGCACATTTACAATTTTCAGCTTTAAGCTTAAACCTTTATAGTTTATAAAATATGAACGGAGACGAGAGGAGACGACAAGGCTCCAGTTTTACAAAAAGGCACACAGAATATACATATATACATATTTATATATGTATATTCTGTGTGCCTTTTTGTAAAACTGGAGCCATCTCGTCTCGTCTCTGTCTGTACACTTCTGTACAGCTGAGATGACAGTTTACTTTGACTTTATGACAATGTTGACTTGATTCAGCTTCCCAGTTTTTGCTTCAGTTGTAATTAACACAGTGAGACGTTTAGAGAGTCCAAACCACGCGTTCTGTGCTGTGCTGCGCTCCTTTTGTTGTGCAAACTTGATGCAGATTGTGTGGGTTTGCAAGAGCTTGAATAGGCAAAGCAGGGCTGTTTTCAGTCATTAATGACTTTACTGTCTCTTACTGCATGACTCTAGCTGTGAGAAACTGACGTGCAGCTGCACTCTGTAGTGCTTCTGCAGGAAGTGTGCTGCAAATATGAGCAAATCTTAGGTTTCTCACCTTTCTCCCACATTCACCCTCACACTAACCCCACAGACAGTGGGCTAAGTGGAACTGATAATATAATGATCCTTGTATGTGGTTAACAAAGTAGATTCCATCATTGTGTGTGTGGTAATATGACAGCAACACAATAAAATAGGCAAATGATCATCATTGAAGGAGCTACATGTAAGATTATGGCCAAAACTGGTCACAGTCAAATTCTAAATAGTGTAGCGCGTTGTTCCCCCCCCCCCCCCTCCTCCCAAGACTCGAGGTTGCCAGATAGGTTGGCGGATCCTGCAAAGACCAAATGAGGAGTCATATTTGGCCATATTTGAGGACTCATCTAGTGTCTAATGTTAGGTTTGGTATTTCCATAATTAGCGTGCTAATGTTTGCACCGTTACAATTCACCCACCTGCACATGGGCTACAATCTATGATCAAACATGAATAACTGTTGAAAATATTTGAAAAATTCATCCCTACGTCCATACAAGTTAGACAACCTTGGCTAAATCTTACCTGTGCAGTAGAAAGTTAGTCACTTCGGCATCTGTCTTCAAATTCTATGTCTCCATCTGCTAGGCTGGACCTCATTTTGTTTCTGCTTTGGTCAAGACGTTTTTGAGAGTCATAGCAGGGCCCGTAAGTTTTAGTAACGTCAGACATTTGTAATCCAGAATGCTTGTAGCTGCAGTTGAGTGGTAACTGGCAACCTGGATGCCGAAGTGCTACTGACTTGGCCGATAGCGGTGGGTGGCAAATATAAATTGAACTGCTCTCTAAGCAGACACCAACGTGAAGTAGCATAACAGTGAGACCACAGACACTAAAGGTAGAGACGTGCCTAAATAGGGGACTAACGGATAACAAGATAACAGATTGAACAAGATACTAAATTGTTAAACCAATCAGGTCACACTGGGCACGACAGAGGGAAATAACTGACAAACCACACAAGACAGAGACGGAACACAAACAGAATTTTTGCAGCATCCGGTGGCCGCTCTGGGAACAGGCCGGAGGAAGCCTTGACAAATACACATCTTAATTTACTCAGTGTGAATTAGTAACATCATCATAAACTCCAACAAGACCATGAAATTCCTTATGGTGATAAATATCGAGGTTGATCAATACAAACACAGCAGCAGGTAGAGATTTCATTCACAAAGATATTTACCTAATTATGAACCCGGGCCTTTTGTGACTTTTGTGCAGCTCAATTCTTACACAGGCCACAATTAAACATAGTTTTACTTACCAAATTCTACCTTACAGACACAGAGCCAACGAAGACGTCAGCGCCGGAGGCTGAAAACAGACTGGCAGCGAGGGATCGCCGTCGAGCGAGGAAGGAGAGAAGATCCACCGGCATTACCTCAATGGCAGGAGAGGTGAGAAAACGAGCAAATAAAAATACTGATGCAGAATAAAATGTAGACAGATTTGGATGGATGGATGTATTATATGCACCTTTCCCCTCTTGTTAAAATTTTGATTTCTGCCATTTAATGCAATGATTAATTTTATTAGCTGAACATTATATAATTTCAGTCATTTTATGTGATATCAACCAAATATGCAAAAGCTAAAAATGTATATATTTATTTTAAACATTAATTTTGATTACAATAATGAGCTTGATATTTTATACTTACGTTTTATTTAATTCTGATCTTAAAACAAGCTATTCATCATCTAAACAGCAACCAGCGTGTAAATAGAAGTTAATGTTATGCTCTAAATCTCTGCTCTCGTCCTCCTTAGAATGAGGATTTGGATGAGAGTGACCCCTCGCAGGCAGATGCCAATTCCAGGTTCTCCTGTTATATATTCGACATTCTAGATCAGTGGTAAAACATTTGGAATACTGAAGTGGTTTTGGCGCTGGTTGTTAACTCTCCTCTTGTCTGTTGCTGCAGTGATCCTCAGTCTGAAGATGCCAAAACCTTATTAGCACTGAATTTTAGGAAGGTAAAGTAGAACAAGTTATTATTGATTAGCAATTGCAATTAACTTTGTGAACGCATATATTAAAGTGTTGTCTTACCCTGTATATTCACTGTTTATTCATTCTCTCCGTCTGCCGCTCTGTCCTTCTCTTTCTACCCCTTTCTCATTCCCTCTCTCTGCCGCTCTCTTTCTTTCCCTTGCTCTCTCTGTACCTTGTTCTCTCACTCTCTTAATCTCTCCTGTTTTCTTCCCTTTTTTCCCTTTCTCTCTCTACCTCTCTCTCTCTTTTTCTCTGTCTTTTCCTTCGCCAACTCTTTCTGTCCCTTTCTCTCTCTACCTCTCTCTCTTATCCTCTCACCCCACTCTTTCTCTCTGTCTTTCATACTCTCTACCTCTCTGTATCTCTCTTTCTCTAGTTGTATGTGGAGGTGTTAAAGGAGAACTCTGGTCTGAGAGATCAGCTTCAGGAGATGCAGCTGCAGCTCAGCGAGAGTAAAGTGGAGCTGGAGCGCCTCAGACAGGTAACCCGATCTGTGTGTGTGTGTGTGTGTGTATTGGACTGACTTAATACTACACATATTCATTCAACTGAACATCATTCAGGAGAGAGTTCCCACTGCTCCTTCACGGATGGAATGCAGAGGGTGCATTTTGTTATGGTGCACTGTGTGCTCTACTCACTCACTCACTCACTTAAATATATTAAGTTGGTAGTTATTATTGGCAGTCGATTCAAAGGTTTTATGTGAAAAATGTTGCAAATATCAGATTTCATTACATTAGTATATTTAGTTTTTGTTACTCTTTATTTAGTGAATAATTGATTTTTGGTCCTTTGTTTTTAAGTACAGTATTTGCCCTCTAACGGTATGGTTGTTTTCCACACATGGTTAACTCACAATACTGTCTGTCTGTTGCTCTTGCACCCCAGAGTCAGGAAAACGGTTGTGAGCGGCCTGCCCTGCTGGAGCTGGAACGATTTGTAAGTCTGGTTTCGTTTTTCAGACATTGAGCCCATATTTCAGTGTCTTTCACTTTCATTCTCTCTCTCCCTTTCTCTGTTGCGCACACACGCACACACAGACACACGCACTTTGTAAATGCCCAATAACAGTGCAAGCTTTCACGGATGCCACCTCGCATTACCAAGGCTTACAACATCTTTCTGTTCAGCCGCTTTTGGCCAAAACTGTCAGCGTGTCCTAGAGACAAAAGTAGAGATTGATGCTGACAGTCGTTCACACACAGAAACAGGGGCACTCCTTGTTGTTATGACAGCGGCAGGCCTAAAATCAGGGGTGGGTGTACAGCCCTGACATCAGTTGGGATTAAATCCCTGAAATCAGAAGAGGTGTAAATCTTTAAGTTCAGTAGGGGTGTAAAAAGTTTGATGTTTATCTGCTGATACCACAAAGACAATTTCAATTTAGTTGAGTAGCCAGCAATCTATATGAGATCATATGCTGATTTAATAGTCATTATTAAGCGTTGTTCTTGTTTAATTAAAGTTGTGGATGACGTCTCTTCTCCTCCTTAGCGAAGGACATTACAATATTTATCGAAGTCTGATCGAAGTTTGATCATTGAAACTATATATACACAGTATATCTACTGTATGTAGATCGATGCATCATTACTCCCTTAGTAATCATTGTGAACGTGTCATGATGTGGCTTTGTGGTGATATTTGTCTTGTCTGTGTTTGTCACAGGAGAAGAAAACTCTTCAGAGGAGAGCAGCAGAACTGGAGGATGAACTCAAGGTATTGTGTGGGCAATTTTATATGCTGTATAAATGTTATCATATAAATTGGCTTAGTATTTGAATATCAGCTTCACATATGTGACCCTCCATGGCAAAACCAGTCGCTTGTCGCAAATTGTCAAAGTTTTATGTTTTCATGAAAGGGCATAAATCAAGCTTCAAAACGATACCTATATTGAATGAATCGGACGACATATGACAGAGATATCAACATTCAAAGGAGTCGGGTTTCTCCTGTCACGCCAAGTGAGAAACAGAGAAATCTGCCTTTGAAGTTGACTATCGACGTAGCACTCACAGACGCTTGGTGTGGTCGCGGCTATGTTTGTATTTACGGTAGCCTACGCTGCATTCGCTACGCTAGTCAACGAGTGGATTTACCGTAAACATTGAAGTGGAGCGGGCAAAACCGAAACTTTTAGCATTCTGCTGGAATTGAATTCCTCACCACAAGAAAGTCACGTTTTTAGGATGGAAAGGGTAAGTTTTTCAGCCAAATTTATTCACAACAGTACAGTATAGACCTTCCACTGTTTCAAAACACTAAGAACAAAAAATCCAAAATTTTACCCCACGCAACATAAATGCTCGTTTTTCTCGGAAACCTCCGCTGCGACCTCCTGGTTTCGCCGCGGAGGGTCACATATCATCTAGTGTATTTTTTTTCTTGTCTAGGTTAGTTTTCACTTTTACCGCATAAATGCTATGGAAATAATTTCTTATAACATTATTTGACACACATAGGGTATGCTGATGGTTAGCACCGAATGGAACTCTTAAGTCTATGAAAAGTATACAAATCGTTTGGAAACACTTTGAGTTAGCAAAAATAATAAAACATTTTTTACAACTTACATGTTAATGCATAAATAAATTAATAAGTGGAATGGAGATGTTGGTGTGGGTACTAAGATGCACATATGTGTCTGATGTAAGAAGCTGTGCTGTGTCCAGAATGATAAACTGATAATTTGTAGATCATTATTTTAAAGTTTAGATCAAATCAAGCTCTCTCTCTCCTCATCTCCCCTTCACTCTCTCTCCCTTCTTGTCCATCTCTCTCTCTCTGCAGGTTCTAGTAGATCTTCGTGCTGATAATCAGAGGTTGAAAGACGAGAACGCTGCTCTGATCCGAGTCATCAGTAAACTCTCCAGATGAGCCTCGCGTTCCTGCCACTTCCCGTCGAAACCACACGGGGGCAGCGCTGTCCGCTCTCTTTCCACACGGCCCTAGCACACAGCAGCCCCGTGTGTGTGTGTGTGTGTGTGTGTGTGTGTGTGTGTGTGTTTGTCACCCCTTCGGGTAGCTAAACTACTGTTCTCCAAACTAACCTGCACATTACAGCGAGACCTGAGCAAGCTGTAGACCGGGCTTAACCACCGCTTGCGATCCTTCTCACCGTCGTTCCTATTTAACGTCATGTTATAGATTGAAGTGTCTATAGATTTTTACATGTTGTACTTTCAAATGTGGAAAAAGAATGCGTCGACAAAGCATCCAGCATCCTCAAGAATCTAGATATTTACTTTTTTTTTTTTTTTTTAAAGATCCAGTACAGTTTCTCTTTAGAAGGCAGGATTGTTTGTACACGTTTCCACGACTCCTAGGTCTTCTTCATTTGATCAAAATCCCGGATCACAAGCACGAATGGTGTGGAATTCTCACATCCGCGTTGCGTCAAGTTTGGGGTTTTCTCGCATATTCCCAGGTGTAAGGTAACATACTTGAAGTGCAGCGGAACAGAGAGATTAACGCAGGCTGCTTTCGTCACGTTTATTTAAATTCAGTTAATTCTGTGCTTGATTATTTTTTTTAGCAGTATGAGGTTAACCTGCTTCTAATTCTATTTTTCCCTTCTCTTAAAGCCAGCTCAAACCTATAGTTTATGCGCTGAGGGTGTGTTCGACACTAGAGGACGCCGCCGATCAGATAAGCACACACGCTCGTCAGGTGTTGCGTTTAATATATATTTTTAAAAAAATGTAAAATAGCTTTGACGACAGCAAGTGCTTATAGTGTATGACACGACAATGAAGCGAACATGTGCCAAAACCTGACCGTCTGCTCCTACATGTTCCAGCATGTCGGAGGACCGGGTTTTATTCCTCTCTTTCTCTCTCCTCTCAGGACTAGATCAACACTGTACTTGCATTGCTATAGTATGTTGGACCAAAACGGGCATACGAATCTGTGCATTATTCATTTTTTTCAGATGAAAACCAAAAACCCGAAAACATTTTTTTTCCAGTATCCATTACCACTATGAAAAAAACCATGAGTCACTAAAAATATTAATACCAGTGTTTTCACTGCTCGTAAGAATGGATTGCTGCACCTTGTTTCTTGCCGGTTTCTTTACGTTGCTGCTGCTTCTGTGTGTAGCACTAAATGTCCGGGTCACACCACTTGTGTCCAATAAAAAATGGAATATGAGCGCTCACTTTCCGTGTTTCCCAATTTCTTATTTGAGTGCAACATGGGAATTCAGAAAACAACTCGCTATTTGTTTTTCTCTTTTGGTTTCAGAAATAAATACTGAAAAAAGACGTGTATTTGGGTTTTGGTTTAATGTAAAGATAAATGATACATGGATTCATACGCATTGTTGCCGTTATTTTCCTCAGTGAGCATTTATGAGTGTTAATGATGTATTATGATGACGCCTGTGTCCTGTGCCAATGGAGGTGTGCCTGTCTTTTTTTTTGGATTAATGTCAATACTGTGAATCCTGCTCTTAAAGGAACAGGTGTTTTATAAGGTCAAAGCTTTTGAAAGTTTACCACATTTTTCTCCTTTTTTTTCTTTTAATTTGCTTGTGTTTTTACAGTTATTTTCAAGTCAATGCATGCCAAAATTGTAATTGTAAAAAACGTGCCTTTCTACATATCTATTTTAATATTTTTCTGTGTTGCTTAGGCGAAAACCTGTGGGCTAGATGCCTTATAGTGCTATAACAGACTCCTCTAACACTCCACCGTTGTTCAAGACATCACAGGCTCTCTGTCGATGTTCAGTAGGTTTTTTTTGGAAAAGAAAAAAAAACCCCAATAAATTCAGTGCAATCCGTTCAGTACCAAAAGTCTTTTGAGTCTTTGTTCAACATGCTCTTTTATCCTAAAAATCTAGAAATGTTTTTTACTTCTCCAAAAATGGAGAAAAAGTAAAACTATAGCAAAAGTATGAAATAATATTTTAACCTAGTACACTGAGGCTCTAATCTACAGTGATACAGTGATGCTTATCTTTGTTTGGTCAAATTCAGTAGTAACTTTGGTCAAAGGAACTGCAATAAATAAAAACAGACAAATAAACTGTAGGAAGCGACTAAGAAAGTTTAATTCATTACAAGAGGCGGTTGGGCAAAGTAGCTAACATCGATACTTAAGTGATAGTACAGATACCACTAGTCAAATGTTACTCCAACAGAAGTGAAAGTCGTACAGTCAAATTTTTACTTAAGTTAAAGTACTGAAGTACTTATTTAAAAAAAAAATACTTAAGTATTAAAAGTACATCTTCTTTCACCGCGTTGTTGCATTATTGCCACAACACTTACAAAACCTAATGCCTCCAACTAGCTTGTAGAAGCTGTAGAATAAGGAACTGGTAGAATGCTACAAAATGAAACCCCAGCTAAACTGATAAAGAAAAGGAGTCATTAGTTTATTTTATTAATTAATTTTAAGACTACACACCGCCACAAAACAACATGGTAGTGTTCTGACGTGTGTGCACACATGTATGTGTATGTTAATCAGGAGGACAGTGCAATAGCTGTAAATGTAGCCTGCTCAGAACGTAAAAAATACACAGAACATAAATCAACATTCCAACCTGCTTAAAACTGAGCTCTACACCTCTACAGGCGTGATGTAACCCTACTGATTACTGATAGACTGTCAGCTGCCAAACAACCGATCACGTTTTAGAAAAGGGGGAATAACATCCACTTTATCCTCAGATTTGAAAGTAACGAGTAACGAGAACCTTGATAGGAATGTAGTGAAGTAAAAAGTACAGTATTTGTCTTTAAAATGTAGTGAAGTGAAAGTCATAAGTTTCCAAATAAAATACTACTCAAGTGAAGTACAGATCCTCAAAAACTCTACTTAAGTACAGTACTTAAGTAAATGTACTTAGTTACTGTCCACCTCTGTTGGTGAATAAAGCCCAGTGTGTGTCTTGGTTGCAAAGATACTTTAAACTTCAAACAACTTCACCCAGTGGGCAATTGATATCAAACTGACGTCAAATTGACATCAAACATTGACGTCAAAAAACATGTCAAAAACGTAAATCAAATTGACGTCAAAAACTTGACGTCAAATTGACATCAAAACTTAATGCCAAATTGACGTCAAAAAACAGGTCAAAAACGTAAATCATAAGAACGTTATAAAAGGACATTCGGGACGTTAACAGAACGTTTCACATGCCCTCTTAGTCATATAATAACGTCACATTACTTAGGTTTTAGGAGGACGCTCTATATTGGTTATTTCATGGCCTATAAGAATGCTATAAAGAGGACATTCAGACGCACAGAACGCTCACATGGTCCTCTTTTTAGTCATATAATAGCCAACGCTCGCAATATGACTTAGGAGGACGCCTCATATTGGTTATTCTATGGCTCACATAAGAACGTTATAAAGAGGGCATTCGGACGCGAACAGAACGCTTCCTCACATGGTCCTCTTTAGTCATATATGTATAATAATATATGTATATATATATATATATATGATATATGAAGTAATATATATGAATATATATTATTTGGTGATAAAACATCATATGGCTACTAATTATTTATTTGAGTACATTTTTTTTCTATTTAAGTAATCAACCAATTAAGGTATTCATTCATTTATCGGCCTGTCAACTGCTGTAATTCCCAACTGGGGTCATGGGATCGGCAGTATTTTTATTTGGAATGCACGTAGAAAAATTATGGTAGGTATTACGATTTCAACCACCAACCAGTAAACGCCACTCTGATTACCAGAGGCAATATCGCTAACCCAACCAGACTCCACTCTGATTGGCCAAGGCAACGCCAGTAAAGATTTACGGATCTGTTCGCCAAGTTCTTGCTCAGTGTACTGCCTAACGGCGGAAAGTGTAATGCTCGCCAGGTCAAGTTAATTTTATGTTCATTTATGTATTTGTAAGTGTTATCTTGTTTAGCTTTTGCGGTCTTATACCACCGAATTCGTTGTGGCTATTTGCATCGCTTCTTCCTCGCTGTAGCTAACGTGCTAGCTAAACGCTACATATTTAAAATGCATAGAATTACTGAAACAACTGCGCTTAAAATTCCTACTGCCATCGAAGCTTAACGCGAATGCTATTGTTCGGTCACGGTTACCGCGCTACCCAGGCTAGGCTGATAGTCAACTTAAGCTAACTCAAACATGGTTCATCAGCTGTCTTCGGCAATTCTTCGCCAGCAGCATTCAAGACCGATTGGTTGAGGCAGACGATTAGCCAAGAAACAGAGTGGCGCTGGCTGGGTTACGATGAATCATAACTCAACAACGCCACTCGATTGGCCAAGCATTTGCCGAATCAGAATGTTTTTCTTCACCGCTCTGCTCAGCGCACTCGTCTTGCACTAGTGGAAGATACGTCGCCAGGTCACACAAGCAATTTGCGTTCATTTATGTATTTGCATGCGCCTAACACACTTCCAGTCAGCTTGTTAAAGTAGGTTAATGCTAAGTTATGTCTAGAATTTCCTTCATGTTAGATTTTTTGATATTTTTTATAACCAACTTCCAACTCCAAGGTGGCTAGTTATCTTGTAAAACGTAGGCTCATTGGCTCTCTGTTTCATCATGTCTTCAAAATGTAGGCCTATGTGTTGTCCTTGTAAGTGTTACTACTATTAGCTATAGACACTGAGTTTAGACAAAAAGAACTGAATTTTTCTTTACTTTTTGTCGCTCCACCAATGTAAGCTTTTTACATTGTCTTTCTATTTGGGGTCTGTTTGGTCCCTTTGATTAGAAGTTTAACACTAATTTTGTACTGCAATGAATGTAATGTTTTCATACATTTTTTCTGTGCTTTCCACTTCTTTGAACCCCTGCCCTCCTTGTACGTTTCAGATGTCATCTCGAGAAGGTAGGTATTTATCTTATAAAAAGAGTTTTCTCAAAATAACAGCAGCATATTGTTGACAGTACGAAAATGGGATCAGATTAGGATTATTTTAACAAGATGATTTTTCACCTTAACACAATATTTTCATGTTATAACAAGGAGATTTTTTACATTATTAGGATATACAAAAATACGTTTTATAATAGGAAATTTCTTGTTATACTGTTATGTTAAACCTAAGCATGAAGTATAGAAATAATCAAATTGTATATCGCTATTTAAGGATTAGTTCACCCCAGAATTGTGGGTTTGGGATAATTTATTCATCTCCATAAATATCTAAGATGTTCATGTATTTCTTTTTCTTCAGTCAAAATAAATTAACACACGTTTCTCAAAATCTTAATTTTTGACCATGAAAGAAAAGACATGAATATCATTGATGACGGATGAATAAATTATCAGGAAATTTGAGGAGCGGTGAATCAAACTCATAATTTGTTAACATCCTGGTTAATTTTGTCCAAAAGAATATTAATGCTAATAAAACAAACAGTGAAAGTAGGCTATGCTAAAATCACATCATCTTGTGTAACATTTCAATTTAAACAAATACTTTATAATGCAGAAGTTTAAATTCACTAAACAAAAATGGCAGTGAATTAACACAAGGCACACTGATTAATTCGTATAATATTTGACACCTATTTACTGCTATCATAAAAAAAAAAAACTTGTGTAAATGGCACAATTGTATTCTATCCTCTTGCTTTGTCTATTTGGCACGCATACATGGTACTATTAGACAAGAAGCTTTAAAAACTAGATAAAAATTATATCTTACTATTTATTTAAAACTCTTATTATATACATGTTTCATGTTTAGGACAAATTGGATTATGCATTAAAGTTCCTCGAATAAATAAATGAGAAAGTATATGTTCATCTTGTTTGGCTTGTTTGGATTCGCTTTTGTCAACTTTCAGTACTATTTTGTTTTTACTTATCCAGAAAATATTATGATTTGTAAATATTGTTATTTATGCTTTTGTTTCAGGCAGCAGGGGAACAGCTTAGGGACATCTCTGAAGATAGAGACAGTGCTCTGATACATGCACACACACACACAAACACTATCACACACAAACACCATACACACACACTGTATATAGTATATAATTAACATAAATGTCTTTGTTGTTACTGTATCCCAATGTTTTGATAAATGCTTTGTAAGTTTTCATGGCAATAAAGCCAATTTTAATTAAACTGATTTGATTGACCTCTCTCTGCCCCCTCTCTCCCCTTATGCCTGATTAGGTTCTGCAGACAAAGTACCAGTGTGAAAGAAGTGCTGCAGTAACATTGTAGATTGAGCCCCTAAAGTTTCCTGTAATGTTACTAAAGGTTCAGAAAACATTCAGTAAATGTGATGGAAGGACCTAAATAGAACCAGAAAATAACATTCTAGGTTGGTATCCTGAAGGTTTTGAAAATGTTGTGGGAATGTAGCATAGAGACCTATAGGGAATATCCTATAGTAGTGGTCCCCTAAAAGTCCCAAGAACATCCTAAATGTTCTGTGAAGGTTCCCTAAATAACGTTCCCCAACCCTTTAAAGAACCACATCATGACCTTCTTAGAACGTTCTGGGAACGTTACTAGGCAACGTCCTTGACACCAGTGTGCACGTTCTGAGAACGTTGTGGGAACGTCAACTTTCAAAGTAAAATATGGTCCCCTAAACGTTCCAAGAACGTCCTGAATGTTGTGAAGGTCCCCTAAATAACGTCCCCCAAACCTTTAAAGAACTCCACATCGTGACCGTCTTAGAACGTTCTGAGAACGTTACTACGCAACGTCCTTAACACCAGCGGGGACGTTCTGAGAACGTTGTGGGAACGTCAAAATTCCTAATAAAGTATGGTCCCCTAAACGTTCCAAGAACGTCCTGAATGTTGCGAACGTCCCCTAAATAACGTCCCCCAACCCTTTAAAGAACTCCACATCGTGACCGTCTTAGAACGTTCTGGGAACGTTACTAGGCAACGTCCTTAACACCAGCGGGGACGTTCTGAGAACGTTCTCGGAACGTAAAATTTCTAGCGGGGTTTAAACTTCAAACAACTTCAGTTCTCCAAGTAAGAATTCTGGAACTAAACCATTTAATAATAAACCAAAATTGTTGACATGTTATGGATGATAATATTAATAGTATAAAAATGGTTAGTTACATTGGGATATAATGAGGCGTACTGTAAAGACAAATAGATATCAGTTTATAAATGAGTTTTAATTCCAAGTGTTCCCTAAAGTACTTATTCAAGATTCAATTCAATTGTTTATACTATAAACAGCTATATATATGTGTATATTGTAGACTGGGTTTCATGGACCACAAAGTCTTGGTGTTTTTAGAAATCACTTCAGACATCATTAACAAACAACGCATCTATCATTTTAGATTTAAACGACGCCTTTTCCCCATGAACAAAATCATTGCTATGATGAAGTAGAGTTTCACTTTCTGGTGCTTCCTAAAGGAGTCCAGTACTACTACAATGTTTAGTGGTTTATCATGACAGCATACGATGACTGTCATTGTACCCGGCCGGTCGTGTATTAGACTGAAGTAGTTCGTTTAAAATGTGATTATCGTACATTATGCGCTGCGTCAGCCCTCTGGCAGTTTCATTTCGCGGTTAAGTTTCTGTTTCCCAAGAATAAGAGACTCAAGCCTTTATAAACCGTCTAACTTCCTCTTTGCTCATCACAGTGTTTTTTTTCAATAGAACGAAGCATCATTATCAGAGCCAAGTACTTCAATACTGTTGTAAGTACCACAGTTAATTTACTGCTTATTGCTGCAAATATGTTTGGCTGTATTTTGCCAGTTGAGGAAGCCTTAATTGATTTAAGGCAGAAGATGTTTTTATGACAGTGTTTGCATGAATTTTCTTTCTACATGTAATCTAAAAGGATTTGTTTTCTTTCATATAGGCCACCTTGACATCCTTCTCTTTAAAGTCATAATGGCAGATTTTGTATGTACAAAGTCTCTCTTTATTTGCTTTATTCTTTTTCATTATGGTTTTTCAATAAATTTTCAACATTTTGTAAAGAAGTGTTTGATTAACCACTGTATATTCTCTCTCTCTCTCTCTCTCTCTCTCTCTCTCTCTCTCTCTCTCTCTCTCTCTGAGGGAGAACTGAAAACTGGCTGACCACAGCTACCGTGGCCAAGTGCCTAAAAAGAACCAAACCATGTCATGACAACAGTCAAACTACCACTTGAGTGGCTCCTTTACTCTCTCCCTCTCTCATCTTTCTCTCCTAAATAGTTAGAAGTTAAAGTAAAATTTGAAGACAATAAGCAAAATCAGTGTCAGTAATATACTCAGTAGTATTTGTAATATACTCTAATTTTCTGCTTATGTGATGTAAATTTATTATTTTCAGATTAATAATACTTGTGACAACTATTTATGTTAGAACTATTATTATTATTATTATTATTAGTAGTAGTAGTAGTAGTAGTAGTAGTAGTAGTAGTAGTAGCAGTAGTAGCAGTAGTATTGCTAGTATATGTAATAATAGTTGACTGCCCTATATATCTGCCACAAGATGTTTTGTTTGAATTAGTTACTTTTCCATTTGTGCATCGTGTCAGGTTTGCTCTGGTGAAACAGGCAGAACCTCCACTGATGCAACAAACTCCACTGAAGACATGGAGTGGGTATGTTATCCATTAACTCTAACTAGCGAGTCGCATAACTGCTCAAATTCAGTAGTTTCAGCAAATATCTGGACTTCCAGAGAAAGGTCAGAAGGCCAAGTTTCATTTTCACTTAGGATCTAACAATGAGCTAGCAGATTAAACATAAAGAGATTTTTTAGATTAAGACACAAATGCACATGAGCTACAAATGAATGCAAATACAAATAAATGTGCATATGAGATTACAAGAATTAGATTCACTTTGTAAATAATCAAACAAATGAATAAATAATTAAAGAAATAAATAAATAGAAAGGATGAAGGTTTAACTTTTAAAAAAGGAAAATGATAAAAGCGGTTTATTAATGTTTCTGCTGGTTATAGTTGATCTAGCTGTTAAGCTATAAGCTAATAAATTTGTTGAATTCATGTCAATGTTCAGGTGACCAGAACAGCGAATGACACCCATAAAGGTCTGACCCCTTGTGGGGAAAATAGCGAACTGCAGTTTTTCCTCAAAAACTATAGTCTGACCTAACAAAAGAGGGTTCCAGTTGCTATTCACAAGGATCACAATAGCCCTCAATAAGCCCTCAAGCCACGCACAGTGTCTCTATGACTGTGAAAAAATGAGTTATAGGTGCAAAAGGTGTGAAGAAAGTGTGCTGTAAGTGAAGTTTAGTTTAGATGAGTTCCCTAGTCTGAACTGCTAACTATCTAATGTTGTTCAGAATTCACTTTCACTACTGTTTTATATTTTGTACAGACATCTTATACCGACTTAAGTGAACTAATCCAGTCATTCCAGAAACTGAGTCTGGGTGAGGAGGAAGAGGAGACTGATGGTGGAATGAGGTGTGATGAGATGGAGGTGGATGTTGAAATCAAGGTACAAGCTGTAATTTACAACTATCTTGCACATTTTGTGCCCAGTTTCTATATTCTGAGGACCAAAAAGTAAAACGTAATTTAGCCATAATTTCAAATTAATTGTTAGCCAAATTAGTCATTATTTCTTTAATTATTGATTAAACTGTAACGTGGGAATTGAAAGCACTTCCATGCAGTGGATATTGAAATAAAATCTGTTCCCTTGCAGATCCATCTCATTGGAGTGATCGAGTCGATTCTCCATCATCAGATACTCTACAAACTGAGTGCACAATGAGCTTGCAGTCCTCAAGCTTTGTGCTCTTGTACATAATTGTAAATATTTATTTGTTGTGTCTGAATGTAAATATTTTTTCATTGTCTGTATTTTTAATAAAGTGTAATAAAGCTGTATGTCCTCCAAAGTGGGGGGGTGGATGGCATGGGTGTATAGAAATAAAAGCTAAAAAATGATTGTAGTTGTTTCAGTTCCATGTCCACTTACATATTACAGAAAGTTTCAAGATAAGAAAACTAACAATGGACCATTTTCTAATCTCAGATTTAGAGTTCAAATTGACTCACATACACACATCATTGCACTTGGTCGGGGTGGGTCAGCAGAAACTGTTTCTGGTTCGACAAGACAAGAAACACAGGAAATTGAAAAGGAGAAGGAGGAACACATTTTTTTTTGTCTATTTCTGGGACAGAGTGAGGAGAACAGGAATCAGTGTTACAATGTGATTTTGCGAAGACAAAAAGGGGTTTACAGTTGTAGATGTTACAGATGGTTTAATATGGTGACAGAAGAGAAGACAAGATCAGGTGCAGAATGACGTCTTGCATAAGATCATGAACTTAGTGAACAGACAGCTCTAGAAGTTTGGAGTGAAGATGGAGAGATCAGCAGAAACAAGCGCAAGACTGAAGACAAAGGAACCGCTGCTGAGACAACTTCCAGCCAGAAAATCTGTCAGACTGATATCACCTCAGCGTTACTGATGCAGATGAGCACTGCACTGGCAGAACATAAAGTACATCTCAAAAACACTTTGATAGAGGTCAGCACTTTGGAGGCCAGACTGAGAGCCAGTGAGAAACTTATAGAGAAGCTACAGAAAGATAAGGAGGGAGAGGTTCTTTATAGACTAAGTTTGACAGTTTACAACATGATTTTATTGTCGATGAAAAAGACAGTATGACAATGACAGAATGACAAATAATCACTCACTTCACTAATACTTAAATATGTGAATTTTGTGCCTTTTGCATTTTTGATAAATATGGCCACAGATTCCTGCTTTTTGCTTCCTCTGACTCCATCTGGCAGCTGCCAAGAGAGTGCTGTCATGCAATAAGTATGTTCTGTGTTGGCACACTTGCCTATCAGATTCCATTTCTGCTTATTCAACGCCAATCAGGAACATTCGCTTCTTACCACATGGTCAGTTGAGAGAAAAACTGAAAAATAAGGGAGAAAAATAACAATATGCAGTACAATAAAATAAAGCTACAGTACCTTTAAAAGTACCCTTGTTACTGATAAGCTACTAAAAAAATACTTAAGTTAGTTTTGTAGCTAATTTTACTTAATGCTAGTGTTCTCTTACATCTGCATGTACACATTAACCTGTGATGCTGGATGTAGTTTAGTAAAAGTTGAGTTTGTTAAAAAATCTAATAAAATGAAAAGAACAGATGATCCAAACAGCAGCCACTAGTGGCCAAGCATGGGCTCATGGGCCAGACCTAATTGCCTTCACCTAATCAAGATTGTGATTCAAGCAGAAAGTGGTTCCACAAAATACTCACATAAACCATTATCATTCTCAGCAATTCTTCTTTTTTACTATATTCTTATAATGTTGCTATTATATATTTCCTGGGTTGCTAAAATTTGACTGTAATAATTGAAGTGGTGGTACATTCCAATTCTTAGCAAAAGCAGCTGTCTAATTTGTGAATGAAAATATAGGTATAAGCAGAACACTGAAGTGTGAGTTAAGATTACAAATATAAGCATCAATGAGATAGCAAGCTGTGAATAATAGGGTGTTGGTGGCCTAGTGGTAGGACACTCTCCTTAAACCAAGAGGTTGGGGGTTCGAATCCGAACTCTGGCGTTACTAAAAATAGGTCCCCGAGCAAGACCCTTAACTCTAAGTTGCTCTCAGGGGAACTGTCCCTGAAATTAGGAAATGTTAGTTGCTCTGGATAAGACTGTCTGCTAAAAGTAAATGTGCTGCTGTAAATGAATAATTAGGACTAGGATTTTATATGAGAAAGGCTTGTTCTTCCTGCATGTACAAAGTTTGACTTTCCCCAGCAGTTACATTTTATAGAATCAAATATATTTTTTTGAAAACGCAATGTTCCCCTGAGGTGAACAGCTGTCTTTTATGACATGGACTTTTATAACACAGAATACATTTACAAGACAATAACATGTACTCATTATGGGCATGAATATTGTTCATGTGTTACACCCTCATATAAAAACAGGAGACTAAGTTAAGTGTAAGTCACTGAAGTCTTGTGTATTTCTGCTTGCTTCTTTGTCCAGCACTTCATGTAGGATGGAGAATCAGCATCAAGGTCTGGAACTCAGTGGACAACAAACAGCTCTGGATATTCATAGTGAAGATGAAAATAACAGCAAGAGCAACAATGAATCTGAAGAACATATAAATGATGTTAATCTTGGTGCAGTTGGGATCTGCCAGACTGACATCAGCTCAGTTTTACTAATCAGCATGAACACTGCACTGACAGAACTGAGAGCTGAACTCAAGAACACCAAGACAGAGATCAGCACTTTGGAGGCCAAACTGAGGGCAAATGAGAAACTCATAAAGCAACTACAGAAGGGTAATGAAGGTAAATTTTGTTTGTTCTTTTTAAAATGAAAATGAAGTTTTACATTTTTACAAATAGGATTCTATTACATCTGAACAATTTTTATATGAATGGCAATTACACTGGGGTTTTAAGTGAATTTTAATACATCTATTCTTATAACAAAATACTGTTATATGTTTACAAAGGTTTAAATGTGGCTTTCTCAGCATCACTGGTAGGAGCAGGTGGAACTACAACCATCGGCCCTGTAAACACTAGAATTACTCTGATATACAAACATGTCTTCACCAACATCGGCAAGGGCTACAATCCAATCACAGGTACAAATCAAACTTAACTGCTCCAAATCATTATGGATACATTATTGTTAAAGAAAGATATACATCTTTACTTAACATAAGCATTATTATTATTATTATTATTCTGTTGCAGGAATATTCACATCACCAGTGAAAGGAGTCTACCATTTTGAAATGTATCTTCATGCCGCTGCTAGTATTACCAACAGTTGAACCATATCGTTAATGAAAAATGGACAAAGTTCTAGTGGCTCACGGTCACCAAGGTGGATCAGGTGTCGTCAATGCCTCCAATGGAGTATCTTTTCAACTTGAAGCAGGAGACGTGGTCTATGTGCAGTTATGGGAGAACAGCATCATAGTGGATAATGCTAACTGCCACAGTACTTTCAGTGGTCATCTACTGTTCACTCTATGAAGAAATGAAAAGCTGCTAATACTGGATATTCTTTGAACAATTTGACTGGACAAAATGCATTTGATTAGAGAACAGGACCTGCAAAAGACCTACTGATTTGTGCATAATGGTGTTTTGTCTTTTGTTGCTGGTAGTTGGTGAGATGGGTGGAGCAAGGGCATAGGGGGCGTGACAGGGCGGTGCTGTATAGGGTATCAGAGGGAGTGGCACTGGCCAACAAATGAATGAGGGATTCTAATTTGGAAAGGAGTGAGGGAGATTCGGGTGCAAGGTTAGGAGTGGGCAGAGCCAGGGCACAGTTTGGGACAGAGTGGGCGAAGTTAGGAACCGAGTGGGCGGAGACAGGGGCAGAGCTAGGTACAGTGTAGGCTGAGAAAGGGGCGGAGCTGGGGACTGAGTGGCCAAAGCTAGGGCGGAGCTTGTGGTCAGGTGGGTGGAGTTAATAACTGGCCTTTTCTACTTTTCAGACATCCTTTATATAAAAACAGAAGATCAAGAGATTAGAGGAGAAGTCATGTCTAAGTTCACACTAAAGTCTTGTCTAACTCTGCTTGTTTTGTTCTCTAGTACTTCATGTTTGTTGAAGAATCATAATGATGATCTGGAACTCAGTGAACAGCAGAGAGCTTTAGAGTTTCTGAGTGAGGACAGTAAGAACAACAATGGATCATGCATCATCAAAATGTGTCATATATGTGATAAATGTGTCATACAGTGTCATATATGATAATTGGAAGAGCCACAACACTTTCCAAGGCCACCAGCTTTTTACTCTCTAAATAAATTGTTGCTACAATTGATTAAAGTGTAATTGCTACTCTTAGCATACAACTTGCAGCTATTTCAACCTTGCATTACTGTAGTAGCCATGACTGTTAGCATGTCTCACATGGTCATGCAATGCTTTTTTGATTAAAATGACTTCTTCTTGCATAAAAATATCTGGTGACCTTGACTAATTTGCTCTGGGTTCTCAGATATTCAGATGTTCCTAATGTACTAATTTGATATTTGACTCCTCACAGCAGAGACGTTCACAAGTCATTTTTTCCAAGTCCAATCAAGTCTCAAGTCTTTGTACTTGCAAAAGGTAACATGATCGGTCTCAAAATTACTAAATGCAAAGGATGTTGGGTGGGCCACAAGTTAACCACATTCACTCCAAAAGTCACTATGATCATGGGCAACATTTCAGATCAAGTTAAACTCAAAATCAACTTCATAAATCAACGATAAGATCCGGTGGCACAAACCTTTTATCCAGACTTCATGTCTGAACTTGACTGGTTTTGCTCAAGGGACCTGAAAATGAAAATTCATGATTAGACAACCCCAAATCATACATATTTGTGCTACACAATAGCAAGTCAGAACTACTGCTATATACACTGCCTTCCAAATGTTTGGAAACGCCCCTGGCAAAGTGGGGTTTGTTACTGTCTGGTTACTGGTTTAAACTTGGCCCAGGTTTTTTAAAAGATTTTTGGGTCAGCACACCTTAATAGCTTCAACAATTGATTGGTTCATTGTGTTCTAAACTTAATTGCCAATTAGAACACAGTTTAGGTCAGACAGGTTACAAAAAGCTGTTGCCAATCAAATGACTTGTTTGCCCCATCTTAAAGAGAGTTTCCATGTGTTTCTTGACAACATGGTCAGGTGCAAGCAGCTTTGAATAAATTGACAGCTCTGATGCCTAGATTATGCAGAGCTGTAATAGCTGCTAATGGTGGATATTTTGATGAATCCAAAATTTAAAATTTAATTTAAAAGTATTTTCTATGTATAAACTACTTAATAAGCTGTTTATGTAATAAAATGTTTTTGTAGTTTGTGTTGTCCCTTATCAGTGCAACATTATTGCAAATGAAAAAGGTTTCATGGAATACTGTCCAAAACCCCACTTTGGCAGGGGCGTTTCCAAACTTTTGGAGGGTAGGGTACATAAATGGAAAAAGAGAGAGAGACCACATCACTTTTTACTCCTCACTGACTTTGCAGTATGTGGTTATGAGTGTAAAATGTACATGTTGCTATTCTTTTGGGAAAAATAAGAAAGCAGTCCAGTATTTTAATATGTAACTGCAATTCTGTTTTTACAGCAGCTATTCCATGTGTTATATTCCAACACCTATTATTGTAGGAAAAAGACCTCAGCAAATGAGGATACCATGGACCATATTCTTTTAATTACATAATTGTAAAATAATATATATGTAGTTTGAAACTTCCAAGTTGGAATAAGATATGTATCTACTAATTTGTGGTCTGTTTTTCCAGCTATATATATAGATTAAAGAGACAATAGTTACATGCATAATATATCATACGTTTAGTAGTGAGCAGTTTTTCTTAACACTTCTCCATATTTTGATGCATTTGTATTACTGTTTGAGGTAGGCCCCATTTGAAACTTTTTAAACTTTTTTTTGCTTGTTTTACTTACTATTTTTAAAATCAATTTACATTACATTAATACATTTTCTCTGTATCCATTTAATTTTATTTTTATTTCAACCAAGGAGACCATTCAAATTATTTATTTGGCAAAAACAATATTGTCTTTAATGTGTATGTGATAAGTTTTGGAGGAAGCCCGTCGCTTGGTCGTTGGTTCCCTCATCTCTGAAGCCGGCATATCTGGCTGGGAGACCAGGCAGATTTACTGCCTATATACTAACCAGGAGTGATGTGATTGGACGTGCCGGCGCTCATTAGGTCTCCTTGTTTGAACTTTCGTATTCACTTACATTTGTTTGTACTTTTCACTTGATTCCTCTGTTCTGCACTTCTGTAAACCTGTACATTGCCATCAGGGACTCCACATCCCCTTTGACCATCATTTATATGATGTTCTGGGATATAACAGTTCTATATAAACTGGTTGCTTGAAGTTATTTTGCCAGTTGATTTTGTTTAATGCACATTATAAGGTATTGAATATGAAGTACTGAATACAGTAATTTAATTTTTAACTGCCATGTTTGTACATAATAAAATTATATTAAAAACTCAAAGGTTTCAGCCACTGAAGTCTCTGACTGATTACACTTATCACAGTTCAGACACTACGTTTAAGCATTGTTGGTGTATGATCACCTTTTATCTTATTTATATGAATCAAGAAGGAATAAATAGTAAAATAAGTTCCTAAAACAGATTAATGCCATCTAAGTTTTGTGTCATCAAGTTCTTAAGTGAACTTGGTTGTTTATTAGTCACTTGGTTAGCTATCGTCAATTTTTGAAAGAATCTTTAAACAGACTTTCGTGGTGAACTGCCTGTTTTTTATGGTTCAGTGAACTTGAACAACCAGGCAAAGTTCACGCCACAGGAAAAAATGTATTTCACAATTTGTAATTAAAGCATTTTAAGTACATTTTTGTAATGATCACTGTATATTATTACACAAATAAATTAAGTAACATTAATATTATTTTGACAATAATTTTGAGTTTTTACTTTAAGGACTTTAGTACAACTGTGCAGTTTCTTGGAATTGTAGTAGGATGTAGAGAAATAACTGCTTTTTTAATTTGTATAGAAATAAACTGTTCAGATGAAACTGTAAAACCACACATAAAGGCTTGCATTTAATCGAAAGAGATGTAAGAGATTTCTGATTCCAGATTTTATTCATCATAAAAGAGTGATGAGGGCATTAGGAGGACTGGAATTTCATACGAGAAAGATTTGTTCTTGGTGCATTCACAAAGTTTGAAGTTGTTCAGTGGTTAAATTTTACAGAATTATATATAACTTTTTCACAGACATAATGTTAACTAACGGTTAATGTTTACCATCTGAAGTTAATAACTGGCCTTTTCTACTTTTCAGACGTCCCTTATATAAAAACAAGACGGCTACAGAACATCAAGAGATTAGAGGAGAAGTCATGTCTAAGTCCACACTAAAGTCCTGTCTAACTCTGCTTGTTTTGTTGTCCAGTACTTCATGTTTGTTAAAAAGTCAGCATGATGGTCTGGAACTCAGTGAACAGCAGAGAGCTTTAGAGATTCTGAGTGAGGACAGTAAAAACAGCAATGAAACTGAAGAACAAAGAAATAAAGCTGATCTTGGTGGTACTGAAACAACTTCCTATCACACTAACATCATTTCAGCTTTACTGATCCAGATGAGCACTACACTGGCTGAACAGAGAGCAGAACTCAGGAACGCTAAGACAGAGATGAGCACTTTGGAGGCCAAACTGAGAGCCATTGAGAAAGTACAAAAGGAGAATGAAGGTGAGATTCTTTCTGGAATTAGAGCATTGTTTTACAGTTTCAAATGTGATTTTATTAAATTTGGAAAAAGGTATGTAAATAGAACATACTGGGATTCAAAGTGAATTTTAATCTAATTTATTCAAAATCAATATTATATACTTTTTTAGCCTCAAAGGTGGCTTTCGCAGTTGCTCTGCAAGAATGCTTCGGTCCTGTCAGCACCAGAGTTACTCTGATATTCAAACATGTCTTCAGTAACATCGGCAAGGCCTACAATCCAAACACAGGTATAACTAAATATTTTTTAATGGATTTATTGTCACAATTTGGCCAGATTTTCCCTTTCTGGCCACTGGTGTTGTCTTTGCTTTGTTCTTGCTCTAATGTGCTTCACTTGTCTCAATTTGTCTTTATGCAAGTCCACTAGTCCACTAGTCCAGCAAATGTCTGTGTGTGTCATTAATAGTCTGTCATGACCCCCCCTGGGCTTTAGACTTCAGTCCGCCATGTTGTGTGTTCTCTGTCGGCCATTTTGTGTCTGTTGTGTCTAGCGTCTTCGGCCATCTTGTGTGTACTGTATTGAGTCTTCTGTCAATCTGTCTATGTTCCACCTTCCCATTGTGTCTCATTGGTTGATCACGGTTCCTCAGTTTGTTCACCTGTGCTTGTTCATTGTAGTCACACCCTCTCCTTCCCATTGGTTCCCCTTTGTTTCCTTGGTCCAGCCCCTTGTTTGTGTGTGTGTATTTAAGCTCAGTTTCCCCAGTGGTTTTTGTTGGTCCACCCTCACACAACCCTCTCCATATCAGTGTGCTGTTCTTTTGGTTTGTGAAGTTTTGTTCAGTTTGTGGCTCTTTCTGGTTTGTGTTCCCTTGTGCTGTTTTTGGTTTGTACGTGTGACGTTTTGTTAGTGTTGTGGCCCTCGTGCCGGTTTTGTTTTATGTGTGTATTATTTGTGGAATAGTTTCGTTAGTGTTGTGGCCCCCGTGCTGGTTTGTTTTGTGTGTTTTCTGTTCAGCCAAATAAATGGCCTGCACCGTGACCTCGCCTCATGTCATGCTAACCGCACCCGTCGTGACATAGTCTCAGAGCTGTGTTTAGTTGTTTGCTTTGACATATCTTGATGTTTTGTTTTTTTCAGGTGAAATATTAGCGCAAACAAAGCAAAGACAAAGAGACATAAAAATGTCAGACACTAGAGTGGCCATGCAAGGAATGACTGGCCAGACAATGACAGTTCACACATTTTATTTGTCTCACATTTTATTATTATTATTACTATTTTTATTATTGTTCTTGTTGTGTAGGGATATTCACAGCACCAGTGAGAGGAGTCTACCATTTTTCAATGAATATTCTTGCTGCTAGTGGCACAAACCCTGTAGCCACATCACTGATGAAAAATGGAGAGCAAGTTCTTATGGTTTTTGGTCATCAAGCTGGACCCTATTACTTGGAATCCACAAACGGAGCATCTATTGAGCTGAAAGTGGGAGACGTGGTCTATGTGCAGTTATTGGCGGACAGCATTATATTTGATAATCAAAACCACCACACCACTTTCAGTGGTCATCTACTTTTCAGTCTATGAAGAAATTGAAAGCAGATAATGCCAGATTTTGGTCTGACAATCTGATGACCAGGGGTCCATTTCCAGTACAACTATGGAGGCTTTACGATGCATAGTCAAAATAACTAACACCTTAAGTATGACGTTTTCCTACAAGCGACAGTTTCCGAAAAGTATTTTGAACTGTCTTACTTATAGATTATACATTTATAGATGTGATCGGTTGGATTTTCACGGGGGCTGGGGGGAAGGAGCAAAAAAATCACTGGTAAAGTTACCACTGAGGTACTCATGAGCAAAGTACCGTCCCCAAGCACTGCTCCCCGGGCGTTTTTTCCAGCTATATATATAGAATAAAGAGACAATAGTTATATGCATAATATATCGTACTTTTAGCAGTTAGCAGTTTTTCTTAGCACTTCTCCATATTTTGATGCATTTGTATTACTGTTTGAGGTAGGCCCCATTTGAAACTTTTTAAACTTTTTTTTGCTTGTTTTACTTACTATTTTTAAAATCAATTTACATTACATTAATACATTTTCTCTGTATCCATTTAATTTTATTTTTATTTGTTTGTACTTTTCACTTGATTCCTCTGTTCTGCACCTCTGTAAACCTGTACATTGCCATCAGGGACTCCACATCCCCTTTGACCATCATTTATATGATGTTCTGGGATATAACAGTTCTATATACACTGGTTGCTTGAAGTTATTTTGCCAGTTAAGTTTGTTTAATGCACATTATAAGGTATTGAATATGAAGTACTGAATACAGTAATTTAATTTTTAATTGCCATGTTTATACATAATAAAAATATTAAAAACAAAGGTTTCAGCCACTGAAGTCTCTGACTGATTACACTTATCACAGTTCAGACACTATGTTTAAGCATTGTTGGTGTATGATCACCTTTTATCTTATTTATATGAATCAAGAAGGAATAAATAGTAAAATTAGTTCCTAAAACAGATTAATGCCATCTAAGTTTTGTGTCATCAAGTTCTTAAGTGAACTTGGTTGTTTATTAGTCACTTGGTTAGCTATTGTCAATTTTTGAAAGAATCTTTAAACAGACTTTCGTGGTGAACTGCCTGTTTTTTATGGTTCAGTGAACTTGAGCAACCAGGCAAAGTTCACGCCATGGGAAAAAATGTGTTTCACAATTTGTAATTAAAGCATTTTAAGTACATTTTTGTAATGATCACTGTACATTATTACACAAATAAATTAAGTAACATTAACATTATTTTGACAATAATTTAGAGTTTTTACTTTAAGGACTTTAGTACAACTGTGCAGTTTCTTGGAATTGTAGTAGGATGTAGAGAAATAACTGCTTTTTTAATTTGTATAGAAAAAAAGAGAAATAAACTGTTCAGATGAAACTGTAAAACCACGCATAAAGGCTTGCATTTAATCGAAAGAGATGTAAGAGATTTCTGATTCCAGATTTTATTCATCATAAAAGAGTGATGAGGGCATTAGGAGGACTGGACTTTCATAAGAGAAAGATTTGTTCTTGGTGCATTCACAAAGTTTATCAGCTTTACTGATCCAGATGAGCACTATACTGGCAGAACAGAGAGCAGAACTCAGGAACGCTTGAACTCAGGACAGAGGTGAGCACTTTGGAGGCCAAACTGAGAGCCATTGAGAAAGTACAAAAGGAGAATGAAGGTGTGATTCTTTATGGAATTAGAGCATTGTTTTACAGTTTCAAATGTGATTTCATTAAATTTGGAAAAAGGTATGTAAATAGAACATACTGGGATTCAAAGTGAATTTTAATCTAATTTATTCAAAATCAATATTATATACTTTTTTAGCCTCAAAGGTGGCTTTTGCAGTTGCTCTGCAAGAATGCTTCAGTCCTGTCAACACTAGAGTTACTCTGATATTCAAACATGTCATCAGCAACATCGGCAAGGCCTACAATCCAAACACAGGTATAACTCTAAATATTTTTTAATGGATTTATTGTCACAATTTGGCCAGATTTCCACGTTTTCCTACAAGCGACGATTTTCCAAAAAGTATTTTGAACCGTGTTACTGATAGATTATACATTTATAGATGTGATCAGCTGGATTTTCACGGGGGGTGGGGGGAAGGAGCAAAAAATCACTAAAAAAAAAGTTACCACTGAGGTACTCATGAGCAAGGTACCGTCCCTAAGCACTGCTTCCTGGGCGCTTGTTAGCTGCCCACTGCTCCTTCACGGATGGGTTAAATGCAGAGGTCACATTTCGTTGTGGTGCACTGTGTGCTGTGCTGTGGTGTGTTCACAATGACAAATAATCACTCACTTTCACTATTCTATTTAACAGAGAAATATATCAAGGAGAACTTGTACAACTACAATACAAAAGCACTTTGACTGTACATGTTTGTAAAGAAATATTATGAGACATTTTCAGCTTGCTCACATTATGACTGCAGCCTTCAACATCATTTTCTGCCATCGATGTAAAATCCTGGAAGTAAGCTTCCGACCACAACTCGGGAATTTGCATTTGGATGATGTGTATTGATTTAAGTTTACCCTGTGAATTTTTGCCATTCACATAAACATAATAAGTTAGTGATAGAACAGAAATATCTTACTTCATAGTCAGTTTCATTTTATTTTTCATTAAACTCCTCATAATCACACTTATACATGATATGAGATGGGAACTAAATAAAGAAATTTGCCACGATCTTGTGGCAGAAATAAAAGCAGGGCCACAACAACGCCTGGTCCAATTGACAACATGACCAGTTCAAATTGTGTGAGGGGTCATCCCAAGGACATAATTTTATATAACTTCAGGTCCAGCAGATGTCACTGTTTCTTCTTCTTCTTCTTCTTTCTCTTTCGGCTTTTCCCTTCAGGGGTCGCCACAGTGAATCATCTGTCTCCATTCAGTCCTATCCTCTGCATCCTCTTTAACAGCATCCATAAATCTCCTTCTTGGTCTTCCTCTCAGCCTCCTGCCTGGTGGCTCCAACCTCAGCATCATTCTACCTATGTAATAATTGTATCTCCTCTGGACATGTCCAAACCATCTCAGTCTGGCCTCTCTGACTTTATCTCCAAAACATCTAACAGGAGCTGTCCCTCTGATGAACTCATTCCTGATCCTATCCATCCTCGTCACTCTCAAAGAGAACCTCAACATCTTGAGCTCTGCAACCTCCAGTTCTTCCTCCTGTCTTTTCCTCATTGGCACTGTCTCCAAACCTTTCCTTTCATTCTTGCTGAAACCCTTTTATCACACATCACACCTGACACTTTTCTCCACCCATTCCAACCTGCTTGCACACGCTTCTTCACCTCTTTTCCGCTCTCTCCGTTGCTTTGGACCGTAGACCCTAAGTACTTGAAGTCTTCTACCTTCTTTACTTCTACTCCCTGTAACTTCACTGTTCCACTTGTGCCCCTCTCATTTACACACATGTATTCTGTCTTGCTGCGACTAATCTTCATTCCTCTCTTCTCCAGCACATATCTCCACCTCTCTAGCCTTTCCTCTACCTGCACCCTGCTCTCACTGCAGATCACAATGTCATCTGCAAACATCATAGTCCATGGAGATTCCTGTCTAACATCATCTGTCAGCCTGTCCATCACCAAAGCAAACAAGAAGGGGCTTAGAGCCGATCCTTGATGCAGTCCCACCTCCACCTTGAACTCCTCTGTCACTCCTACAGCACACGTCACCGCTGTCTCGCAGCTCTCATACATGTTCTGCACCACTCTAGCATACTTCTCTGCCACTCCAGACCTCCTCATGCAATACCACAGCTCCTCTCTCGGCACCCTGTCATATGCTTTCTCTAAATCTACAAAGACACAATGCAGTTCCCTCTGACCTTCTCTGTACTTCTCCATCAGCATCCTTAAAGCAAAAATAGCATCTGTAGTACTCTTTCTCGGCATGAAACCGTACTGCTGCTCACAGATGCTCACTTCTGACCTAAGCCTAGCTTCCATCACTCTTTCTCAAAGCTTCATTGTATGACTCTTTAGCTTTATTCCTCCGTAGTTGCCACAATTCTGTACATCTCCCTTCTTCTTAAAAATCGGCACCAGAACACTTTTCCACCATTCCTCAGGCATATTCTCACTCGTCAAGATTTTGTTGAACAACCTAGTCAAAAACTCTACTGCCAGCTCTCCTAGACACTTCTATACCTCCACAGGTATGTCATAAGTGCCAACTGCCTTTCCCCTTTTCATCCTCTTCAAAGCCTTCCTCACTTCATACTTACTAATCTCAGCTACTTCCTGATCCACAACAGTCACCTCTTCTACTGTACATTCTCACTCAGCAGATGTCACTGTTTAATGCTTCATAACAACGCATCTGTTCTGGACATTAAAAGATAGAAAAAAAGGGAAAAAACTAGACTCTAAATGAAGAAACATCAAAGTAACAGTGAAAAATATAAACAATTTATTTAATGAGTTTAAAGAGATGTGTGTTTATTTGCTAGGAAACAATAGCATTTACAAAAAGAGTACAAGAAGCTTTTTTTCACATTCACATTCCACACTCTAACTTCTTATACAAACTGAAATGCTGACAGAATAATGCTATATTATAAATTCATCCAAAATTGTTTTTCTGAACAGACAAGCTAAAAAACACCGGAAAGATGGAGATTCGGAGTGAAGGTTGTGATGTTGGAGACCAACAAGGAGATTCAGAGGTCTAAATGAAGATGGAAACAAGCTTAATGCTGAAAAAGAGGATGATCTTATTCCTCATTTATTTATCGCTGTTGGTTTAGCGATAAACGAGACAGCAGATCTGTGTTTGCTCGAATTGATGATAGCCCAAGCAAACCAATTTGTATTATTTTGTTTTTATTTTTACTGTTTGATATTTCAGAAACATTTCTTATTCACTTTTTGTAGGGAATTTGCTTAGACATCTTTAAATTATTTTTATTATATACTTATATTATATTTAGAGCACCAATTAAGAGTGGTGGTGGTGGCCCTTTACGGACCAGTGGCCTGTCTCAATTTTACACTCAAAAAAATAATTAGGCCAAAAACTTAGACTTTATGTATTTTAATTACATAAGAGTTTTCCATGTAATTTTATTACATAAGTTTAATGTAAAGGTTCTTGTTTCTAACATGTGAAGTATACTTAAGAAAATTAAATAAACTTAATGGAAATTCCTATGTTATTTAAAACTTCACTTTAACATTACTTAAGAATTATGTGTAGCACATAGAGTTAATGTGAAGTTTTACATTAGCCTTATGTGTTTACACATAATTATTGAATTAAGTTAAGATGAACTTTTACATAAACCTTAAGTGTTTATATGTAGTTATTGAGTAAAGTTAATGTATTTTTAATGAACCTTGTTTTCCCATCTCTCGTAATAAATCACAAAATGACATTCACAGTTCTGCACCTTTATTGCCAGACTTATCAAAACAATTAAAACTCTGACATTTCCAGAAAATTAAAATGGAAATATGGCCAGCCCAACTGACAATGGTTTAGCTTGCAATGTTTAAGTAATCCATATCAACTTACTATTGTGGATCCACACACCTTACACTCCCATGCACCCATTTTCATATTATGCCTAGAAAAGAAAAAAGAATAAGTGCAAGTTTTGTTAAAGTAAGCAAAGTAGAAAAAAATTAATTGGCATGTAATTACAGACTTCAATGTACTTACCTAAACTGAGAGGTTGCCCTCAAAGGAATGGACCTACTTTTTTTTTAAGACTTTATGTTGTTCCTGAAAGTAATGGAGAAAAATGTGTTTAACCAATTATATACAGTATATTTTACATTTTATAATACATTATAACAATCATTATTTTACCATTAAAAAAATAGTTAATAGGCACATTACTTAATCACAAACACCTTTAAGCTGCTCATCTTTATAAGGAACGTAGTTTGTACATGTCTGCAGGCATCAAGTCAGAGACTGAACATATCGCTAGATCCATAAATACTAAGGACATGATGCAATAATCGAATATATATGCAGCCATAGACATAAACAGAGGTGGACAGTAACTAAGTACACTTACTTGAGTACTGTACTTAAGTAGAGTTTTTGAGTATCTGTACTTCACTTTAGTAGTATTATATTTGGAAACTTCACTACATTTTAAAGACAAATACTGTACTTCTACTTCACTACGTTTCTATCAAGGTTCTCATTACTTGTTACGTTCAAATCTGTGGATAAAGTGGATGTTATTCCCCCTTTTCTAAAACATGATTGGTTGTTAGACAGTCTATCAGTAATAAGTAGGGTTACATCATGCCTGTAGACTGGAACCATAAAACCAAGTTTAGACAGTTCTGCTGTTTACTGTCTTGATTAAAACATTGTTGCTGTTGGAAAGTCATGAGGTGTAGAGCTAGGTTTTAAGCAGGTTGGAATGTTGATTTTATGTTGTGAGCTGCATTTACAGCTACTGCACTGCCCTCCTGATTAACATACACATATGTGTGCACACACTGCCAGAGCTGAGTCAGAACTAGTGGTGGGCATAGATTAATTTTTTTAATCTAGATTAATCTCACTGTAATCTTGGAATTAATCTAGATTAATCTAGATTAAAATGGCTCATTTGAATTCTGCCGAAGGCATTCAGAATATGTGTGCTACCCAAATAATGACTAAAAGTAAGTCTTTGAGAACAGGTTTCTCCAAGCCAGGTGGCGCATTAGACAGGGGCTCATCTCCTGTTTCCAAAATGCATCTAAACTGCTTGAAGCTGTTCTCTCTAATAGTAGTGATGAAAATAAATTATGTTCAATAAGATGTACTTGTGTTTACTAACTGTTTATTCAGTTAAACATAACTTTTGAACTGTAGGCCTACATAAGAGGTCGTGATGAACTGTTTACATCCATGTTAACTTGCATCTTGGATAGTATTTCTGCAATGAAACATACACACAGGTTACTTCACATGAATTAGGCTAGGTATACATCAGCTAAAATATCCAAGGTGAAAGTCATCACTTAACTAGCATAGTATAGACCCAGCTGGCCCAACTTTGTGAATAGATTAACGGCGATATTTTTTTATCGCCCGATAAGGAGTCTCACGTTCGCGCAGCCTGATGCGCCCGTGCTTGACCACCACTAGGTCAGAACACTACATGTGCTGGTTTGTGGGGGAGATTGTAATCTTACTAATCTAATCAATAAATAAACTAATGACTAGTTTTCTTTGTAATTCAGTTGTGTTTCATTCTGTACATTCTACCAATTCCATATCCTACAGGTTCTACAAGCTAGTCAGAGGCATTAGGTATTATAAGTGTTGTGGTAATAATGCAACAATGCAGTGAAAGAAGATGTATTTTTAATACCTAAGTAATTTTTTTAACAAGTACTTCAGTACTTTAACTTAAGTAAGGGTGACTGTATGTTTCCTTGTATTGGAGTAACATTTGACTAGTGGTATCTGTACTTTCATAAGTACTTTGAAGTTAGATATTTGCCGCCTCTGGATATACTTCACAATATTGCTGCTTCATACTGCTTTAAAATCAATGCGCGGCGAAGCCACTTCACAATTAAAAACAAATTAAGTTAAGATTACTTTTGCCGGTGCTGTAAGTTTTTTCTGAATGTCTGGGTTAATTTATTTTAGGAACTGGCGGATAACGCCGCGTGATCATAAGTGATACCGCTACTGAAAGTAACATTAATCAGCCAAGATGCAGAAGACCTGCGTCACAGTGACCACAAAAATGTTTTTAGTAATATAGCTATATATGCTTTACATCATAAATGACACAAACATATTGTTAACACAAAAAATGACAAGGATTATAGACGATTAAAAACACACCAAATCAACCTCCTTGACAACCGTCTGCTTCAGCCAAATCACGTCCAACGTTCAGAGAAGGGTCTGGCTGCAGACCTCCACCAGGAGGACCTCCACTGTAGGGACCGGAAACACGTGACCTCCGCTGTGGGGACCGGACATGATGTCCACCAGGAGGACCTCCTCCTCCTCTGCTGTGGGGACCGGAAACACGTGACCTCCGCTGTGGGGACCGGACATGACGTTATGCACCTTTACTCCAGATATCACATACATTTGTCGAAAGAAAGAATTAAGTAAAACTTAGAACAAGTAACAACAAAAATTGCATTTTATTTAATTGTGATTTAAAATGTATTTAATTGAGTAAAAGCATGATACGTTGCTATTAAGCATAATTTTGATCAAGTTAATAGTAAAGCATTCTGTACTACTGCTACTTATTTTATAAGTTTCAACCTTTTCTTCTCAAATAGCTTTAATAATTTGCTTGCTTGGTCTCACTGATGTCTTAATCCAGTTTATTTTGGCGGATTTCACGTGTGCCATACTATACAGATGCTATGCTAAATAAAAATATGAAAAGTTATATTTAACGGTTAACATTAAAAATGGTAATGTTTATGGTAGCAATTTGAAATTAGAACGTACATGACGAGTTCTTGATATCTATAGATTAGGTGGAGAAGCGTGGCAATAATTGTTTTACTGCAAATTGCTGCATTATAAGCCATCTACTGTGCTGGAGTGTATGCATGTACTTATGTAATCTGGTCAGATATAGTTTAACTGATTTATTTAGATTTATTGGGGTTAACTAATTACATTACCTTATGTGTTTTTCCTTACATACTTTTGATTTGAAGATATTTTGGTTTCTGTCATGTCTCCCACCAGGACAGTTGGCCCACCGACCTAGTGGCCGCAGAACTAGCCTCAGCCATATAGTGTGTTCGGGTTCATGGGTCACTGTTTTAGTGTATGTCACTTTCTCGTTGTTTTGTGTCAGCTCCTCCCCTCTGTGTAGCCCTGTGTCATCTACTGGTTGTTCCTCCCTTCTGTCTGTATCATCTGTGGAGTCAGGCCCCTGTAAGTCCTGTCATTAGTGGTGCTTGCGAAGCGAAGCACTACTATTGACCTCTAAAACCATATTTTTCTTTCAGCCCTTCGTATAAAAAGTTACGGCGTAACTAGTCCCGCATACGTTTGTGCGTGAGCCTTCCCATGAATGAGTATCCAAATAAATGTATTAGGAATGGGGGTGCTATGACTTTTCTAGGGGTTAGTATGAATCTTATCATTTTGCTAATAACATGTGTAGCATGTTCTAGCATGGCAGCGTAGTGTGATTATTTGCTAGCATGGCGTTTGCTTGTTAGCATGTTGCTGGCATTATGCTAATAACATATTCTTCGCAGCTTCGTGGAAATGTCTCTAACATGATCTTGGGTGCTTAGCATGTTCTTGTATGGTTTAGCTGATTAGCATGTTGCTGCCATTATACTAACTATATTAGCATGTTGCTTGCGGCTTATCATTAGAATCTTTGCTAACGCCAATCAACGCCATTAGCATGTTGCTAACATTATGCTAATAATATTATGTTCTTGGTGTTATGTTAATTATATTATGCATTGACTAGCATGATCTTCGCGAAGATTAGCATTTGTTAACGTATGATAACTATATTAACATTCCGTTAATAACATGTGTAGCATGTTCTAACATGATCTTAGATAGTGATTATTCTTGGCATGATGTTTGGCTAATTAGCATGTTGCCAGGATTTTTGCTAACTATATTAGCATGTTTACTAGCATCATCATTAGAATAGCTCTAACATGATCTTTAGAGTTAACGCATGTTGGCGGCATGATGTTTTTGCTGATTAGCATGTTGCTAGCATTATATGCTAACTGTATTAGCGTGTTCTTGTAGCAGCTTTAGAAATATACGCTATCATGATGCTAGAGTGCTTAGCATGTTTGCTAGCATTATGCTAACAACAATAGCATGTTGCTAGCATTACTCAATATATTAGCATTTTCAACAACATGATTACCAATATGAATAGAAGCAATATTGTCTTATTGTCCTTGCTCTCTTATCTCGCTTACTTTATTATAGTGCTGGTATAATATTTTTACAGAGAACTGAAGAAACATTGTAATATTGAGGCCCAAGACACGGCAAGCACCTGCATTTCTTCCAGAAAATGTACCTCTCTAGTTTGTTCTGAGTATTTTGTGATTGCACCCACTCACAGTGCCACTGCTGCCTTCTGCCAAACCTGAGTCAACATAGGTTCTTGTCTGTATCTGTTGTCTGCCGTCGGTCCAATGTCCAAGTTAAGTTTGTCTTTGCCTCGTGCTCAGTGTTAGTGTGTGTTAGTTCTTGATATTAGTTTAGAAAGCTCAAATAATGTTAACATTAGCATAATTGCTGTCGCTTGAGATTAGCATTAGCCTGTTTAGCTTTAGCATAGCCACTTCCTGTTCACCCTTCCCCTTTAGCATTAGCCCTTAGCGTTAGCATTAGCATAGCATTAGCGTTAGCCATTAGAGTAGGATTAGTATTAGAGCCGTGCGTTGGTCTTCCATATCCGACCCTATCGTCTGCGCCTAGTTCTGGATTCCGTGGTTACTTTTATTTCGCTGATGGATTTCCTTGTTTCCCGCCTGGTTCCTGTTCCTGTTCGAGTTAACTATAGGATTTTTGACGCTAGTGTTTACAGTAGCTAACCTGTCTCTGTATCTCTGTCTTGTGTCATTTTTTCCCCACCTGATTCCCTTCCCTCCTTCTGCATCAAAATGGAAAAAACCCGAAAATCCTGTGACTTGCGTCCACCTGCTCCCCGCTACGTGACAGTTACATTTTACTTTAAACTATTTCTTAATGCTTGCTAGAATACGAATCATTTTTTTATTATTATTAGGTGTGAAATTACACAAAATAAATATAGAGTAAATACTAGTGGTGGGCTGTTATCGGCGTTAGCGTGCTGCGTGCTAGTATAGTGGGATCTGTTGATTAAGATTTTATATTGTACTATTTTATAAACCTTATAGTTTGTCAATAATAAAATTGTTAATACAGTAGACAGTTGTAAATTAAATGACGTTTTTAGTGCCTTACCTTTAAAAAATCTAAAAGTGCAATTAAACTCGTAATATTTTGAGAATAAACTTCGAGAACTACGAGAATAAAATTCGGCTTAGAGAATAAAATTAGAATGTTGCAGTAAAAACCTCGAAATATTTAGAAAGAAAAATCACTACAAGTGCTGAAACTATGGATGTGGGGATATCAAACTATATATCAACACATTTACAGATGTATGCATACTAAAGAAGATTTTAATAAATATACCTTTGGCGGTTGATGTTTAGGTCTTCCGTGAAACTAACTCACTGGGCGCCCAGGCATGCTTGTACCAGAACATATCTTAAGCATTCATTAAAAAATTCCACTTTATTTTATGTTTGACTTTATTTTCTCATCACTACAATTTTAATCTCAATATTTTCTGAGTTTATTCTCGAAATATTTCGACTTTTTTCTCGTAACATTTTGACTTTATTCTCATAAGATTTCGACTTTATTCTCGTAACATTTCCCATTCCCGTTCTCAAAGACTTACTTTTAGTCATTATTTGGAGTACTTTTATATTCTGAATGTATGGCGAAATTCAAATGAGCCATTTTAATCTAGATTAATCTGAATTAATTCCAAGATTACAGTGAATTAATCTGGGTAGAATTAATCTATGCCCACCACTAGTAAATACGCCATCAATGCCTAAATTATGCAATGACCTAAGTTAATCATGATGCTCCATAAGCAAGTCATAACAACCAGAAATAGGCATTACCAAGAGGTCTACGATTAACCATTCACTAAAAACACTGAAGTCTTGAAACAACATTTTCGTAAAGTTAAACTCAGGAAATCAACTTCATATTTCAAAATAAGATCTGGTGGCACAAACTTTTCATCCTGGCGTCCAGGTAGTTCCACAGGTGTCAGTCCTTTTTACAGCATCGTAATACGGAACTTGTTGGTTTAAAGATCACTACAGGAACAATGTAAATTTCATGATTAGACAACCCCAGATATAAGCACTCTGTAATATAAGTAGTTTCAAGACTAATGCTATATACAATTACTATTACAGTTTGACTGAGTGTGAAAAATGCTGCCAAACAAGAATGCTTTCAGAAATATAAATAATGATTGTTTATTTTATCAATTTACAAAATGCAAAGTGTGAAGAACAAAATCTAAATCAAATCAATATTTGGCGTTACTACCTTTTGCCTTCAAACCAGCATCAATTCTTCTGGAATTTTACTTGCAAAGTCAGGATTTTTGTAGGATTATAGTCATTATATTATTTTGTGGGATTATAGGATTATAGTCTGTAGTTAGTTCTCCAAGATGTTTGGAACAACCTACCAGCGAGTTCCTTCAAAACTGTGTGCAAGCCTAGAAAAATGAAATTGATTTGGCATTTTGTTGATTGATGAAAATAAATGATTAACACTTCCATTTTTGAAAGCATTCTTTGTTTACAGCATTTTTTCGCACCTGCCTAAAACTTTTGCCCAGTACTGTACATATATTGAAAAAAAGACGCAGGCCACATCACTTTTTTCTCTTCACTGACTTTGCAGTATGCGGTTATGAGTGAAAAATGTTGCTATTCTTTTGGGAAAAATAAAAAGCAGTCCATTTTTAAATATGTAACTGCAATTCTGTTTTTACAGCAGCTATTCCATGTGTTATTTTCCAACACCTATTATTGTAGGAAACAGACCTCAGCAAATGAGGATACCATGGACCATATTCTTTTAATTACATAATTGTAAAATAACATATATGTAGTTTGCAACTTCCAAGTTGGAATAAGATATGTATTTAGGAAATTACTCCAAATGTATTTTGAAATAAGCATGGTAAAGTTAAGATAAAAGAACACAAACCTTAACATTAAGGCTAACATTAAGCATCTGGAATTGCCTTCTCAAAGCCCCGACCTTAACCCTATTGAAAATATGTGGACTAAGCAAGGTTCGTACAAGGAAACCAACCAATTTAAATGAACTGTACCAATACTGCCATGAGGAGTGTTCAAATATCCGACCAGAATTATGCCAGAAGCTTGCTGATGGCTACAAAAAGCGTCTGATCGCGGTAAAACTTGTTAAGGGGCATTTAACCAAATATTAGTAAGGATGTATTTATATATTTAAGCCTGTATGTATAATTTTGACCCTGTGTTGATAATAGACAATCCTTAATAAATTCAATCTCTTGCACCCAATTCATATTTTAAAAAATCATTGAAGTTGTGTGTCATGTAAACATTCTGCCATGGAAAACGAACGGTTCAAATAAATCATTAAAATGAATATGACATTCATACCCATGATGAGTGTATGTACACTTCTGTCCACAACTGTATATGATGTTCTGGGATATAACAGTTCTATATAATCTGGTTGCTTGAAGTTATTTTGCCAGTTATTTTGTTTAATGCACATTATAAAGTATTGAATATGGAGTATTGAATACAATAATGTAATTTTTTATTGCCATGTTTGTACACACTAAAAATAGTTAATAGTTAATAGTTCTTAACTCAAAGGTTTCAGCCACTGAAGTTTCTGACTGATTACACTTATCACAGTTCAGACACTACACGTGCAACGTGTATTACATGAGATTCTGCTCAGGTGATTGGTGTCATTTAACTTAACAACATAACTGTAAAGGCAATTTTGTCCAGAAAATCACGTGTACATATCTGCAGTGGCATGGAGCTAATCTGATATGTACATTTACATTCACTGCATCTGATAAATGCTCTTGTCCAGAGCTACAGTATATATGTCAATAATTGGTAGTCCACCAAATGCCCAAAATACAGTGCGTTAGGAAAGATAGACTTTTTTTGTGTTTGTAAAATAAGTAAAGCAACACATATAAAAGCTAGGAGTAGTTAGCCAGTTAATAAGTTTTTTATATGGTCATACAAGTTTGAATCTGACTTTTATATTTCTTTCCCTCCTTCCTGCATTTTCGCTTTAGAAGCCACTGACTTTACTGCATCTACACTTTATTACGTACAAACTTTGTTTAGTTGACCTCTTCATTGATAATAAGTAAATAAACATCGTCATTCTTTTATATTCAAGTGTAGTAAAATATGCTGAAGAGTCGTCTAGCGTTGAGGAGGAAATAAAGCGCTGGTCAGAGTGTATACTATCCAGAAATGTGGTGTTCCTCCCATTTCAACATGATACATAATCTTTTTGCCCTCTCCTTTGTGCATGTTAAGTCACGAGGCTGGCAGGTAGTTTCAGATTCATTCATGTGTGATTTCAGGAGGTTCATGGGTCTTTGTCACATTCACACATGTTAAAGAGAACTCTTGGCCTGTGTCTGTTGAAAGAAGGGTCATAAAGATATAGCCAGGAATGAAAGCAGGCTGAAAGGTCATAGCTATATTTCCTTATTACTACCATATTGGTTAATAATGCAATAGCAAACTGAGAGAAAACATGAAAACAGAGTAAAAAAATATTAGTTTTATATTAGTAATACTGGGATCTGAGAGAGTAATCAATAATTTGAAAATGTTCTTCAAGTCTTCATATTGAACTTCTGCAGATTTTATACACATTCAATGCAAAAAGACAATTCCAGGACCATAATTGTAGGTTGAATACTGCATGGTACTAAACTGTACTGTTTCTTTTTCCACCTCTAGTTTAAAGTTTATATTTTACCATCTATTTATTTAGCTTGTCAATATTCAGTTAATAATTGTTCCTTTATCCACATGAGTATTTTATGCTAATAAATGTTATGACGCGTGTATTAAATTATGTAATTATGTAATGTAAAGAAAATATGTATCACGTGTATTAATGAATCGTAGCATCGGTTTCAATATGGGTTTTAACCTTATAGCTGCACATGTTTATCTTGTCAAACCACAGTATATAAAGAGACGGAGCCAGGTACAGACACGACATCAAGAGAAGTGAAGAAACTCAAGTCCACAATGAAACAATTTTTGGCTGTGAGGATTTTGCTGTTCTGCTCTTCATGTAAAATGGAGATTCAGAATGAAAACGACCATCAGAAAGCTCTAGAGGTTCACCAAGAACAGCAAAATAACCACATCTTTAATGAGGAACTGTCTGCAAGTTCTCGCAGTACACGGCCACCAGACTGGTTCATTCACTGTGACTGCCTCGAACTGGGCATCTCTGATGCTGGAAGCATATGATAAGGTTTTTGTGCAGTTCTGGGCAAATAGAGTCATATTTGATAATATGCATTGCCTCAGCACTTTGAGTGGCCACCTGCTTTTCACTCGATAAGTGATGGTTAGCACTGTTATGAGTCAAAAAGCGCTTTATCAAGGAATCATCAAGAATCATGAAGAAGCTTTTATTACACTGCTCTGATATTACATTTAGATGTGCAAAAAAATTCAGAATCAATAAGTGTTTTAACTAAAAATTCTATTTTGTTATTCTGATATCCGTACATAAATACAAAGTTCAAATGAAACAATGCTTCTAAAATAAATGAGACATTACAAGAGCTTTACTAGTCAAAAAAACCTTTCGAAAAAGCATGAATTAGTTTTCTGAAACAAGCTATGATTTACAGCATTTCTCCAAGGTTTTTAAAGTACGTTACACATCCACTGTGATGTCTGCTCACAGCACTGGTGCTGTTTTCTAGAAGTGGCCTGTTCTACTTTTAGAATTAAATCATTGTGTGGTAGTTTCAGTTGTTCTGTTACACACTCACACAGAGGCCTTACACAGATTCCGCCTGACCTTAAATCTGAGCCTGAGTGTTAACTTTATTCTGGATTGTTTCTTACATTGATTACAAATGTGCAACACTTACTGTTTGTTGTCCCATTTGGGTTTCAGTTTATTTGTGATCAATAAAGACCATTGTCATGAATTGTCTTGAATTGTCTTGTCTTGAATTCCTATAAGTTACTATACTCGTTCGTTCTAGTGTCATGTCTCCCCCAGGATGGTTGGCCCTGTCGGCCCTGTCGGCCCTGTCGGCCCCTGTTAATGTGACATCTAGGTGTCACATTAACACTCAAAACAACATTAATTCAAACAACTTTTTTTTAAATTAATGCGAAACATGGAGGATGTTTGACCTGAGATCCTCACACAAATATAATATTATACCTTCTAAAGCCTGCTAGGTTGAGTTTACTGATTTGAGAAGATAGAAAGTATTAACTAAATTTTCTGTAATAAAAATCAATGATATTTTTGAAAGTTTGCCTCTTGTGATTTATTGTGCTGATTACATTTTACTGTAAATGGATAAACAAGGAAATTATGTGTAAAATTGACTCACATGAGTCTGGTTTGAAGAATATATGTGCACGTGTATACCACCCAAAACCACAATATATAAACAGAAGAAAACCTTCTAGAAACCGTCAAGAGAAGAGAAGATCAAGTGCAGAATGAAGTCGTGTATAACTCTGTTGGTTTTGCTGTGCTGTGCTTGTTCATGTAAGCTGGAGATTCTGAATGAAGATCATGAACTCAGTGAACAGACTGCTCTAGAAGTTCAAAGTGAAGATGAAAGTAACAGCAAGAACATCCATGGAACTGAAGAACATGATGAAGCTGATTTGTCTTCTAATGTGTCAACTTGCAGTGAGAAAATCTGCAAAATTGATGTCACATCAGCTTTACTGATCCACATGAGCACTTCACTGGCAGAAAAGAGAGCAGAACTCAGGAACACCAAGACAGAGATGAGCATTTTGGAGGCCAGACTGAGAGCCAGTGAGAAACTCATAGAGCAGCTACAGAAGGATAATGAAGGTGAGGTTCTTTATGGAATCCAGATTTTCTTTTACAGTTTCAAGTGTTCAAATAAGATTTTATTTATCACAATTACAAGTAAATGAAATGCACCGTGTTTTAATGTGAATTGTAATGTATCTAACCCAGATAATATTATGTTATGTTCTTTTTAAGGCTCAAAAGTGGTTTTCTCTGCCTCACTGCTGGGACCATATGGAGCTTCAACCATCGGTCCTGTGAACACTAGAATTACTCTGATATACAGAAATGTCTTCACCAACGTCGGCAAAGCCTACAATCCAAACACAGGTACAAATAAAACTTTCTACACTCTTTATTTGCCATTTGCTTTATTATCAGTAATGTATCTTAATGAATTATTATTATTTTAATGTAGGAATATTCACAGCACCAGTGAAAGGAGTCTACCATTTCATAGTTTATATTTACGCCGGTGCTAGTAGCGCACACCCTACAACCACATCACTAATGAAAAATGGACATGAAGTTCTCATAGCTCACGGTCACCAAACTGGACCCCATACTGTGAATTCCTCTAATGGAGTATCATTAGTGCTGGAAGCAGGAGATGTTGTCTTTGTGCAGTTATGGGAGAACAGAATCATATTTGATAATGGAAATTGTCACAGCACTTTCAGTGGTCATCTACTTTTCACTCTATGAAGAAATGAAGAGCTGGAGTTACTGTATTTGCACTGTATTGATTAATGTATAATAGCAGTAACCACTTGACTTTAATGAGGAGGAAATTGATTGTACTTCTCAACATTAGCTTTGTAAACAAATGAGCAGGTTTAAAATAAAATCCAATTCTACTGCATTTTCTCTTTAAATATGAACGCCTTGATTTCACTCCTCAACATACACCCGGAGTGTGGACTGACTCTGTTGCACCTCTGCACTTTACTCATCACTGTTTTCTGAGGCACATGCTGCCACATGGACAATCTCATCAATGCCAGATTGAAACTGTTCCAGAAATACTGTTTATGTTTACAGACTGACCGTACAGCATACTCGTGTTACTGCTGCTGACCTTGTGAACATTTAATGAATAAAAGTATGAATGTCTTCCATGTAATCGTAGTTTAGAGATTTACAAACATCACAATGTTTATTTTCTAAAAAAATCATTTTAATTAATAAAAATCAATATTTATATCAATATTTGGCAGTAAGCACATCTTTAAACATTTTTCTAAAATCGACTGGTTTTCTAAAATTCAGTCAAAAACAATCAGTTACATATTTTTCTCCCACAAACTCTCGAAGCATGTTACATTTATCTCACCTTCAAACAAGTCTTCAATTCAAACAGAATCAAAACATTATTGCTTTTGCAATATTTGCACATTTACTTCATAAAACATTCCCACTTTTATTGTACAAGTTTATTCTAGTCTACATTATTTTATTCTCCACATTCTTTTTGTTTGTTTATGCATTTTACTATTACAATTATAATTGTTATAATATTATAACATTATAATATTTCATCAATTTTTTTCTGTTTTATGTATATGAAAATCAGGAGAACTACATTACACAAGTGAATAGCAGAAAGAGTTAAGAAGCTTTGTTGTGACACGTCATCAGGAGAAATGAACTCTCTTTCTCTGCTCCTTTCTCATACTCTACTCATCCTCTCTTCATCCCATAGAGCATGCGGCCTCTTTAGGCTCCCTCTCTCTCTCTCTCTCTCTAGTTTTGCTTGCGTGAGATTAAGAGGGATAGAGAGGGATTACACTCCTCTATTCCAAGAGAACTCTCCCTCTCACTCCACACCAGGCAGTTGTCGGACTGATACCTCTAAAGAGTCCTAATCCACTCGAAGTAACAGCGGCGACGATGCGGACGCCTTCGCCAACTGTGACGCTCTGAACTCGAACCCTGTCAGGAGCAGAGCGACCTAGGAGAAAGAGAGGGAGAGAGGGAGAGAGAGGAGGAGAGAAAGAGGTGAGTGGTGAAGATTTAGTGCTTAGTGATTCAGGCTTAACTCGGATGCAGATCTGTCCGGCTCGGCCTGTTATTCACGGCTGGTGATAGAAAAACAAAAGGGAAAGTGGCACCATGTATTTGTAAATTGGAACACCTTTAAATTTTGTATTGTATATTTCCTGTCAGAAGCATTAAAATGAATGTACATGGGAGTGTAGATATTATTTGTTTTCTCATTATGAACATTCTGGTTTCTGAAAATGTTACAGATATACTGTACTTAGAACAAGCCTCTTTAAAAGGAAGGTTTATTTACTCTGTTGTGGTAGAAAAATCTTAGCCCCTAAACATTTAGGAACAAATAGTCTTACTTTGTCTTTGGCTTGATTTGGTCTATTTAAAGACAGTTCTGACTATTTTGAAATACCTATTCAACCGTGAAGTTATATTGTTTATATGACAGTTTCACTTGACAAGATTGTATGAAATAGGACGAATTTGAAATCTGATCTTTTACATTGTACTGCACTGATTTTAACCTAAACACTAAGGGCTGGTTTCTTGTTCATGGATTATGCCTAGTCTTGGACAAAGATGTAAAAACCAATGGAGATTTACCATGCAAATTTAAAGTTAATCTAAGAGGAGGCATAATCCATGACTGGAAAAATTGGCCCTAAGACACATATATGATGTGTCATAATGCAGAAGGGAAATTGTATCCAAGAAACATTGCCTTTCATCATTAGTGATACAGTGTTTAGTTGCAAAATATGTGAAGTTAATATTCACACCTGGTCCTAACAAATATCAGAATTAAATTCTTAAATGTGTGATGCATATATTGGTATGAATGTCTACATAGGTGTAGACGAGAGGAGGGGCAGCATCCTGCACCATGAGGCCAGTCATGGAAATCAGGCCTGAACCCGGCATTCTGGATGTGGGAGAAAGCGGTAAGTGATCTAACTTACATTATTTATAATATTTATTAATTACACTTCATAATATGAAACACCACATTATTCATAAGACTGGTGGCATATGACTCATGGACTTAGGGCAGCTGGCTTGCGAGAAATATTACTTTGAGTGTGTTATAAGATGCAACATTGTGTGTGTGTTTGGGGAGTGCAGATCTGATGCAAATCTTGTCTCACGTGGTGGAAGAAGTGAGGGACTCTATCGGCCGGGACATAGACGGGGCCGACCTGCTTTATGGTTTGCTCAATGCGCCGTGGCTTCAGTCTTTACTTAAGGTCCAATTTCATTTTGTGGCTTTAACCCAAGAAATCCATTTATGATATCATAAAAAGATAATAAGGGTTAAAATAATAAAATGTGTAATTCTGCATGTAATTCTATTCAAAAGTCTATTGTTCATTTCACCTAGACACATGAATTCAGTTTTTCATGCTCTAACTCTGTAGGTGTATGAACGTCTGCAGCACTATCTGTCAGGCTCAACTTCACCAATTGTCTCCTATGCCTCTGGACTGTCACTTGAGGTAAAGTATTTTCTGTTCAAAAATGCTTACGGGGAATGAAAGCAAGTGAATGAAAGCAAGTGAATGAGTGAAATTTCTTTTTTCATTGATGACACAGAAGTTTTGAGGGTATTTTTACATACTGTTCACAGTAAGATATCTTTAGTCATAAAGAAGCTATTTCAAATGTAGCATTCATGTATTTAACAAGTAGCACAAGTATTAAAAGAATCTCTTTATCTATATCAAAATTGTGTAATGTGAAAGGTATTTTTCTGTGTTGACCACTAAATCTCAATTTCTGTTACAACTGTTGAACACAAAGCCAAATCTATACTGACTACATCTATACATGATTTACATGTGGTGCCCTCAGAGCCATAACCTTAAACAAACATCGGCGAGAGGAATTGGAATGCCATTTGGAACTCAGTTCTTCTTATTACTTGACTTGACTTTTTACTTGACTGAATGGGCGCAAGTTCCTGTAGACCCACTTCAAAATCCTTCAGAAAGTCTCCACAGAAGAGTGGGCACAGTTGACTCCATATTGTGGACCAACATCATATTAATGTAAATTGCTTTGGAGAGGGATGTCAGAGAAGCTCATAGGTGTGTCCACTTTGGCAATATAGTGTTACATACTAGCACTGATGTTTTCGGAGCTCTGAGATTCTCCCTTTACCAGAAACTGAAGATCTTCTAACCTGTTTTAGATTCTGTCAGATCTACAGGCACTGCCATACCCCTCTCATGAAGCCCAAGAGCTCTACAGTCTGCTAGCTGAGCCCCACCTACAGGTACTAACTGACATTAATATTGCTAACTTCAATACTCATGTCTCTATTAGAGGCTGGTGAACATAAACCAGGTTCATCTCTATATACTGTATTCCAGTATCCAGTATTAGTCTATCTCAGCAGATGATGTGTAGACTGTAGTTCTTGTAAAACAATAATAATAGAAAACTGCTGTGATGTTTTCTGGTCTTTGTTGCAAGCGTTTTGGCAAGTGACGTCACTCGTCTATGTTAGGTCAGCTGTACTACATTGTAGTTCTGGATCTGAAAAAGGTATTGGAATGGTGTGTGTGTGTTTGTTAGCATGATGAAATTACAGGCTGTGTTTACAGGCTCTGCTCTCAGCCCATGATGTGGTGGGGCTGAAGGACTATGAGCCTATTCTGCCTCCTCTACCAAAGGATCTGCCCAATGATGAAGAGGCCATGCGGATTGTGTGCCTGGTCAAGAACAATCAGCCACTGGTGAGCAGAACCAGAGAGGAGAAAAGCTGTCAGATCGAAATTCCTTCGAGGTTTTAGAAAGTGACACATTTAGGTTTCTTCTTCAAGTTCTGCTACAGAAAGAAAAATGAACAGACCAAATTATGTCAACATTTTATGCTAGCTAAGATCACACAGTTTAGAATTAGAATTAAGTAGCCGAAATTAGTGTTAGCTGGTGGAAATAAACTAGCTAACACTATTTTCCATGCTAATTGCCTATTGCTAACATTGCAAAGCTGTTAGCAACAAGCGCCTGCAGAATTTACCATTAGCTGGCAGATATTAGTGCTAGCTACCTAATACCCACCAGCCAACCCTAATGTCTGCCAGTTAAAGCTAAGACAAACCTGCTTCAAAAGCTAATAAACAAACTGTTGCTCGCTAATGATAATTTCTAATTACTCTAATGCTAATTGTCCCTATAACTTTATGACGTTTTAAAATTCACGTTAGCTAGAGTAAATAATTATTTGCTTGCAACCTAGGAAAGAAGGTTTGTCTTTGTTCTAGATGGCTGTTCGAAAGAATTGCGTGTCATTCTGCCACGGTAAACCATATGCTATTCCACCTAGCCCTAAAACTAAATTGGTCTATAAAGGCCCACTTTACCTTAAATTCACTTTAGTAGGAACTTTAAAAAGTAGGAAATAAGGTAATGGTATGATGCCTCGAATCATATATCAAGTTCTACCACCATTGGGTCCATAAGCATGGCCCTTAACCCCTAACTCCAAGTTGCCATTAAATGGAAGTTGATACCATCTAAATACCATAAATGTTATCAAATTTGCAATTTTGCTGGTTGAACAAGCCTCCTTCTAGCTTTTTTCACCCTTGAGTTTTCTCTCATCTTTTACTGAATGACAGATCTTTGCAATGAACTCTGTATCTGCTTGCTCTATGTGGTTAACTTTAGTCTTGTGTGCTTTGAAGAAGGGTGGTGTTAGCAGCGGGATCCATTGTCGATGGGAGACACTTCATAACCTGACCAGACAAAGGCTCATCCCGGGCCAGAGAGCTTGTGTGGGGGGGTTTGGCACCAAGAAAGATGGAATGCTACACAAAGAATTTATGATACCACCCAAAAAAACCTCTTTCCCAAATACTGGCCAACGGAGCCTCCAACCAAGCGCCAAACACAACATCGACTGCAAAATATGTCATGGCAACCCATTATGGGATAGAAGTCGCAGTTGCTCCGCCCCTGGTGTCTGTAGTGCAGTAGTCATTGGTAAGGAGTTCAATTCAGATGGTTTGATTTTGTTAGACTGGTACTCCATGCGTTGATCTAATCTCGACATCTTTCTTCTTGTTTTGTCTTTTCCTCCTATTCCCTTCCGAAACTGTCTTATCAAAGACACAAACTATGAGGACAACATTGATGCTTGCACACCTTTGATCCAAATTCCTCCATGTTGTGCCCCCCTTTCTCCATGGTTTAAAGTTCACCATTGTTACCTCTCACCCTGCTGTCATTACCCCTGTTGTAACGTCCCAATCATCCCAGCCACTTCGACGTGCTGTGCTCACACAGCTCCGCCCAGTCCCATGTACCTCCATCGGGTGACAAATTCTGAGTGGAGGCCAAAAGAGCCAGAGGGAGGAGGAAGTCTAGAGGAGCTCAGTAGCGCGGTGGCACATGCAGCTAACAGAATGGAGCATAGCTCTCGGGACGTTCAAATGTTGGGTTGCAGGATGGCCACCGCTACCGAACGCATTTCGTCGAGTATCCAGGAGAATGTACAAGCGCTCACTATTCTGTCTCAGGTGTTGGAGAAACTGCATGGGCTTGTGGCTACTAGCAAAACTTCACAGCTTCCCAAGGAATTTGTAGATGGAAACATTCAGGACAATGAAACAATCTGTCAGCCTGTTAATAGCTACCGGGAAACAAGACCTTCCAAAAGTAGCAGTTCAGATTTCTCTTCTCCCACTCGTCATCTCTGCTATACCTCTTCTTCATCCTCATTTTCTTCTTTTTCCTCTAATTCCATGAATTTACACCTTGAGCATCTAGCAACCTCTCAAGTGAGACTTATCTCAAACTCTTCACCTCAGAAAGGTGTGGTCAAGAATAAGCTGCCTCCTCCATCTCCAAAGAAACAGGTTGATGGACAGAACAACATGCCCAATGGTATTAGGGGGACTGGCTCCAACCTTAGCCAAAGAGACAGCAGCAGCAGGACAGGGTGTCTGTCTGAACGAAAGAAAAAAATGAAGAAAATGAAGAAATAAGGTTTTATTCTTTTCAGCACTCAAACCATTACTCACTTTTGACTTCTTTCTTGATTCCTTATATACCCATCTTTTCTTAAATGTCTCTTTACCGTGATTATTGCTGTCTTTCATTCCAGCACAAAAGTTACTTTTCAGCTCTTTTCTTGTTTGCTTCTCATTCATTCATTCATTCATTCATTCAATAACCATCTTCTATCTTTTATTTTGTTATAACCATTCCCACCAACTCCTATTATAAAAGTTTTTAATGTTTAACTATTACTTGAATATGAGCTCTAATGAATAAACAAATCCTGATCTGTTTTTTTAGGGGGCAACTATAAGGAGAGATGAAATGACAGGAGAGATCTATGTAGCTCGTGTCATTCATGGAGGACTGGCCGAACGAAGTGGTAAGAATGAGTCTCTCTCTCTCTATGGTTTTACTTTATGCATTTCCATTTCCAAGACCATAACATGTCTTGAAGTACATGCATGAGTACCTGACAGTGACTTAAAAACTTCTAGTTGTTGCAGGGAAACAAAACTTCTATTATGAAGTTTGATTTTATGAAAACAAAAAACATTTTTAACATTGATATGTACGCAAAGTAAGCAGATGAATCAGTCCAACGTTCAGGACCCTACCATGTGTCTTCTTGAGATTGTCTGCACTTGCAGGCCTCTTGCATGCAGGAGACAGACTGGTGGAGGTGAACGGACATCCAGTGTTTGGACTCGAACCAGAGCAGATAATACAACTGCTGGTCGGTGCACTCACATGCTCTTGTCATGATGAAGTTCTTGATAGTAGTCTGTAGTCTGAATTGACATGTCTCTCCACCAGGCACATTCTCATGGAACTGTCATGTTTAAAGTGGTCCCGATTACAGACAGACCCGTCAACAATCAAACAATGGTCAGTGGCTACGTATAATTCATGTGTATTTGTACGTGATTGTCTGTTCTGCATCCTCACCCACATATGGAGAACTCTTTCTATTTTGAACACTACACACACCCAATATTAAAATAATCACACAATATACCCCAAATCCCAATTCAACTTTCTCATGCCCAAGGGTGTTGGGTGTTGCAAAAAAATTGGAGAAGCATCTGAATTTCTCTGACTTTCTCAGCTGTATGTTCGTGCCATGACCGACTACAACCCCCAGCAAGACCCGGCTATCCCCTGTGTTGATGCTGGAATGGCATTTAGGAAAGGTGACCTGCTGGAGATTGTTGACCAGACTGACGCCCTCTGGTGGCAGGCCAAAAAACTGCCATGCAGCTCGGCCTGCGCAGGCCTCGTCCCATCTTCCAGCCTGCTCAAAAGGTCAGAGGGTGTTAGTGGCGAGCTCACAGACAACTCAGTGATTACATTTAATTATAATGATAGGGCTGGGCAGTTAATTGAAAATTAATCAAAATCGACATTCAGAAGCTCTAATCAAGGTAATCTTGAAATTCTGTTAATACTTAAAAAAAATCTGTTAATACTTTCCCGCTGTGTGTTCATGCACGGTCTCCTTAAAAACACACTATTGCATATATTGTCACATGACTCCGCAGCAGCTACACTGCCACTGCATCTGTGTTTGTTTACTTGAAACAAACAGTTGGGGCAGTTGGTGGTAACGGTAGGGTGTTTGCCCCGTGATCACAAGGTCACAGGTTCGAATCCAGGGCCGATAAAGTTACCACTGAGGTACTCATGAGCAAGGTACCGTCCCCAAGCACTGCTCCCTGGGCGCTTGTTAGCTGCTCACTGCTCTTTCACAGATGGATTAAATGCAGAGGTCACATTTCGTTATGGTGCACTGTGTGCTGTGGTGTGTTCACAATTAAAATAATCACTCACTTTTTCACTTTCACTAATTAAAAAGCACAAAGACATGCACGGTTTCATTAGAAAAAATATTTTTAATACTTTAATACTTGAGAATATTTACAGAACAGACCCTCTCAGTTAAATGTAAAAGGAAAAACAATCCCAAAACAAAAGTTTTTCATTAATTGTAATCAAGATAAAATGTTAAATTAATTGTGATATTGATATGAGGTCATATCTTCTGTATGAAATCTTCTGTTTGTGCAAATTGTCTCTGAATAGTTTTAATCTTTTTGTGCTGCTCTTTCTGTAAAGGAAGCAAAGAGAATTCTGGTGGTCACAACCGTATCAGCCGCACACATGCATCAAAACCTGTGAGTGCAGTGTGTGTGTCTTGGTGTGAGTGTGTGTAAAATAACACTTATTATGATAATAAATAATAATGGTTTGTTTATGTGTTATTTACACTTACATTGACATTAATCATTTCCCATTAATCAACATCATTTATTTCTTTTTGTAATAATTTTTGCTTGCTTCTTATTTGAAGTGAGCACAGTGGACGAAGGTAAGTGGCACTTTTTATCAAATTAATAATTTGTTAATAACTGATTTTCTAGTTATAGTAAGTGAAACCTTCTACTGACCTCTATTCTCTTCTCCCTCCATCTCTTCTTTCTTTAGAGGATGACATATTGGCTATAGATTTGACTTTTGTTGAAGCAGGTACATCTGGGGTTTTAAAACATAAATTACAACTTCTTAAAATAATAACAATAAGTTCACAGTTTCAACGGTGACATTTACCCTTTTTCATAGATGAGGAAGCTTTTGAATCTGGTAGGTAAGTCCTTTCTTTTCAGAGTAGACAAGCCAACATGACTCATATGTTTGAACATATCTACATTATTTTAAATGCCATAATATTTGACACTATAGTGCATATTAATTAAATCCTAGTTTAACTCGTAATGCATAGATGTGTTTCTCGCCCTTTTTACACCATGAATGAAAAGAGGAGCTTAGGGAGGGTAAGTTTGCTTTGCAGTCATCCAAAATGCTATTTTTTTTTAAATTTTCCAACATATTTAAAAATTGTTTACTTCTTTACTTTCAGAGGAGAGTGAATTCAGTGCAAACATTGAGGGAATCTACCTGGGTGAGTGGATTTATGATTCTTTTTTACTAAAATGTAAATAAAAAATACTAGTAGCTCCAGCTGATAGGAAAAAAAGTAAATATATTGTCAGGTCAAATATTTGTTTCATTCAAAGCATCAATAATGTATTAACAGAATACCTTTCTTTTAAATTATTTACCAGTTATATACAAATGTGAACGTTTTAATTCTTATGTTATACATATGTTATGTATATAAAACCTGGTTATCTCTGTGCAATGGCAGACTGATTGGAAAGTTTAAGATTGTGATTTTAAGTGTCTTGAACGTGCGCCTATTATCTCATGGTTTGATTGTGTTGGTTGTGTTTCTAAGTTCCGTGTTTTAAAAAAGGCTATTGATGCTTACAGTCAGTGGAAACATATAGTTAGGCATATTGTTGGGGCAATTGGTACTGTAACGGTTAGGAAGCTGGCCCCATGGTCGGAGGGTTGATAAAGGTACCACTGAGGTTCTCATGAGCGAGGTACCATTCCCAAAGCACTGCAACCTGGGTCCTGCCAAAAAACTACCCACTGCTTCTTCATAAATAAGTCAAATTCAGAGGTCACATTTTATTGCGGTGCGGTTTGCACTTTGCTGTGGTGTGTATACAATTACAAATAATCACTCACTCACTCACTCGTTGTGTTGTTTGCATGTCTTGAATACCTTTTCCCTCTAAAAACCGGAAATTAATGGCAGCTTTTATACCTGCAGTGTATTTTCCTATTTATAGAGAACATTATTGCACATTGTTTATGAGTAGTTAAGTTAGTTAAAGCATAGTTAAGTTAGTTAAAGATGATGAAGAAACTATTCAATTCAATTCCATTTTATCTGTATAGTGCTCTTTACAACAGACATTGTCACAAAGCTCTTTACATGTAACCGGCCCAAGCTCTAACGAGACAGTATGAGGCGACAATGGCAAGGAAAAGCTCCTTCTGTAGTAATCAGGAAGACACCTTGAAGAGAACCAAGACCCAGAAGGGGACACCATGCTCTTCCGGGTGAACGGATTGAGCTTGTGTGTGTATCTACAGTTATGTGTAAATGCTTGTGAAAATGTAATACACAAGTTAACATTAGTTCAGTATTCAATTATTAGCACTTAGGTTAAGTCCAAGAAGTCCCTGCTGGTCTCTATATAATCCAGATGAGAGTTCATTAAGGTACAGTCTAGTAGTTCATCTGGTAAAGAACGTTTTGGGTGCGGCAGGGTCCAGGCAACTCTCCTCAGGAACAGCGCTGTAGCACACAGGGTCAGGAACCTTTACCCACTCTAGGACCCAGTGGAGTGTGGGTCAGCTCAGGAAAAAAAGAGTTAGTACATCCCTTTCCCTAACCTCCAGCAAGTGTAAACTAGCTACAGTGAAAGTGGTATATTTTCAGTTCAAACTATCCCATTAAAGACCAAATGCCCATCACAAAACAGTCTGATAGAGTGTAGTTTTTCTGATCTCTGTCACTTGTGACTTTACTCAGCTGGGTTCCGGCGTAGCTTCCGTCTGTGTCGTCGGCGCAGGGCTCAGGGTGGAAGTTCGGGCCTGCCCTGCTCGCCCCGCTGCCTCAGCAGCTGCTACAGCGCACTCGCCAACCCCTACGAGGAGGTGGTGCGCTACCAGCGCCCCCCCGAGGACCCCTACCGGATCATCGCCTTGCTGGGCCCCTCTGGAGTTGGGGTGAACGAATTACGACGCAGACTCATTGAAATCAATCCCAAGACCTATCAGGGAGCCACACCACGTCAGTCCAGACACACACACTTTCCTAGCCATACGAAGACGAGCTCTTGCATCTCAGTCACTTTCTATAAGGCTATAAGATTGCATTGTGGTACACTGTGAGTTTTGTCTTTACGTCCTTCCAGACACCACAAGGCCCATGAGGAACCATGAGGAGCCTGGTCGAGAATATCACTTCATTGGCAGGGATCAGTTTGAGAATATGGTTTACAACCACAGGTGAGAAGAGTTCTTCCTGAAATCTAGTGCATGTCTACTTTTTGTAAAACCCTAATACGCATAATCAACTCACATATATACAAACACCTGGCAAAATGTCTGGCAAGTGAAAGCAGTTAAGTTAGACATTTATAAGTGAGTGATTTTTTTTCATTGTGAACACCCCTCAGCACAGCACACAGAGCACTATAATGAAATGTGACCTCTGACGGGTCAGGTGGTAGCATAACAGAGTGTTCGCCCACTATCAGAAGGTCACCGGTTCAAATCCTGGAACGGTAAAAGTACCACTACTTATGAGCAAGATACCATCCCCAAGCACTGCTCGCTGGGTGCTGCCCATGTCAGCTGCACACTGCTCCTTCAAGGATGGGTCAAATGGCCCAGGGAGCAGTGCTTGGGGATGGTACCTTGCTCATGCTAATGTGGCCGCTTTAACCCAAATTTCCACTGGGATTGAATCTTTGTGTTCAAATGTTTTAGATCCATATATTCTGTACATACTAATAATGGTATGTTATGCGTTATTTTGTCAGTTTTGTGGAGTATGGTGAGTATAAGGGTCACTTCTACGGCACTAGTATGGCAGCAGTGAAGGATGTGCTGACTGCTGGGAAAATCTGTGTCATCGACATTGAGCCTTATGTGAGCACTTTTATACATATGCTTTTTATAATACAGTCCACATTTTAAGTCGTAATCTTTCTGTGATGCCCTTGCATCGCATTACTTAGAATTATGGTAACTGTAATATATAAAATCATGTAAATATATATGGTAAAATGTGCAGTTTTGGTCTGTCTTTCGTTATCTCACCAGGCCATTGAATCAGTCCGGACGCATGAGCTGAGAGCATTCATCATCTATGTAAAGCCTCCTTCATTAGATCAGATGAAACGGACCCGGATTAACTCTCAATTTATCACCAGTTCCTGCACCAGTCGACCCTTTAAGGCAAATCATCACTGTCTCAGTCATACCAGCCATGTTTGCTCCAAATTTGCATGCCCCCTTTGAAAGGACAAGCTCAATACATCAAAGAAGATTGATAACATTTCAAGATGCTCATTATAGTTCTGTCCCAGTCCTGATTTCTATCCGTTACTTTCTCAGGATGAAGACTTACAGGAGATTGAGGAAGCAGGCCACAGGATCGAGCAGCATTATCGGCAATTTTTTGACCATGTGATCATAAATGATGGCCTGCAGTCCTCCTGTGTGCAGCTGCTGACTGTGGTGAGGAGGGCGCAGGACGAACCCCAGTGGGTTCCATCTTCATGGATTAGGCCAACCAATCAGTTCTGATCTAATTATATATATATATATAATATATATATATATATATATATATATATATATATATATATATATATATATATATGTATATGTATATGTATATATAAAATGTACAGTTTCTAGATACCAAAGGGGAGCTCTGAAGTTGGCTGTTCTTTTGGAGGCTAATTTGTGCTTGAGACACTCCAAGCCTTGGGCTAGGCACATCTCACATGTACAAAACCATGTGTATCTGTATCATGTTCATTTTATTTATTAAAATCAGAGCTGAAAATATCATTCTTCATTTTTTGTCATTGTATTAAGGCTGTTTTATTTAAACATACTCAATGTCTTTTCATGTCCTCTTTTTTTTTTCTTTATACCAGTAATATCCAGGATATTTTGCCACCAGAGCTAGTGTGCTGTCTCCTCACTTAAAGCTGGTTTTGTGTGTGATAGTGAGTTTTTAGGTATTTCTAAGGACCTGATTTTCCCCTAAATGATAGAAAAACCTGAGATATGTCCGCAATAAATCTATTTCCTCCCAAATTTGGTTCAAGATAATAGTTTTAAGTTTTAATTGAGTTATTGTCTTTGAAAAAAACTCCTGGTTTCAGATACTTATACAACACTGATATGGCAAGCCGTTTTAACATTTAATAGCCTGACTGGATATGTATGTCAGATATCCGTAATTCTGTCCTTCCCAGTCAAAATAAATATTACAGATATCCAAAACAACTTTCTTCCTATCTACAGTCAACATTACAGATATCTGAAATACAATTCTTCCAGTACAAATGACGTCACTTTCCATTCCTGTCTATTAGTTTTAGATATCTCAAAATGTATTATTCCTATCTACAATGAACATTACAGAGATCTGAAACACAATTCCTACTAGGAGAAACGTTCATTTCAGATATCTTCAATACAGTTGTTACTAGTCATAATTCTCATTTCGGATATCAAAAACTTAGAAAAACTCTTCAGATATCTATAATGTCATTTTGAACACTTAAAATTGTATTTTACTAGTAAAACGCCAATACATATATCTGTTACTGACATTATTACTAGTTAAAATAACATTTCAGACATCTTTAATTAGAATAATGCCTGGCAACAATGCAATTTTAGATATTCGAAATTACAGTGGATATCTGGAATGTTCATTTTGACATGGACATCAGACATACATATCCAGTCTAGCTACTGTATGTTAAAACGGCCCCTGAAGTTTATTAAAGGTTTTAGATGTCTTAAAGCAATTCAGCGTAAGTTTAATGTTAGAGTATATCTTAAAATTAGTTTGTACTAGTAAAAATGTGAAAACATTTTGACTAGGAAGAATGTCATTTTGACTAGGATGTGTTCTACTTCGGATGTTTGGCATGCATATCCAGGCTAGCTATGAAATGCTAAAACGGCTATATAACGCTGACTGTATATTAGGCTTATACGCTGTATTCTCGAATTTACGGTAAAAAATCCCTTTTCGCTCGTATTAGAAAAAATGTAACGCGGAAGTGAACGCGGCGTATCCAACGACAACAGACAACGCCAGCGAGCTAAACATCAGCAGCGCAGCGAGCTCCGATTTTCATTCACAACGCGAACGTTTTTGTCGTTATTATCACGTTGACGCAAGCTTTGACATTATCATATCATTTCAAGTTATTAGAAATTGGAGCTACCATGGACTCAAACAACGAGGTGAGTTTGAGAAGGAAATTTTGGTCATCTGTTCAATTCACGTGAGTGTGTCGATTTAGCGATTCAAATATGTAGAAAGAGAAATAAATATATGTTTTTTTGTGTGTTTGTTGCTTCCATTCTGTGCTGCTTTCAGGTCCCGAGTAATAAGACGAAGAGATCTGCCACCCATTTCGCATGTGAGTTAACAGAAAGTTAGTTTTGCACATGGCTTTGAAGAAAAGATCAGCAAAGATTCAGTGATTCAGACTTTTCCATTTTACGAGTTCACCAGAACCTGGCTGATTTGAGTCTTTTTAAGACCAAGCCAGATTTCGATTATTGCAGGGTCTAAAAGTATGATCATTATATATTGGTCATGCTAATTTCTTTCCAAACGCTGAACAAAAAGAAAGTTAAAAAAAAAGTTATTTATTATAACAAGAATCAACACCAAGATACCAGCTTTGTGAAAATGTGTATATATTTATTGCTATATATTTATTATTGTATATTATATAATGTGTGTGTGTATATATATATATATATATATATATATATATATATATATATACATATATATATATATATATATATATATATTATATATATATATATATGGTTATTAATATATTATTGTCTTACAAAATAGATAGCAGCGAATAAAGACACAAAAATCCAGCAGAGGAGTTGCACTGTTGCCCTCTAGCGAACAAACCTCACGATAACATCCTTCATAACACTTATCAAAATCAAAGTCAAAGTAAACTTTGTCATCTGTACTACATACATGTTTATAGACAGATGAGACAACGTGGCTCCAGCTTCCACACACAAAATTAGCTCATATCAGCTTCTAATGAGTCCCTTCATGAGTCCCTTTATGTGTGTGTGTTGTGATGACCTGATTATCCTCTAAAAGATTTGTCAGATTTAAATGGCCTTTGTGCATTACATTTTTCTAGGTGAGGACCAGTTCTCATAAGAAAAGCATGTTTTTTTAAAATAGAAAAGTTGCAGGTATGTGGAAAAACTAAAAGTAAACAAATAGTTTTTGGTTACTGAGGTTAGGTTGAGTGATGCTAATTGTACCAAATTGAAATTAGAATCAATGCAGTATTGCCAGAATATGCAAGTATTAATTGTGCATCTTTTTGTCATACCAACATGAGACAAATATTATCACAAAGCGTTACAATCACAGTACTGGTCAGAAAAATTGCAAGTGTAATTTTTTTACCCAAAACCTTTCAGCCTTAAGTGACATCCTTTGACCCTGACTCTTGAGTAGTATTTTATTCATCTCTTGGGTTAATCCTGTCGTCGCGCAGATGCCCGTCTCAGATTTAGCTCAGCACAAATAAGCAACTAATCCGTGCTAAATGTGCACAGACCTGTGTGTGTGGGTGTACACACGCTTGTGTTTGTGTGTATCGGAAAGATTCTGCTGTTCCACTGGTAGTCTTAAGTGGGATGGCAAAGAATTCACTGGTGAGTTTATTCACACACACGCGCACTGTTTTTTGTCCAAAGGGATTTGACCAGTGGGAGTTTTTTTCCTTTGGATATTCCGATTTGAACTGCTTTTTCTTTTTGTATTTAATTTATGTGAATATAGAGAATGATTGTAAAATTGTCCTGACTTTCAAAAGCTCATATTTTCATTTTTGCAGCGTGGACCACGTGCACTACCATCTTTGCCAAGGTGAGATTCCTCCCTCTAACTATGAACTCAGAAGTGATCATTGTTAACCCTACCAGACTGCCGGTCGTCTAATTTTTCATTTTTTCTTTCTGTCTGCCTACTTATTGATGAAGTCAAGATACAGCAGGTCAGTGGCAGTGATCTTCATTATCGGGCTTTCATAAAATCAATGTTTAATGTCAATTTCTGGTTTTAGTACAATGTTTTAAAAATCTGAGCATCTATATATTAATCTTTATTGTTTTCCTGCCCAGACAACATGCCTGTTCCAAAGACAAAGAAGAAGAAGGCAAAGAAGGAGGTGGATGTAGAGGGAGTGGAGGCTTCTGAGGGTAACTTTGCATTAGGTCTCGAGTACACCTGTTGCAACACAAGCAACATCTTGAACACGACTGTAATTATTAATAATGTAAACTATAAAGTCGCGGATTAGTGGAAAGCATTGTGCCTTTGGCATTTTTTTGATATTGCCTATAATTAAATATCTTTCCTCTCTATGCCACCAATTTAGATCTGATTTGGAATGAAGAGAGTTGAAGACAAATGTGTGCATAACAAATCAGACATTTTTATCTGATTCAAAATAATGAAGATGGAAAGTTGAATTACACAGTGTTTAAGATAACAGGTTAATCTTATCTGACAAATAATCACTCACTTAAATCGCTATTGAAAAAAGAATGTCTGAGGAATCCAGGAATCCCTTTTACAATCATTTTAACATGATCATTAAGATATTTCTGCATTGAAATATTGAAGAAAACATATTCTTGTTTTGGGGTGAGTTGTAATTTATCGAACATCTGAATTCCCTTATTGGCATAGGAATGCAGCCTGCTAGTGTAAAATCCACAGTAGTGTAGTTTAACTCTCCAGACCCCAAATCTGAACCAAAGTCCTCTAAACCCCAGCAGAAGGAGGGGTAGAAATGGGAGAGCTGGCCAAGCGTAGGGAGTCGGAGAGCAAGGAACGCTTGACCCCCGAACAGCAAGAAAACCCACCACAGAGGAAAAAGAAGAAAAAGAAAGTACAGGCCATAGGTGCAACTGACTTTACTCAACATTCATTTTTGCTCATAAATCTCCTGCTGAGTAATGATGGTAATGATGGTTTACTGTGATTGGACAGACATGGAGGGTGACCAGACTGACCTGGTGCTGAACGGAGATACGCCAGATCAGAACATGGACGAGGAGCCGACAAGAAAACCCAAGAAAAGAAAGTGAGTTATAAAAAACTGAGCATTAGCATACCAGCTGTGTGTGCACTGGCCTGTAAGTTGCAGTAAATTTCCTGATATATTATATATACAAATTTTAATTAGCATTAAAACCGTAAATACAGTTCAGCATCAAGCAAGTTAGCAACAGTCATAAATGTGGGTTTTTGTTGTGTCACTAAAAACATGACAGTATGAACAAGGTGCAGTTATTTCCCACAGCCATATTTTTAACTCTTTTAAACCTTTTAAATGTTATATTTAAAATATGTTGTTTGATATAAAATAGAAATAATTTCAGTTTATCTCTTCTAATTTTTCGATTATGTTCACATATCACTGTTATCATGGTATTTGAAAAATAAGTTATTATTTTGGTCACTATAATCACAATACTTAATTGTTAATAGCCTTTCATCTTTACTGGCAATCCGGATATTACATCAAGATATTATTTATTTAGGCAGGCAGTATTATTACTGGACTATTAAATTAAAGTTACAGTATAATTATGATGTTTTCCCTAATTGGGTGAGTAAAGCATTGAAAACAGCTTAATCTGATTTATCGAGTTCTGATTTATCTGATACCTGATTTATTTTGGTACCAAGACCATCTTGGACGCTTACAAAACTCTGCTTAAGCTGATTTAGAGAGCTAGAAGGTACCAGGACCATGTTAAAGGCTTACAGAACTCAAAAATCAGCTAAAGTTGATTTACAGAACTTTAGGTTTGGTTACAAGACCATCTAGAAGATTTCCAACACACAACCTAAGTTGACCATAAGTAAAATTAGTTTTTATTGTAGAACTTTACATGACCTCTTTTTTTTCTTAGGGTGAAATCTAAAGTGACAGACACACAGTCTAACGATGAGCTAGCTGTTGAAGATGACGACATCATCCAGGACACACAGTCTCCAATTCCCCAGCACTCCCTGTTCTCCGCTCCCCAGGGTCCAAGTCAGCCAGTGGCTAAAGTGTTCATCGAAAGAGGCCGTATGTAAACACCGTCACTGTCCTCATACATTTTTTGGACCTTCTAAACTCTTGACCTACAGCCCAATATTTACCAAAAATATGAGGAATATAAAGTACCTGTTGTTTTCATTCATTTTTTTTGTCTTTGTAGTCTCACTGAAAGTTCAAAGTCAAAGTCAAAGTAAACTTTGTCATCTCTGCTATATACTGTGCAGATATACAGAGAGACGAGACAACGTGGCTCCAGTTTTTCAGTGCAATAGGAAATAGGGGACAAGAACAAATAAGGCACATAGAATAAACAATATATAAATAGAATACAAAATATACATTTTAAACTAGAAATGGAATATTAAATATAACTTTAAACTAGAACTAGAAATAGAGGTAGATAGAGAGACAGTTTGGATGCAGTATTACATACAAAAGTGGAAATTGACTTTTACACTGGATGTGCAAGAGGTTAGAAACAGTTTCACTATGAAAAATCTATGTCCAGTCTATTAACAAAACAGTATCTCTTAAAGAATATGACTAACATTTAAGTTTGTTCATATACTGTATTTCAACAGTAGTGGAGAACCAGAGTCTGTGCAATATTTTTCAATAATTTGTGCAGAAACAGTTAATGAGAAAGTGACCAGTGATATATACATTCAACGTTCAATGGTTGTGCAAATAAGTAGCAGCAGTGCAAAAATTATTGTAGCAGTGTTGTAGTGTAGTGTTGTTATTTTAGTCTTTACTGAAGCTAGTGTTTAAAGGAAGTGCCCCAACTCAAAGGTTCCAATATAGTTAAGAATGAATCAAAGTTAATACTTATTATGATTGGACACAGATGGCTTCCATGACTTCTAGGTGTATGGAATTAAGTAGTCAAAGGGTGTATGTCCTTCATTGGTATTTACATTGTGTGTTCTCTCAGGCCGTTTTCAACCAGCCGAGCGAATTGACCGACGTAAAACCAGCGATCAGACAGAACAGAACTTCATGGATGTCCAGTCCATGTGGACCACCAGAGACGTTTCCGTTAGAGTCCACCGCGGCTTCAGGTGGGTATTTGATGCAACAAGTCTGATGTGTTGATCTATACTGTATTACTCCTCTAATCTACAGAATCTAATCAGTTGTTTCACTTTAACATGTTAAGTTAGATTAGCTCCACAGGATTCCATGTTCATTTCATTTATTGGTCTTACTCTCTTTTCTTGTCCTCACTAGGATGCTTGGCCTTTTCTCACATGGTTTCCTAGCCGGCTATGCAATATGGAATATCATTGTGCTTTACATTTTGGCTGGGGAGCAGATGACCAGGCTGCCCAACTTACTCCAGCAGTACCATACCCTGGCCTACCCTGCTCAGTCTCTCACATACTTCCTGCTGGCCCTTAGCACCATTTCGGCCTTCGACAGGTATGGCACTTAAACTTTGTACACTCACAGATCACAAGGAATAACACAGTTGTGTAAGTAAACCTACAAGGAACAACAATTAGAGACAACAACCAATATATCACCAGGTATCCCTCTACTAGCCCTTTTCTTCTGAGGTAATTGTGGTTAGTGGTGATTTATCTTGGCAAGATAAACCTGTCTAACTCCATCTTTGTCCACCAGAGTGAACCTGGCCAAAGCTCCCATGGCTGTGAGAAGTTTGCTTACTCTGGACCCTGTGGCCCTAGCATCATTCCGTAGGTTCTAGACTGTTCATTAAGGACTCTATTTTGTGAAAATGTACAGATTGCTTATTTGCAGTGCTACGCTGATTTGTGGTCTTCCATTCTAGTGTATTTTTCAGCTTTGGTCCTCTCACTAAGCCAGCAGATGACCAGTGACCGTATCAATCTGTACCCTAGTGAGAATGCTTCACTATGGTAAGTTTCCTGCTGACACATGAGAAGGCTCGTGTTTCCATGTCTTTTATAGTAATGTGTAATGCTGCTTTCAGGCTGCCTGACTCCGAACACAGTGTACTCTACCCCTGGGTCATAGTGCAACTGGTGGTCACTCTGTTGGTGGGCTTGGCTTGGGTCCTAATGTCCACTTCACCAGATGTGGACTACACAGAGGGTGAGTACTGTACAGAGGAAATGGAATTATAAACTTCATAGATGGTTGAATTCTGTTTGGTAGCAATGTAGCTGGACCAGCTAATCAAGACTAGCAGTAAGTTTCCCGTGACCTTACTCTGAATTAAGTTAATTGTTGTGCTGTGTCTCATCCAGTCATTAATACTGTCAGCAATTAAAGCATCTACTACATACTTTTGCAGATTTCCTGATGGCAATGGAGATGGACCATCCTAAAATGCCTGAAAAAGGAGATCTCACGGTTTGAAGTGTAGCCCTTATTTCTTGTCCATGTTTTTTAAAATCCAAATCTTGTAAATAAATCTAAACACAATCACTATCTAGTACATCATTTTTGAAGTCCATCTGATGTGGACATACAAACCTGCAGTTGGACTTAAGCACTACCAGCCAGGTTAAAAGAACATTAAAATTAACCTAAAAGTTAAAACAAATATACTGACTAATTGAAAGTGAGCAAAAATAGGGTTTTCCGTTTTTGAAGCACTGGCTGACAATACTCGTTTTTGACATGGAAACGTGACTGTTACAAAATTGTAAGTCTACACCAATCACACTCCTACCCATCTTTGGCAAAATGCATTGAGCTCTTTGGAAGTGGAGTGAAGGTTTGCCAACATTTACCAGTAATCTGCCTTTCTGCACAGGAGAGTCAGTTCCCTATACTTCACTGTGATTCAACAAATTCAATCTATTGTCAAATGCATCAGTACTCCAAACATCCAGTTGTTTCACACTTGACTTTTAGCATGCTTTAAACACAGTATTCTGAAGCAGTAGATTTTTTAAGTTCCTTTATTTGTTATAGTCTTGTAGTCTCTGGGCAAAGATGTGGTTTTGTCCTTCTTTGGAAAACAGCCACCACCACTCCACAGATCGCGAGAACAGCAAGAGCAGCAACACCATTAAGGGCATAGCCAAAAACCTGAGAACCTAGATTGACAAAATAACCATGTTATGTTAGTTAACTTCCTACAGGACCATGATATTTCAGTTCTTACCTTCTCCATTACTCTCTGCTTGGCTCTTGGCAGAAACGGGGAAGTCAGCAACGATGAGAACCTCACCACTGGACACTAAGGTTTTTTTGCCAGAATCCTGTCCACTTAAAGAGCGTCCTGGAAGAAGTTGGGAGAGTGTTTGTGCTCATTTGCAATAAGTGCATCCAGCCTTTCCCTAATTTTCTTGTTTTTAACTCAGCCTTGACATACTAGTTTTCCTGTTCCTTCCACAGCTTGGTTCACAATTTTCAGTCACAGAGAGCTGACACACTGCTGAGGTACAGTGGATGAAGACCTTTTCACAGAGTGGGAAAGAAACCCTATTAAACTCATGTTATGCCTTAAATCATAAATCCAATTTAAATCCAATCTCAGACCTGTTGCTGTTGAGGGAGAAGCGAGTTGTCATCTACAAAGGTGAACATCTTCACAACAAAACGTTTGTAGTGAGATGGATTCTGGAGACCAGAGGCAGGACTAACTGGAATCACTGTGGTCAGGTACCGATCATCTTGATAAGGACACCTAGTGGAAACAGCTTGTTAGTGATATGCAAAGATGAAAAGCTGCTCTTGAGACCAAAGCCAAGACGAAACTTTACCCATCAACAATCAGGTCCCACTGAGGCATACTTGAGGGATTTGAGCCTGAAGTGGCCCAACAATGGTTTAGAACAAGGGCGATGTTTGGATCCGACCTCTCCAGCATGCGCACTTCCACATATACTGGATCTCTCAGCACCTTAGTCACAGGGTAATCAGCTGCAGTGTAGTAGGAGCTGTATATGTCCACTGAAATCAAAATGGGAGCTTAAACACTGGTACAATTTCATATCCTTCAGTTAAATACAATATACGTAATAATGTTCCAGATTACTAGTCTGATGCTTTCAAGGGTGCAGCATATTTGAATATTCCCAACCACAAAAATACCCGATTGAACCGATTATAGGCGTTTGGACAGACTTGTCAAGTAATGGACTCTGAAGCACCCACCAGCTAGGTAACGTCAAGTTAAACTCATGAATTCAAACTGTATGTGCACATGTATTGCAGAAAATTAGTTTTGCAGTCCCCCAGTCAAGGTTAATGTCAGTATAAGAGCCAGACTAGACTTGCATCTGGTCTTCAAGAAAAGTTAGGGATTCGAGTTCTCTGCACCATTAAACAATATTTCAGATAATCAATGTGTAGAGCTTAGCCCCACTCCAGTGTACAAATGAATGAATGACTTACCATCAGAGCACCCTTTAGTTGTACAGACACCATTGGCAAGTCTGAGCTCCACCCGTAGAGGTCCCGCTTCAACTACAGGTAGAGGTGGTGGAGCTGTGTTTACATCCATTGCTAAAGATTCAACTGCTGTTGCCAGATATCTGCATTGGAATGTTAGCCTGACAAAGAATCATGGGTTAGGGTTACCTGTATAGTGCTTTAAAATAACTTTTTTTTCCAGTAACTTACTCAAACACACTGTCTCTTGTGATGGAACCTCGAGGGCCAATTCCTACTTCATAAGAAGAAGTCATGATGTTTTCATATATCACATAGTCACCTTCTACCTGAATGAGAAGAGGAATTTAAGAGAAATGTAAAATCCAAAGGCTTTTGTGTGTTTAAGATGTTATAGTGGTCTGTAGATCAGAATAAGTCCTACAGCTACATGTCAATTACTAGACAATCTACAGCATTCAAGGGGCAAACTCAAACTACAACCTTCACTTTTGTTCCACAAGTTGTGACAGGAAACTGGTAGATAGCAAAGTTTGTGTTGCTGTCGACAGCCGTGCAGGGCCCAGCAGCCTCCAACATGCTGATGTTGTCCAGTGCAATAGTTGGCCGGGTGGCATCTCTGGCCACTACTAGCACAAACTGCCCATCCTTAGTGCACTGTACAGTAACTAAAACAAGCAATGGGACAAAAGACAAGCATGCATTTAGAAACAGCTTTTATATGTTGTGTCTGACACCCAACAAATATAAGGTTTTAAACAGTAACTTGTTCAAATGCAATTTATCCTCACCTGCTTTTCCATAGTAACACATTGGACCATCATAAGCTTGAATAAACCGTCTATTATCATAACAGCAGTTGAGTGTTTCACAATCAGCAGGAGAAATTCCATGAGACCCGCATTCAAGTCGGGAAGATTCCTCCACCTCACAGCGCTGTGTAGGATCATATGCGGTTGGAACATTTTGCCAAGGCTGATAAAGGCTAGAAGAGGAAGGAGGCCGCTGGTAGTTTCCCTGCTGGGCCTCTGCTACCTGTGGTCGTTCAGATTTACGTGAAAAACTTTGTAAACTGCCAGACTGGAACTGGGATTGTTGCCGTGGGAGTGTTGGCTCCTGAGCAACACAGAAAGCAGTATATGAAGAAATCAAAATAACTGGAACAGTCGTCAACATTATGACTATTGAGCTGAGCTAAAGTGCTAAACAAGACTTTTCTTACTCCCTAATGAGACATTTTAAATGGACAATGGGACCAGTAATTATCATTAGCTCCACCCCCAATTAACACATGATTTTCATTATAAGGGTTAACAGGTGTTCAGTGCTTGACATCATTTTCCAGCTAACAACATGCCTGTCTGATAATAGGGCAAAATGTATATTTGACAATGTGGCAAGATATCGAGATGCATGCTGATATGGCTAACAAACCTGCATCGTTAAATAATATGACTAGCTATCGGCATGCATATTTATTTAATGTGCCTAGCCAACACTGTGCATATTTATATTGTGTGCTGCACAACAATATAGGCTTCATATTTATATAATATGGCAAGCTAACAAGGTGCAAATTTATACGAATTGCCAGCTTATACGAGGCATATTTTATAAACGATGTTTAATGCCACACTTTCATAGTTGTAAAACTCTACATTTTTAAGTTCTCGTATATATATGATGCAATAATAGATTGTTATAATATATATATGTATATACATAAAGTAAAAACACACTTATACGTTTGAATTAAACATTTAATCATTAACACTGCGACACAGTCTGACTAAGTGACGCAATCGATGATCTCAACTATCCGCTGCGTGGGTCTATGCGCTCAGACGCGAGCAGTTGAGCGCGGAAGCGTGTGGCTACTCTTCGGGTTGTATACGTGGTAACGCCGTTAGCAAGCTGTCAGGATATTAATCTGCCTAGAGCTCACATTCAGTCTTTTAAAATATATTTATGAAAAGCTTTTACAAAATACAGGAGCAGATATGCTGGACTTCGCTATATTTGCGGTGACGTTTGTCGTCTTCTTGATCGGAGCCGTTTTGTATTTATATCCGGTAAGAACGTTACTCTTGTGCTTCATTATTGCTTATTTGCGAGATTCTTCTGATAATTTCTGGTGTTATCAGTGCTTGAATATTTTTCCTACTTAACTGGCGAAGTCGGGTTTATGTTTCTTCTTTCAAGGTTGTTCACAAGAAAGTTAGTAAAGTTATTTAAGCTGCATTAGTCCATATGATGCACAGTGTTGTGGGACTATAGCAGTTGTATCAAAGCCCAGAACAAGGTTTAATATTTCTACCTTTTATTTCTAATTATTTTTCTGATTCTTATTAACACCAAGGCCTTTATGCCTTGAACTGGTTGTGGAGAGAAATCAGAATTTTTGCACATTGCACAGTAGTTTATTTTAATATTTATTTATTTTTAGACTTTTCATAAATTTTGATTTTTTTAAATTGCGTGCACCATCAGGGAACACTCCTCTCCAATGCACTTGTATAACAGTAATTGTGACAGTATAAAGAACTGTTGACAGTTGAGTGCCGCACAAAATGTAGAAAAATATGCACATTGCATTTTTCTGCATTTATGTATTGATTTTGTCTCAGAAAACAACAACCAGCTAATTTTTCCCTTTTTAGGAAAAAGCAGGAGAGGTAGAACGTGTTTGATTTATTTAGTCTTATTTGGCACTTGCGACATCACCTTCACCTATGATTTGACCTCTCTTCTGCTTTTGCAGTCATCAAGACGAGCTTCTGGTGTTCCTGGTTTCAACCCTACTGAGGAGAAGTACGTTTTAACGCAAAACACTTCCGCCCCCACTCATTTCCCTCATGTCTCTCTAATGAACACAAACACACTTTCCTCTTTACTGTTGGTTTTCAGGGATGGCAACCTTCAGGACATCATAAACCGGGGCAGCCTCCATGAGTTCCTTGTTGGGCTCCACGATCAGTTTGGCCCAGTGGCATCTTTCTGGTTCGGCCGGAGGCTCGTCGTGAGTCTTGGGGCTGTCGAGCAGCTGCAACAGCACATCAACCCCAACCGGACCAGTGTGTACATATGAACAGACAATGTTAATTAACTTCAGACATGACCCATTAGCTGTCTTCTATTTCAGTTAACTGACTATTGTTTTTTATTAACACAGTATTGTTTATTTTCACATTATTTTTTACCAAAATAGACCTTCATTACACCTTCAAAGTAAAAAAAAAAAATTTTGATGTAGTTTTTATTTTCATTCTGTTGAATGTTGACATTGAATTTTAAGTTTTGCTCACATTGTCAGTAAAAAAAGCACCATGTTAATAGCCACTGTTGTCACCACAGTGGCATTTTTCTGCATTCCATTGCAGTATATATGTTTTAGAATATTTCCTGCTCATTAATGCTTTGATTCAACAATAGCTGTGCTGATACCCATATTACAAAATTATAGGTCATGTATATTAGCATGTTTTTTATTTGGACACAGACCCATTTTCATGTTTTTAAAATGACTATTCTTAGTTTGTGTTTATTCTGATGCCTGTGTCTGACATGAATTTGAACCAAGATACCTTGAATGTGTCATCTTGTTTTGGGCATCCACTTAATCCATATGAAGTAACTACTGTAGTCAAGAAAGTTTGGTGATATGGCCTAAAAATACAAACTCTTGATATATTTTTTTAATCTATGTGCAATTTGGAAAATGAGAAGAAGTCACATAATGTTATATAAATCCAATTCATTTTCTGGTCAGCTTGTTTAGTCATTGTCTAATTGACTCTTCCCTCTTCATAGCAGACTCTTTTGAAACTATGCTGAAGTCTTTGCTGGGCTATAATTCAGGAGAAGGCGTGGGAGGAGTGGAGGTTTTGATGAGCAAGAAGGTGTATGAGGAGGCTATTAACACAACACTGGAGGGTAACTTCCCACTTCTGCTTAAGGTATGGGTCCAAACCTCACTGTTTATGGATCTTCCAGATTTAGCAAGTTTTGTCATTTTGCCTTTCGGTGACACGTGTTTGCAGATAGTTGAAGAGTTGGTTGGAAAGTGGCAGTCGTCCCCAAAAAAACAACATATCCCCATCTGTGCTCATGTATTGGGCCTCTCCCTGAAGATTGTCACTCAGCTGGCGATGGGCACCAAATTTGCCAGCGAATCCGAAGTCATGGACTTCCGGAAGAACCATGCGACGGTGCGTAGCCATTAGTGTCCGACCAGTTTTTTTCCACTTTAGTCCAGATATATCACTGAAAATGTTTGTTGCTTTATGAGACCAAAAATATGACAATGGTCACCCTGAACTTTGGAAGAGGTGACGTTGGGGCTGGACCATATGACTTTAAATCAATAATTAAATAACATTAATTAAACTTGTTACCTTGGTGATTTAGATAATAGATATTTTAAAATAATTAAAATAATGACCATGGACAAGAATATGTTGATTAGAGGTTCTGAATGTTAGTTTTGATTCATTTTTGATGGATTGCCCAGCCCCAGGATGAGGCGAATATCCGACATTTGTCATTCAGAACTAGAGCAATGGATTTCATCAGGACCTAAATGATTACAGGGTGAAAGAAGAGAGAGTGAAAATGTGCCTGTACTATTATTTTTTAATTCTTTGCTGTCATTATATTCCAGAGGAGCTAATAAAACAAAAATCTTACTTTGATATGTTGCTTTTGTGCTATTTTCAATTATATGTATAGTTTAAATTCTCTTATTGCTTTCTTGTTGTATTGACATCTTGCAGTATGCCCTTTTTTGAAAAGTGCCTTGTAAGAGCATGTTTCTCACCTGTGTGATTCTAGGTATGGTCGGAGATTGGTAAAGGCTTCCTGGATGGTTCAATGGAGAAAAGCGCCAGTAGGAGAGCCCAGTATGAAAGTGGTGAGTGATTAGTTAAGCATTGCAATTGAGTGTGTTTGTTTCTGCTTATTCTCATGTCAATCTTGAGCATGTCTGTGTGTACTGACAGCGTTGGCTGAGATGGAGTCCATGCTGAAATCTGCTATTACAGATAGAAATGAAGATAATTTCAAGCCGTCTGTTTTCATAGACTGTCTGCTGGAGGCCAATCTCTCGGAGAGAAAGGTAACATAGTAAATCATCTTTGATTTGACTGTAAACAGACACCGTCTACTCACTGTTCAGAGCTGATTATGTCCATTTTTGCTGCAGGCCTGTGGGCCATAGCCTGGACGCCACGCCATAAGAAGTCATTTTCCTGATGATGTCTTAAATCACCCTAATGGAAAATACAGAATAATATAGGATTTTAACTGAATAAATCTTTGTTGTTTTCCCTTTAAGGTGATAGAAGAGAGTATGGTGTTCACCCTTGCTGGCTGTGTCATCACTGCTGGTTGTAAGCATCTGTTTATCTGAATATGTGCTTGTGTATATCACCCTGCACTTTGACCCCAAAAATAACAAAGCTGTTTTTTTAAGGTTTGTAAGAGATTTTATTTAAAAAAATATAGAACTGCCGTTATTCAGGGTTATAGAAAGCTTGAAAGCTCAGGAAAATTTGTGATTACAGTATTGTTAAGATCTAATATTGTTGTGACTATGTTTGTACAATATACAGCAGACACCAGCAGGATTAGAGTTTATCATCTTTATCACTAAATTCCATTAGTTCCTGCCTGGCATTACTTCAGTTTGTTTGCACACAAAACACTGTTGAAGCAGGGAGGTCTTTATTAGGAGATTTTGGACTGGTTTTATGTCAGGGCCACAAGAGTTTGTTGTGGTACCATTTCTAGAGTACATTACAGACACAGACACAAAAAAACATCCGTTTTAGGCATAGTTTATCACCTTGTAAGGGACTGGCAGAATAAGAAGTGAGATTCTTTCCTGACCTGTTTTTTTATCCATTTTTCCTAGTGTGCGTCTGGGCAGTTCACTTTGTCTCCACCTCACAGACGGTGCAGGAAAAGCTATACCAGGAGTTCACAGACGTTTTAGGAGATGAACCCATCACTTTGGAGAAGATTCCCGAGCTCAAGTCTGTACCTGAAAAGAGAATAACTGGAAAAAATCTTGCATTAACCTCACTAACCATCTCCACTAGAGGGAGCCCTGTGTGCTGTTGTGATTTACTATAGGCTGGAATGAGCTGCGTAACTAACATTGCAGTTGTGTCTGTGTGTAGATACTGTCAGCAGGTCCTGAACGAGACGGTTCGCACAGCCAAACTGACACCTGTTGCGGCCAGCCTGCAGGAAGTGGAAGGGAAGGTCGACCAGCACATCATTCCTAAAGAGGTGAGTGACTTTTATACTGTTGTGTAGGATTTGAGATTTTGCCTCATTCACCAATTTTTACTTTTTAAAAAGGGTTCTTAAGATAAGCATGCAATAAAATTTGCATAAGAGTGCTTGTCCTAGTGAATTCTATTGCTTACTTTCTGCTGTTCAACAGACATTGGTTATCTATGCTCTGGGAGTGATCCTTCAAGATTCTGACACGTGGGCATTACCCTACAGGTGTGTGTTATTCGTGCAGACAGGTTGTAAGGTTGTATCATGTGGCATCATGTGAACATTTTTGTCTGTGCAAACTGCATCTCAGAAAAGAAATCTTCCAACTTTTAAAAGCTTTTTTTCTTTTCTGAAAAGATTTGCTTTGTGTTTATATTATCTAACTTCAATAACAAATACTATTTATTATTTGCTTAATTAATCTCATGTCTCTTGTTCTGCAGCTTTGATCCAGATAGATTTACTGATGAGTCAATTAAAAAGAGCTTCTCTCTATTGGGATTTTCAGGAAGCCAGACCTGCCCTGAACTTAGGTACACAGAGGGAGTCCTTACTTCTCTTTTTACCTTTTGCATTCATGCTGCATAGTTTTTATTTTATCTTATGTCATCATTAACGTGGGTCACTGCCTGTTTTTTCACTGTCACAAGAACATTGTTATTACAAGCTGCTGTAGATCCAAGGACAGTAAGAGAGAGTTTACAAGGCTAGTAATTTGGAGAATTGCTAACTTGAAAACTCACCCAGTTCACTTTTTTCATGACTAATCTATGACATGTCTGTCAGATAGAATATTCTTAGATCTAATGTTAGGGGTTGTGGATAAAGGGTTTGCTGTTTATTTGATATTTTAATTATGAAGAATCACTCAGACACAGTAGAAATCTGCTGCAGTGTATTGTGATTGTGACTGGAGTGATTATGGAGTTTATAAGTTTAGTGTTCATAATACGAAAGTGGCCTGTGTGTGAATACCTTTTTTCCTTCCCCAACCAGATTTGCCTACACAGTGGCAACTGTTCTGCTCAGCACTCTGGTTCAGAGGCTCCAGGTGAACCAAGTGGAGGGTCAGGTGGTGGAGGCCGTATACGAGCTTGTGACCACACCCAAAGACGAAAACTGGGTCACAGTCAGCAAGCGGGGCAAAGGGACGAAAACCTTTTCCACTTAGTGTACCCTTCTGTTGGAATCTGGACATGGTTGCATATAGTGATTTTGTTCTTAATACATTAACAGTGACCAGTATTGTTATTCACAGAACAGAATGAAGGTGTTTTAATGCCTTAAAATGTGACCTTTTGATCTGGGAAATTTCTATTATGTAACCTTTTCATACTTTGATCTGTTCTGGTCCTTTTTTTCAGACCTCATGTCAAAGGTGTCACTTGCACATTTTTACTAATAAAGTGGTGATGTCTGTTATGTTTCACAATTGCATAACCAAATAGAATAATTTCATAAAGAAAAGCAACATAATCTTAGTCAAAACCACAGCTAAGCCTTCTCCTATCCAGTGCATGGTGTAGCTGTAGAGAGAGTGTCATACATGAGAATGATCAGGAATGCTGCACTAGATCAGTTCCACTGTCCCTGGAAGACATACTTTTTATTAATCATGCTGATCACATATATAACTTAGAATCTGATGCAGTTTTAAATGTTCTCACTGATAATCAACGGGCAAACACAGTGGGCGCATTACATTTGATATACTATGCACCTAATTAAAACATTGTGTGTGTGTGTGTATATATATATATATATATATATATATATATATATATATAATATATATATATATATACATACACACACACATGTGTGTATATATATATATATATATATATATATATATATATATATATATATATATATATATATATATATATATATAATATACATATATGTATATATATATACATATATGTATATGTAAATTTGGTTCTCTCTCTTTTAAAGTATAAGTGAGAGAGAGAGAACCAAATTAAAATGTTATTTGGGTTATTTCCTGCGCATTCTCAGGAGCGAGGCAGATTTACTTTCCACCACATGTACTTTTAAATAAAACTATGTGCCTAACAAACAACCTTGATAGTAGTAAGAGCCGGCGGGAGGAAGTGGGCCGCTCGCGCGCTTCCTGCGCAATTCCCCCTCACGAGCGCCAGGCAGTAAGATGTGAAGATGGCGGAGTTACAGATGCTTTTGGAGGAGGAGATTCCCGCCGGGAGAGGAGCGCTGCTCGACAGCTACGCCAATTTGGAGCGAGTGGCGGAATACTGCGAGAGCAACTACATTCAGGTGACGAGCAAACGACGTGCGTCTCGTGATTAAAACAAAAACCACGGACGGCTCGTGAATCTCCGCTGCCCGGGCTCCGTCCCAAATCACCGCCTCTCGTCGTTTGGGACGGGGCCGTGTGCCTCTGTGGAATGATGCGCATAGCCGCTCCGCTAACGGGCTAACGCGGCGTGTCTTAAGAATGACTAATTGACACAAAAATGCACATTAAATCTTAATTTTTCGTTTCTCATGCGCTTCGTAAACTCACGTGAGATGATGAAGCCGTAACCGGCGCGCGCGCGCTAATTCTCTAAATTACGCGCTGTTACCAAGCTAGCGTTAGCATCGGAATTTTAGCCAACCGGGGTAACGAAAAAAAAAATACAACACTGGCGTCACAAACAGCACTCCGAAATGAAAAACAATCTGAAAATATTATTTTGACAGGCCACGTGTAAATGTTATAAAAATTTAATACACTGGATCGCATCAGTGGCCCCTAGTTAACGTTTAGGCCGTTTATGTTTAATGGAAGCAACAGCATCCAAAGCTTTGCAGAAAAAAATCATACAGAAATAAATTCTGTCTATACTATTGTGTCTTTAATTCCCCTCAGTGAGCATGTGATAATAGTGAGTGATAAAACAGTGGGAACGTTACTTCTATGTTCTGATAGATTTGCAGCAAAACGCATCCTTATTGACAATATTATCAGAGATCCAGAAAGACAGAAGAGGGTCTGAGAAGCCGTGGTTCTATGCTGACAAAAACCACGAGTCCCAAAAACAAAAATTCTGGAATGATTGGAATTGTTTTGTAGGGAAGTGCATATAAAGTGCAGTACATAACCTTCAAAAATCGGTGACAATGAAATTCTTGATTTTAGCCTTTTGCGGAATATAAAAGGTTATTCATGACTTTACATCCATCACTTTTGGAAGTAGCTAACAACCTATGTGCTTAAAATTTAATCTGGCTAAATATAAGCTTTATCCATGAACCTGGTTTAGCTAGTCAGTAGTTTAGTCTGCTCCACAAATTCTCATTTCACTTGTAACTGGTTTTATTTTATGCAGTTGAGGACTGGTTATGGTACAAAATCAGATAAAGTTGACTTGAATCCCCAACCAATGCTGAATCAATGAACAGCAAATGAACATCACCAACCAGCTTAAAATCAATATTGTCCTAACCCTTTTTTCCAGTATGAATGTTAACTAATCACTTGGACAGTGGTCTAATTGCACAAAAGGGAGTAGATCTGATGATTCTTAAAGGATTCTTAGACCTGACGATTCTTAACATGTTCCTAATGATTCTTCTCATGCGTCATTGACTTCTGAAGGCTTCATGCAGACCAAAGTAAGCAAATGTGGCAAACTAACTGCAGCATATTCTGAACATCAGAATAAACTGGTTATACTACTTAGATCCATGTAGGAATCATTGTCATTATGACAATATTTGCCAAATAATTCTCATAAAGAACCAATATTTTTAGCTTCAGATAAGGCTGTGCAATTAATCGAATTTTAATTTCAATTTCAATTTCAGCTCCAAACAATCACAAAAATAATGTAATCGACAAAAAACAATTATAATTACAATTATTTTGCCACATTACGCTCTGCAAGTATACTCATATTTTGTCTTGTGTTCCGAATGACACACGCACACTAACGCACCTTCCGAAGACTGAACGCACGTGTGTGTTCTGGTGGCGGTGTACAGTCTGAGCGGGTAAAGATGGCGGAAGGAGGAGAGCAGCATAAAGTCTTAAATAGTAACACAAAGTAAAGTGTTAAATAATCGTGATTTCAAGATTGACCAAATTAATCGTGATTATGTTTTTTTTCATAATCGAGCAGCCCTAGCTTCAGATGTGATCCACATATAAGCTTTTCACATACAGTGATTTCCATAAAGGCTTACAGGGCCTTAAACTGATAGCATTATGAGATTAAGCATCTCTCATTAGTCAAACTATAGATTTTTTTTTTTTTAAAGGATCATTCTCAACGTGAATTAGTTGTTTCAGTCTTTTACATTTCAGGCTATTCTGTGGTGGTCTCATTTTTCTAGGCGTTTCATAGCACAGACTAACACTAACATAAGACTTTGAGGTCAGTGGTTGTGGTTTCACTGAAACTATTGATTTCCTCTTTTAACCACTTCCTAAACCTCACTGATTGAAGGTTAACATAAGAAATCTTGCCTAAGTAAAAACTGTGCTACTTAATCAGTATAATTTGATAATGGATGGACTATTGAACAATTCAATTTTGATTGAATTGTTTTACAGATGTGTCTAGGAACAAAATGACTTCGCTCTTTTGGTTGTGGATATGAAAGTACTGCTTTGACTCTGAAAGGAATATTAGTATGTAGCTGTGATTCTGGGCTTGTTAGAGAAGTATACATTTTACTTTATCTGTCAGTTTTCAGCATATTGAGATCTCAAATTTGAACAAGTGAGTTGTGTGACCTCAGAGTCACTAGAGACCCTTTTGTAAGCTGTTGTGCTCTGCAACATTCTGGTTTGTGCAAAAACGCAAAGATGTGGTGTTTTGAAGTGTAAAGCTCAATGGCTATTTTTAGAGTATGGAGGCTGAAAGCAGAAATATACATCCTGTCTTAAAAAACATTCTCGTTTTCTCCGCTTGCTAAATGTCTTCAAGGGTATCATCATTTTTTTGGCATCAAAAACCCTGCGTAAAGCTTTTTCTTTACAAATGATGTCTCTGTTGCAAGCATTTACTATGAGTTGCAGTTTAAGGTCACCTCTGCAAATAAACTGAAATATCGATCCTGATTTAATAATTGATTTTCACATTATTCCTGTTTGAAGCATTTGCAAATGAGCCTTCTATTATCTATAGTAATCAATACTGTGTCTTCACTCTGCTTCGCTCTCCGTTTTAATTCAGTTGCTTGCTGGCTCCCGCTACACATCCACTCATTTATCACAGAGTCTTCCCCTGCCGTTCTATCGTCGCCATGGCTACGCTGGTAGGAAATGATTGATGGCTGTAGACATCCTGTAAAGTGCCACCAGAATTTGGTTTAATGGCACTTCCTGCCCTGTGATTGGAGAATGACGAGTCTGAGAGGAGATTAGTCATGAATGAGTGAGTGTGCGGGGGACACAGAAGAAGAGTGTAAGAAAGAAAGGGGAAAAATTATGGTGATAAACAAGAAGGAAGGAGTGAATCTGTCTGTGCGGTCCTTTTTCACCTCTCTCATTCCCTCTTTCTTTATGCAATAGATCAGTCACTGTGTGAGTTGAATATTCATGCTGAGGCTGTTCTCTCTCTCCCTCTCTCTGCTTTCTTCTTATCTCTCTTTCTCTCAATCCCTCTCTGTCCTCCACAATTTCTCTTCTCTCCTCTCTTAATTGCACGCTTCATCTCTTTCTATCCTGCCCATTCTGTCTGCATTTCCTGCACTTACTTACTTTCTTTCTTTCTCTCTCTCTCTCTCTGCCTTCAGTCTCCAGACAAACAGAGGGCTTTAGAGGAGACTAGAAGCTACACCACCCAGTCGTTGGCCAGCGTTGCCTACTTGATCAACACACTCGCCAACAATGTGCTACAGATGCTGGACATCCAGGCATCTCAGCTGCGCCGCATGGAGTCCTCCATCAACCACATCTCACAGGTATACTGTACAAACACAGCATATTACTATCTTTGCCCCAAACATACCCTCAGTAAGCAAAAGGAAATCTTTTACCCAGTCATTTCAATAAAAGCTAGATCATTATGAGGATCTTATGAGGTCGTCATCTGGCCACAGAAATCTGATGAATCTATTTTTTTCTCTTATTTAGTGAACAGTCCGGTCCTCATAAATCATGATAGCCAAAAGCAGTGATTTCTGATTTTTTTGGTATTTTCACTTTAACATTCCCAGTGCTACTTTCCCTGCTTTTCACTTTTCAAATGTGCAAATAGCCTCTCTTCACAAACATAGCTTTAAAGCTACATCCTGAAAAAAACAAAAACAAACCTCAGGGTTGCAGCTATGAGACTGAATCCCTTAAAATATCACTCATTTCCCTTGTCATTTTTTGAAAACACTGACATTTGCTTATACTCAGTAGCAACAGAAAGAAAATCTTTGTGATTTTTTTTGTTTGTTTGCAATAATATTGCAACTTCTTCAAATTGTGTGTTCTTTAAATTGGTGTGTATTAGGGCATATTTTCATCACCACCATTAAAAAAATGTCTAAATCTGCTGTTTCATTCACAACACAGACTCTTACGACACAGGTATGACCTTGTTGGTTTCTGCTTGGGTCTCAGCATCTGCTTTTTTTATAAATTAACACACTACTCCAGGTAGTACTGATAAAGTTGATATTCCGAACTAGTGTGTATGCTCTAGTTGGCTCAGCTGACCAGAATGTTAGGATGCCTTGCAAGCATACTTTGTCTTGGTTTATACACAGTGAGCTATTTGAGGTTGTGTCCCAGGTGAATGTGATACCACCCACCCTGTTGCTGTGTTATTTTCATTCACTACCAATTTCACAACTGTATGACATGCTTTACTGTTTATGCCCCATTCATTCTCTTCCTTCGATCATAGACGGTGGACATCCACAAAGAGAAGGTGGCCAGACGTGAGATTGGCATCCTCACCACCAATAAGAACACGTCCCGCACACACAAGATCATTGCGCCGGCCAACCCTGAGAGGCCCGTGCGCTACATCCGCAAACCCATCGACTACAGCCTGCTGGACGACGTGGGTCACGGAGTCAAGGTAAGATGCTCAGAAAGGTGTATTTACTCTGCTTGTTTGTATACAACTCGCTTTGTTTGTATATTTCTAAGTTAGAGTTTTGAACACTGAATATTGGTACAAGACACATAGCATCTAATCACATTTTAGCTATACCGACCAGCTATAACGTTATCACCACTCACAGGTGGGTCAGGGAATAAGTACAGTTTTGTGGGATAAGGGGATCATTTTTGTGATTTGTTATGAAAGGAAGTGATTGTGGTAAATCAGCATATGATGTTGTCTCTGATTGATCACTGGTTACTGAAATGAATCGAACTGAAATTGTATGATAGCAGACTGTGGGACTTTGTTGTCCTTTGATTCAATTTAATATTGTATTGTGATGTAACTTGTGACTTACACCTTCACTGATTAGTGTATGACATTCTTTTTGCTTAAATTAGTCTCTCTGCTGTGTGTGTGTGTGTGTGTGTGTGTGTCTGTTGCCCTGTTGTATTGGGATCATTTTGATATCCTAAAATTACTGAATCCTAAAACCCAGGTGTGTGTGTGTGAGTGTGTGTGTTCACACATGCCCTTCTAAATCTCAGCACTCTTAACAGCCTGTCTCTTTTCTCTCCTTCATTTCTTGTTTGCTTCCTAACTGAATGTAGTGGTTGCTAAGGTTCAAGGTAAGGGTTGATTTGTAGATTGTGTGCATGTGTGTTTCTGGTTTATTTTGCAGACTCTTGCTTATAACTTACGCATAACTTCTGACCTCTGCAGGTTAATGCCCAGAACATGAAGGCAGGGACAACTCCACGCACATCCGCCCCCACCCAGAAACCACCCAGCCCTCCAGGCCCGGGCAAGGGCACCCTCGGGTATGTGAGCCGCCCCTCTCACTTTCACAGCCAGACTTTGATATGAATGTTTGTTTTAAAGCTTTTAAAATCTTTTTTTTGGAGCCTTTAAATACTCCCAGAAGGACTTGCTTGGTTCTTTGTCTGACACATGGAACTTGTGTTGATATATGTGGATATATATATTTTTTATTTCTCTTAACCCATGCTTTTTTACGCAGGCCACTGTGGAGCATAACTCTTAATCCATCATGCTGTCCTACGAGACTTGTCATTTGCGTGTGCTTGTGTTTCAACGCTAATATTTGTTGCTGTGCTCTCCCTTTATGGCGTGCCCCCTCTCCTCGTGCCCCCCTCCCTCTGCTCTTATCTCACACAGTCCTGATAGTAACACAGTCACTCAAACCAGCTGGTGTTAAAGGCTGGGTTTATACTACACAACGTTACGAAACTCATATGAGTCTGAACAGACTGGCGAGTTCTGATTTTGGTTAAAATATGACGTCTACGGACTACTACACAACTACCATCCCGATTTCAGTCAGGAAATTCAAACACTTTTGATAAACTACGACTTAGAAAATAATTCTGAGTGAAAGTTGTGTAGTCTAAACCACATTGAAACTTACTAACCATCTCCTCCAAAAGCCACATAGGAGATCACAACTGTGGCTTCTTTATGGAAAACAGTTTGACAGGTGTAATTGTTTTGTGGATTTATGTCAAATGTAATGGATTCTAGTCTTTAATGCTCATTTCCCATGTGTATTTTAACATCTAAATAACGCTGACACATTAGCAGGAGTCACATTAGCCAAAAATATCATTCACATTCCAATAGAGCCAGAGGTTTGCCTTCTAGATCTGGGGTGCGTTTCCCAAAAGCATACTTGCTAACTACGTTAGCAACTAACAAAGTGTACGTTAGCGACTAATATAGTGTTGCTAACATTGGTTAGCGATACATAACAACTATGCTTTTGGGAAACGCGCCCCTGACTTCTAAAAACAAAACATGGGACACTGCACATTTTTCAATCAGAACTGACAATGTCCCATTGTGTAATTAGCGGGGCAGCGTTAATACTATTAGGAGGTGTTAAACTGTAACCCCGCCCCCTCTGGCAGGCGCCACTCCCCCTACCGGACGCTCGAGCCCGTGCGTCCCCCCGTCGTGCCTAATGACTACGTGCCGAGCCCAACCCGCAACGCGGCTCCGCCCCTTCAGAGCCCGGCACGCACCGCCTCCGTTAATCAGAGGACCCGCACGTACAGGTACCCACACACACACACACGCACACAGCCCCAACACTGTCTTTTTCCAGCCATGTCTAGTCCTCTACTGTGGCAGGTCCCTCCTTCTGAGCCATTATAAACTCCCCCATCCCTTTTTCCCCACCTTTCACTTTCTCTTTTTCTGTCTGTCTCTGTTTCTTTTCTATCTGTGTGTGTTTTGTAAGCTGTCTGTTGTCTTTTGTCGGTCTTTGTGTGTCTTGGCGAAAATAACAGCCATTCACTAACTTCCTCTTTCCTTTTCTCTCTTTGGCTTTTGCTCTTTCATCCTTGGATCTTCTTCTCTTGCGTTCAGATAGCCTTAGCATCCCTTATGAAGATCTCTCTCTCTCTCTCTCTCTCTCTCTCTCTCTCTCACGCACATCTATTTCTTACTTGCCCTTTTCCTCTACTTTCTGCCTGTCATTTTCTGTCTTTCTAGTCGGTCTCTCTCGTTTTCTATTTCAGCTTTTTTTCTTCTCAAATTCCTCTCTTTGTGGTTTGCATCCTGAACTGAGCAGCCAGCTATTCTGAGACCCTCTCGAGGGATCAGGCCGAATGGAACCTCGAGAGCGAGCTGATAATCAGCAAGTCTTAATGCTCGCTCCCTCCAGCTTTCCCACACGTTTTCACCAGCATGTTACTACACTGACAAGTTTCTCTACAAATGCAAACTAAAGTGCAGATGATGGACCGTCCTTTGCCGCTGGGCTGAGGCTGGATTGATTATTTTCTGTCTGAAATGTCATTTAGATGTTTTCTTTCTGTGGGTTTCCAGTACAGAGAAATACAATTCCAGGAAAGACTCAGATTATCTGCTGACTAGTTTAATCTAAGGTTAAACTTAACCTGTTTCTGATTTGTTGTTCTTTAAAATGGGTTTGTGATATTCTCCCGTTCTCTCTCTTTCTCCACTCTCCCTATCTCCTTCCCTCTTCCTCTCGCTATCCCTCTCTTTCTCCCCCACTCCCTCTTCTCTTGCTCCTCCATCTCTCTCTCTCTTCCCTCCCTATCTCCTCCTCACACTCACTCTCTCCCTCCCTGCATCACACTGTCTACCTCTCTCTCTTCGTCCCTCACTCTCTTCTCCCCCTCTCTGTCACACTCTTTCTTTCCTTCTCTCTCCCTCTCTGTCTTCCTCCTTTTTCCTGTCTCTCCTTCCTCCTCTCTTTAGCAGTGGCAGTAGTGGAGGCAGCCACCCCAGCAGTCGGAGCAGCAGCAGGGAAAACAGTGGCAGTGGAAGTGTGGGTGTGCCTATCGCCGTGCCGACCCCGGCCCCACCCTCTGCTTTCCCAGGTACCACCCTGCTCCAAAAGGGGCGTAAAACAACCCTTATCTAATATCATGACAACATCCCAGTGCGTTGCCGAAGCTAAATTTGGTTTATATTAATACCTGTGAGCATGACTAAGTTTGTGTGTTCCACTGAAATAGTTAACACTCTCAGCCGCTTTTTGTTCCTGACCTCCTCTTTTCTCTATCTCTCTTTCCTCTTCCTTTACTGTCACACTTACCGTTTTCCCCGCTCTGCCTCTCCTCTCACTTTTCCCTTTCCTCCACGGCCGGGTGCTATGGCAGGTACAGCTCCTGCCCCTCCGAACCCCCCCAAGCCCCCTCCCAGCGTATCTATCCCACCACCTCCAGCGCCTCCGCCTCCCCCACCCCTGAACCTGCTCCTCCCGTCGCTCCTGCCCCTCATTGAAGCTTGAGGAGCCCCCACTGAGAATCCCCCTGCCCGCAACTGCCCCCCACCCTGCCTGTTAAGCTCATACAAGCACGCAGCTGTATGTGCTTCCCGCACAAAGGTGAAGTCTCACTCCCCGAGTCCGTCTTCATTCAAGCCTTGCACGAAACCACCCAAGCCACATCTGGATGTTTGTGTTTTGTAATGACTGTGACCCACCAACAAAACATCGTTCACTGCCCATGTCTCATGGTCTGAAGCATTTAGCCCAATGGTTTTGCGTAACTGAGGTGAAGTTTAAAAGAGTATTTAAAAGAGTAAGAAGAAATCCACAACCTCAGAATGAACTAACAGCAGCAACTGCTCGCGCTATTTTTCTGCTGAGAGCACTCAAAACCTCACTTCCCTTCTCTCAGCGCTCGTTGTTGCTAAACAGCCATTTGGGTTTACAGGCTTGTGTCCCATTCAGCGCCTCCATTTTTGGACAAGCCGATCCTGCTGAATGCTTTCGTCTCCACCATCATCGCTCCACACTTTTTCTTTGGTCCTTTTGTGGCCTTTTCCTTGTTTTCTCCTTCATTTTCCAGTCTGTTTTTTGTGTCCTGTTTGCTGCTGGATTGTAATCACAGGAGTTGTCTGCTGACTGAAATTGTCTTTACTTGCGACTTCCCTCCCTCCTCCTCCATCTCCATGGAACACTGGTGTTTGTTGCACGTCAGTCTCCTTTATCGCAGGGCTTCCTAAAATATGGATGTTCACGTTTTAAACTTGTCCCGCTTGTGTGTGTTTCCGCGTATTCTCACCTCGTGCCATTTTAGGCAATAGACACAGTTCTACAGCATGAACCGACCAATGACCGAACAGGGCTGCGCCCTCGGTGGGGAGGCTCTCTGCCCTACTACGCAGGCCCACATCAACTGCCAGTCAGCCCAACAAGCGTCCCTCCAAGGCGCACATCAATCCCGAACAGAACCAGCAGCTCAGCGGGGGCACGCACTAGCCAGAACCAAGGTGGGCTTCAGTGGATAAAGCCTTTTACTCAATTCCACAAAACTGTTACTGTTGGAAGGGCTTTCTTCTGTAGCTCATGACTAAGAATTTTTTTGACGTCTGGGCTATTAAAACTTTGCATTTGACTGGTTCGGGACTCCAGACTCCTCTCTCTGCTTTGATTTTTTTTTTTCCTCATCTGTCTATGTTTTCCTTTCATCTTTCTGCTGCGATCTTTCTCAGCGTGTGTTCTGTCTCTCCTTCGGTCAGCAGTACCCATGGCTCCTCCTCCGCCGGCCATATTACAGATCACACCTCAGCTGCCTCTCACCGGCTTCGTGGCTCGAGTTCAAGAGACCAGTAAGTCCATGGTTTACTTTGTGGGTGTTTTAATTAAACATGGCAAATGTGCATCAAAATCTACCAAGATTTTAGTTGGTGACATTCACAATCTCCAGATATATTTTTACAAAGTTAGATTTAATGCTGGGGAACTTGCTGTGTTCTGTCCCAGTCACGAATCGCCTCCTCCCCGCTTCTGAAGGGGTGGGTTGCAGACGCTCCGCCCGCCTCGAGGATCTCTGAGGATGAGGGAGGTGAGGAGGATGAGGAGTCGGCAGTGGTGGAGTACAGCGAGCCCTACGCAGAGGAGGATCCACCCTGGGCCCCTCGAACCTACCTGGAGAAAGGTACCAGCCTGACCCTCTCTCCGTTCACGTGCTGCATCCCTCTGTTTCTTTCCCATTCCTCTCTTTCCCGCTTCTCCTTTCTCTGACTGACTCTTTCCTCTCTTCCTCTTTCTGCCTTTCCTTTCTTTCATCTCTTTCTGCTCCTCCCCTTATCTCCTTGTGTGCCTGCTCCATTCTCTTTTTCTCCCTCTTTCCTACTTCACTCCGTCTCATTTCCTCCCTCTTTTATTCTTATTTTTGTTTGTTCCCTTTATCCCACACCTCCGTTTCCTCCCCATCCTGCTTCATCGCTTTCTCTTCCATCTCTCTCCGTTATTTTTTCTCCCAACTTCATCTTCCTCTTTATGTCTTTCCTCTGTCTCCCATTTATACTCCATCTTTATTCCTCACTTTCCCTCTATCTATTTATCTTTCTGATCCCCCCATTTTCTCTCCTTTATCCATCTCTTCCCCAAACCTCCATCCCTCTTTCTGACCCTCCTTTTACACACCTCCCTTTCCCTCTATCCTGCTTCATCTCCATCTCTCTTTGTTCCACCTTCTCTTTCTCCTTCGTTATCTCTCTCCTTTACTTTTTTCATCATGTCTCTCATTTCACACTCTTGCTTCCTCTTTCTCTCATCTGCGTCTCCACCCTGCCTACATTTGTCCTTGTCTGCCTTCTCCGTTCTTCTCCTTTTCCTTCCCCACTCCGTCTCTTTTCCTCACTTCCTCACATCTATTTCCCTCTCGCTCTTCCTCCTCGGTCTGAACCGCCTTCCATATCCCTCTCTCCCTCTTGCTTTGACACTCTTTCACCTTCTCTCTCTCTCTCCATCCTTCCTCCATCCTCCCTCCATTTCTGCTCCTCCTGCTACTCCGTTCCTTTTTCCTACTGTATATTTTTGTGTTGTCTCTCCCTCTTTTACTCCTTTTCACAGACTTCATCAATTTTCAAAAATATACAGTATATATCCGCTTTCCCCATCTTTTTTCCTTTGTGTATCTCCACTGTCTTGCTCCTCTCGTGCAGTGGTGGCAATCTACGACTACACGCGGGACAAGGAGGACGAACTCTCCTTCCAGTATGCATCATCTCACGTGATCAAGAAACGGCGGCGGCTGATGCGAGGCGTGATGTGCTCACGGCCTCTTCCCGGAAACTATATAGGAATCCATCATGCACTACGCCGACTGAGCCACCGGGTGGCGCCACTGCTGGTCTCTCATCCGCTATCTTCCTTCTCATAACTTTACAACACACTACAGGAAAAAACATCCTTATTTAGAAACAAGAGACAAGGATGGATGGAGAGATTTGAAATGGATGCATGAAAAAGGTCATTGGGAGGAAGGGCGACAAGACATGTTTGGGGACAAACTGCATAACATTCTGTATATTTACAAAGACCACGTGATCAGAGGTGTATCCCAAAAACCGTGTGTGAGAGTGTGTACACATCCGGAGAACAGGTCACGCCATTTCACGTCTCTTAATTTTAATCTCCGAGCACATTCAACAGAGATATTAAACCAACGACTCCTCTTTTCTGACCACACAGAAAGGACAGTCAGCATCCACCAGCTTCCTCCTCCTCCACTTCGTCTGCTCAGCCCTTCAACTCTCCACAGGAGCTGCTTTACAGAGACTGCAGGAGGGAAGGAAAGTAATTTCTTCCCTTTTCCTGCAGATAAATACGTCACACGAGCACCAAAAAAGTGGCTCATTGTCTTACGTTAAAACTACAACTATTATACAAGTGGATTTACTTTTTGGAGTTGGACCTTTTCTTTTTTTTTCCATGGAAGGAGATTGTTTGCTTTTATTTTTTGGGTTTGAAGTCAATAGCAGTAGAGTTATACAAAAGTTCAGTGCATTTACATTAGGACGCCGGAAGTGGAGAAGCGACAGAAACAGTTACAACCGTTAAGTTCATTGTTGCTTTACATTCCGACTTTTCCATCTGTTTTACTTTCGGTAGAGATTGCAGTTAACTGTATAATTGTAAGTATAGTTATTACATTATCGCTCAGAATTAAACATGCCATAAAAACTGTAAATGAAGGAAGATTCTTTAGATTAGGTGGATTTTCTTTGTGAACTCAAGATAAAACACTATGTATATTATATATTGATTTTTTTCTCTAATGACAACGTGTTGGTGTTTATGACTGGAGTAAGAATAGGAAAACAAAACGTCCCCTTTTACCTGCAATAACAATGGCACAATTATAAAGTTCTGCTATTGAGAAGTGGTTTGGGAAGCTTCTTCGAACGATTCAAAGGCCTTGAAGAGGAGATCAGAGATGAAAAAGTGCTGAAAGAACCGAAACCAGCTAGCTTCAGAACGTTCTCACCGCCGAGCGTGGCTCGTTCCACTCGATTCAGAACCTCTACAAAATGTACAGATTTTTTTTCTAGGGTACATTGATGTCTATGTGTGTGTTTGAGTGGTGTGTGTGTGTGTTTGTGGACTTTGGTGACTGACATGCTTGTCTGTGATATTTTTTTTTATTTTCGATGACCGGTTTGTGATGGTGTGTGAGTCTTGCATGTTGGTCATTTGTGATTTTATTTTCTGCTGATGGACATTAAACTGGATTTATCAAGTCTGAAGGAAAACATGCTCTTTGCAAATGAGACCTTAAGAAATCACCCAAACCTTTGCCTGAAGAGCGTATATGCCAATTCAATCAAGCACTCAGATTTTTCAGTTATCCACATAATCTAAGTGATTACGGAGAAAGAACTTCCCCATCCCAGAAAAAGAGGATACTAAGTCAGTTTAAATAAGGATGAGGTGTTAAGGAATTCCGTTTGAATCTTTGCATTTCTGCTACTTAATCCTACACGAAAATCATTTGAATCTGGCCTTTACACTGTAAATAGAATCTCAAAAGTAAGGTTTAAATTAGACTTCCGCTGAATGGTGCTCAGACGCCATAAACAAGTTACGGCAACCCTGTATAGACCTGCCTGTAACGTTCATCAAGTCTCCAAAACGTCTGGTTTCTGTAAACAGTGACTCGCTCAAAAAATGTTGACAGCACCTCCTGCTTCCATTTCCCATAAAACACACAGAGAACAATCAGCAGTTTTGTGTTAATCCTTAAACATTTAATTTGTTATGCACCGTTATGCACATTGTCACTAAACATCTTGTGTTCAGCTGGAAACATCTGGTAGAGTTGAGATATGAATCTGAACACATCTGCACTGGAATGTGACATCTGGACGTTCTGAAGTTAAGTTCTCAATTTGTGGAAAAAAAACCCCATATCTTAAAAGCAGTTAAGCCTAGAAAAAGACATCCCTGTATATCACCTCTTACACTCATCATCCCACATATGTGCAAGCGTGGCGGTGAATTAATAGTTACAACAGATAAACCAGTTTAAAAAAGAACATCTAGACTAAGCTATACCTAATACAAAAAAAATCATTTCTACTGTTTGGTTTTTATATATCATTCATGTCTCTATCATTATAGAATCTACATATTTTGAGCATTAATATCTTCCAGTATATAATGTAAGGTGGCTGTGAGCAGACCTTCACAGTTTTAAACAAGACAGAACAAAACATTTTATTGCCTCACATTGGCTTATTTCTGGCATACCTGTTAAACTGCAGCTCGTTTAAATTTGAATTAAAATATTCCCCAAAACTAGTGGGGAAACATCCTCCGAAATTCAAATTTGACTCAGAGTTAAGAGGAGGGGAAAAGGCCTTTAAACCCCTTCTCCTCCTTTCGTCTCATCGCCGTCCTACTGCTGCTGCTGCTGCACGGGGAAAAGAGACACGCACTAAGCAGAAGAACACACGCTTACAGAAAAGACAGGAAGAGAGAGAGAAGGGGAAAAGGGGGAGCTTCTAAAATCTCAACGTGCTGGAGTGGAATTTGTCCGAAGTGGTTTGGTTTGAGACGATTCTTTACTGCTCACAGATCAGCGTCTCAACCACAAACTTGTTCTCAAAGTGGCGGATCTTGTGGCACTCGACCGCCTCGCGCTTCTGGATACCTGTGAGGCGGAGGGAGGAGAGAAAGAGAGAGTAAATATGAGAGAAGAAGAAAAAGAGATTGTGAGGGAGGGAGAGAGGGAAAGAGTGTGATAGAGAGAGAGTGTGAAGGAAGGAGGGAGGGAAAGAAAGGAGAGGGTGTGAGAGAGGAGGTAGATGAAGTGAGTGAGTGAGAGCGAAGGCAGGTGAGAGGATTAAAGAGAGAGGAGAGAGTTCACCCAGGACTGGCTTGCTGACTACTGGACTGTCTTGGTTGAAAGTGTGTGTGTGAGAGAGCGAGTGTGTGTGTTTTTCTTACCATAGACAGTGTCTCTGCGCTGCAGTCTGTAAGTATCCCTGCCTCTGCAGAGGATGTAAATAAAGTAGCCGAGCTGCTCAACGTGCTCCACTTTCTCCGTCACCACCATCTGCTCCTGCACCAGGTACGACTGTGGCAGGTAGGTGCCAGCCTAAACATACACACACACACCACGATTAAGGAAGTGACTCAAGGGATAATGGGATGTAAAAAAAAAAAAAAGCAGAATTTAAAAAACCAAGCTACTGGTTCTAAATCCACGCATCATGCCCAATGTGTTTCACATTTAAACCAAAAGCGATGTCCGCGTGAATGAGTGGATTTTCTGGTTTTACATTTTGTGCTCAAGCGAAGAGTGAAAATCTAAGGCGCCAGAACAACCACCAATACTTGTGCCAAAAGAAACAAAACAGTAGTTTTTCCATTCTTGTGAGCAGTAAAAAGCTGGACATTTCATATCAACCTTTATATATTTGTACATATCATTTTTATTGACCATACGTAATGGTTACTTGCAGATCCCACGCTTTCCACGATGAAAAACCAAGCGAACAACATGAGCATGTGCCTTTCAGCAGTCTCTGATTTGTTATATTTGGCGCAAAATAAGAAATGAAACATCTCATTATTCCTTTCCTGCCCCCTTCCTGCCACGCCCCCTGCCCCCCTCCTCATTTTACCTTGATGTTGACAGGCAGCTCCAGGAAGTCTTTTAGGCGGCATGACAATGGAAGTGTTGAGAGGAATAGCGTAGCACTTATTCAGACTCAGATTCCAGATACGCGGTCAGTTTCTGTGGAGGAGGAACAAGGTCAGATGCTGGTGTCTAGTCCTGTACAAGTCTGGGTTAGAAAGGGATTATGAGGGAGGGAAGGAGGGAGAGGAAGGAGAGAGAAAGGAGAGGGAGAGAGGGAGAGGGAGAGGGAGAGAGAGGAGGAGGTGGGGGAGAGGGAGGAGGAGGTGGGGGACAGAGAGAGGAGGGAGGAGAGGAGGGAGGAGAGTGGGTGAGAGAGGGAGAGGGAGGAGGGAGGAGAGAGGTGAGGGGGAGGGGTGAGTGGGGTGGGAGAGAGAGTGGGGAAGGGAGAGTGGGAGAGGGATTATGAGGAATGGATGGACGGACAGATGAATGAGAGATTATGAGGAGGGAAGCATTATTCATCAAAACACCAATGAATGAACGACATACAGAGATCCCTCACCTCGTTGAAATCGTGCACAATGTCAGCCGGGTCGCTCTCGCTGAACTCGGGCACGGGCACGCTGATGAGCTCGGCCTCCTCCAGGATGCGCACTCGCTCCTCCAGTCTCCTGAGCGCCGACGGTGCCCCGAGCTCGGGCAACTGCTCGCCGCTGTCAGCGCATCTTGTAGCGCTCCTCGCTGTAGTTCACACCGCAGAAATTACACCTTCTCCTCCTGAAGCAGGAACACTTACCACCACCCTTATCAGCCAGAAGTAGCGGGAACAAACAAAGTCCTTCAAGTATTGGCAACTGCTCCCCGAAAAAGACTCGGTAGAAAAATGCAAATGTTTACGGCTATTATTAAGTAGAGCAGCACGATTTGTATAATTAATCGATAAAGCGCTTCAACAAGCTCGCGCCCAAAACGCTAGATTAGGACATCTTGATTACTGAACAGGGCAGGGCGACGGCCGCTCTGGACTTTTCCAGAACGCACAGATTGCCCTTCTTTCTTGGAACCTTCTTTTTCCTTCAATCCAAAATAAACTTATGCCTTATTTTGACCACCATTAAAAAAAACTGAAAGACTTCATAAATTTGCCTAAACTTTTTCTTCCTTTTGGCCTTATCCACACAGGCATTCAAATCTTGGGTGAATGAACAGCACTCTGAACGTCCTACGCATTTTTGCAGCTGTGACTGATTGACTTCTGTGAGGCTTCGTTTGACGCTGTTTTAACGCCAACCTGCAGCCCAATTTATAATTCTGTGTGTTTACCTGTGGGGGCAGTAAATAGACTGATCCAAAGTGTTTACCTGTGTGCTGAAATATGGAATAAAAATATATATAAAATATATACAAATATGAAAGAGGAGAAGTTCTGTGGGATATGAGGGACATTAGTCTCTGTGCTGCACAGTTGGTCTGGCATCATGACGTCACACGGAATGGGAGAATATCTTGTATATTTAAAAATATATATATAAATAACATGCAGCACATATAAAGTTATGAGCATTAAAATGTCGTGTAGCACGCCGGAAGGACAGTCTTTGTACTTTCACGGTTAGTTTACATCATCCACTGAAGTGCATACCAGGAATATTAAGTAATTTAACAGGAATCATGGGATATAGTCGGTCCTCCAGGACGTCAACTGAACGGCACATAAATGCAATAGCGACGTTTTTCTTTGCGTTCGTCTGGATTTTGGCAGAAATTGGCGCCAGGAAAACGTTGCATGCAGTGTTTCTTTGACGCCATCCGAACGCGCAGTATAAAATGGCTTGCTTTAATGCCACACCCATGCCAAAGTTAGCCTTGCTCCTAGATTACAAGGCTGTCACAGTACGTGTGTGAATCTTACTCACAAAAATGAGAAAACTCAGAAACCATGATCATCTTTTCTTAAATGACTAGTTGTAGCTTTCATGATATTCACAATGCCCTGCCCCACAGTTTAATGTAATCACGCTCACAGAATTGTGTGTGTGTGTGTGTGTATATATATATATATATAGAGTATCCTGCCTCACCTCCCAGATGTAATACCTGTACAGGTAAGCTCCTCCCACCACCAGGCCTGACATGATGAGGGCCAAACCCAGACACATGCACCAGCACCAGGCCCGGGACCGCTGCCTGACCCGCAGAATCTCCTCCACGTCCTCGCGTCTTTCCACCACACACACACACACACACACACACACACCGAATGAGAGAGTAAAAAGCTTGATGAACTGAAAGTGAACTTCCTTACCGTTCGTTTTGCTCTGTAAGCACAGGGTGTTTACAGTAACAACTTTAGAACACAAATCTAAAAATGCCAGAGGCATGAATTAAGCTCCTTAGATGGGTCACTAAATAATAAACATATGGACTCCGTCACCTACGCTTCATCTGCAGGTCCTGCTAGCAAGCAGTGTCAAGACAACAGTTTTAGGGTAAAGTTTCAGTCGGAGAGGAATTTGTTTTCTGGCACAGAAAGCGGCTTAAATCCTCCATGCAAGTTCGCCAGTAGCATTCTGGATTAAGCACGCCTTTAAATTTCGGGAAGGAAGTCATGCCACTGAAATGTCGTTTGAGCAGTTTGCAGGAGCTTAAATCATAATCAGCAGGTTCAAGCTACATCAATCAGTTGGCTTGATCCCCGGATTCCACTCAAACGAAAAAATCTCAAACAAAAACAAATGCTTTAAAAATTTTTTTTAAAAATTCACTAAGCAATCCTAATTTTTAAGTAATATATTTTAGAGTTTAGAACTATTTTAGTTCTATTTTAGAACACCAACATTCAAGTAAGCACAAAAGCATCAGTTAGCAACAAGGAAACCATAAGATTTAAAGAAAGAGTTGTATTCGTTGCAAAGTGCTATGTTGTCCAAAGCAACGTCACATACGTCTGTAAAGAGACTTTAATTTCTGTTTATCTTCTGACAAAACAAATCACTGATATCACATCTCAAAATGCTCTAAAAAGTGGTTTGTGGACCCTCCTGAAAGCCAAATGTGACCCTCCACAGCAAAACCAGTCGCTTCTCACAATGGAGGTTTCCGAGAAAAATGACCGTTTATGTTGCGTGGGGTAGATTTTTTGGTTTTTGTTTTTAGTGTTTTGAAACAGTGGAAGAATTCTACTGTACTGTTGTGAATAAATTTGGCTGAAAAAACTTACCCTTTCCATCCTAAAAACATGACTTTCTTGAGGTGAGGAATTCAATTCCAGCAGAATGTTAAAAGTTTCTGTGTTGACCGCTCTACTTCAATATTTACGGTAAATCCACTGGTTGACTAGCGTGAAGATATTTCTCCGGAATCCATCTCGTCTCGAGTTCAGTTAACCTACTTGCTTGGGTAGGCTATCCGTGTGGCTGTGAATGCAGCGTAGGCTACCGTAAATGCAAACATAGCCGCGAACGCACCAAGCGTCTGTGAGTGCTACGTCGATAGTCAACTTCAAAGGCAGATTTCTCCGTTTCTCACTTGGCGTAACAGGAGAAACCCGACTCCTTTGAATGTTGATATCTCAGTCATATGTCGTCCCATTCATTCGATAGAGGTATCGTTCTGAAGCTTGATTTATGCCCTTTCATGAAAACATAACTCAATTTTGAAAATTTGCGACAAGCAACTGGTTTTAAGCCGTGGAGGGTCACAAATCTTCAAGCAACTATGGTTCAATCTAAATCATAATTTACTTAAAAAAGTCTGTAGTAACTTAAATCAAATTCATAAATGCAGACGTCCCAAACATCGATTTCCATTAAGCTACTATATAGCAGGTCTGACTGAAGACATGCCATACTTAGACATGCTTCGTTTATTAAACCCGTAAAGCATGTTAACTCACTCACAGCATCTCAGCTGAATCCAGAGGAGCTATTTAAATTGGACAATGTCATGAACATTTCTTCTTTTTAGACACAATTCAGTCATTTGGCACAAAAGTCAATAATTGTGTGTTGCACAACATCTGGTTAATATTCTGTTTTTGCACATCTGTGATACACACACACAGACACACAAACAGTTCTGTTCTTCTTGCTCCCAATTCTCATTCCAGCATTTTGCATCTGCAAAACATTTGCAACTGAAAGTCAAAGTGAGTGAGTGTCATTGGAGCAGTGGGCAGCTAACATGGGCAGCATCCAAGGAGCAATGCTTGGGCCCATGTTGCCTTGTTTATAAATACCGCAGTGGCACCTTTAGCCCTCCGGGATTCTACCTTCTGGTCACGGGGCCAACCCTTATGCTACCAACTGCCCTACTGTGTCCTTTTCTATTGTCTTGAACATCTGGCACAACAATAAGCCAAAAATGATTCTAGTACATGCAAGCGTTCCGAGTTCCTGACATCTGCAGGCACTCCCAAAAATGTGTAAAAGAGAGCGTGTGAAAGCAGTTGACAACTTCAGCCACAAAACAATGATGAAAAGCCCATTCTCAGCTCTTTATGTAAGACAAAAGCCCAAAGACAATTAAAGGGCGGAGGAAAACCGAAACGGACAAGGATCTTACTTTGTCTTTTTTCCTGCTGTCACATCATCAAATCTTATTGCCATTATGAGGGCAGTGCTGGAAACACGCTGGAAGCCGATAGATTAAAGTCCGTCCTCTGTGTAACCAGAGACAACGCGTGTTTTTGGTTTATGTAATATCGCCACCCTGATCGCTTCTTTGTTCTGGAGGATTTATGTGATAATGGAGTTCAGCTTTACTAAGACATCTATGAGCAAAATTATGTTGTGTCTGTGCTATGACAAAAGTGTTGTGGTGAGAGGAAGACTACAAGGCTTCCAAGAACACAATCCGGTAAAAGTATGACATAATAAAGAGACCTCACAGAAAGGGCAGACGAGGAAAACAGAAGTACAGTAAATACAGGCGGGTTCCAAGAGTTTATACCCTGAGGGGAAGAAGGCACTTTCTCCCGCGAGTGACTACACCAATTCAGTAAGGGATTGAATCATGACTCAGTTTCCACCCACACATACTGTACATCACAGATCCCCAGTGCCAACGCGACACCACAGGGAAGTTGGTGGGTTAAGTCCACATCAAGGACACAAAAACTGGCACTGGTTACTTCAAGCACAAGCCGATCCCATTTTGAACAATGATGTACAATAAAATTTAAGAATAATCAAGTATATGACAGGTTGTGTTTAGGGCTTATTTGTAATCCAAACGTTTATGTCTAACCACAAGGCCTGAATGGATTGAACAAACTGTCTGAATCCATCTGATCTTGTAAATCGACCTTGCAGGAACCCATTCAATTCTCCACATGATCTAGACAAGGCTTAAAGAACACTCTACAGCAAATGTACCAAAACCTCAGCAGCTTGCCGAGTTGTACTCTGGACTGAGCGGTCCTTCAAATTTCCAAATCATCATCTAGGGTGGATTAGATACTGCGAGTTGGGACGTCTACATTTGCAAAAATTATATTAATTCCTGCAAACTTACAATTCTTCGAGGACCAGATACGTGGGTTTTCATTACCGATTTAGTTAGAGCCTCAGTTTTAAGGAGTGAGATTCTGAAGGTGAAGTTATGGTTTTACACATAGCACCACAAAAACGAAAACGACAAAAGGGAAGGACGACAGTTGCCCCCTGTCTTTAATTTACCCCCAAACACCCACTGCTCCTGACACAGAGAGAGGGAAAGAGTGTGCTTGGGTCTAACAATGGTGATCTTTGTGGGAATCGTCAGACCTGGCAGGAGGTTAAGAAGAGGGGGGGAAAAGTAGATCTCAAAGGATCAGTTCAGCCAGACTAAGCCTAGGCTTAAGCTTTGATCATGTGATCATAAGAGCGCTGTCTGAGACATCACCAGACACACACACACCTCAGTGCCACAATCTACTTGGTGCATTCCACACTGACCCATCTCTAATCAATTACTGATATGTGGGGGTGTGTGTAGCAACAAACTCTACAACTGACAGCTTACAGTTGTCCTTTCCTTTTACCGACCACACTTTCATCACCGCATCGCTTTTTCACGCTCCATTTTAAAATCAGTATATTTTGGGCTCAGAAAACAGACAGTCTGTGCAAAATGGTGCCAGCTCTTCACTAGACACTGTTTAATTAATGACTCACAGCTTTTCACGCCGAATGCCAAATGCATCCGTACTACACTGACTCAACATCATCATATCTTACTTCACAGACACAGAGTGTAGGTTTGGCTTCTGTAGTGAATAGCCTGGTTGGAACAGAAGGTAGACAAGCTACAGTCTGGCACCTCTAGGCTCCAAAACAGACGTACATCCTGGGTTTACACTACACAGCGTTAATACATCATATAGAGTCTGAACCAGAGTCTGACTGAGGAGTTTACATTCACAGCTTTTGGTTCCAATTTTCTAACCGGGAAATTTAAATGAAGTAGACTGGCCCGATTCCAGGCGTGAAACTGAAACTTATTTGATAAACTACAACTTGCCCAAAACTCAGCCGTGAGGACAAACACTAGAGCCAGTGTCCCTTAAACACTACACCATTTTCTACACCGTCTCTCCCAAATGAGGCAAAATCTGAAGACTAGAACCATGAACGTGTATAAACTTCATGACTAGAACTGCAAAATATTCTGCCTGTGTGAACTGCCTAGATTCAAAATTGCATCTAAAGCTTTCATTCAGACTTTTTTGAAGTTGTGCATTATAAATTAGGGCTGTGAAATATATTGTTTGACCTTTATTACTGCAATATCAAGACTAATTAAATAAAATAAACCATGCTACAAGTTCATTATTTCCAACCAAAGCTATTAAAAAAAACGATTCCTTAATCACAGGAAAAAATACAAATATCTTGTCACTTCTTCACCAATACTGTGCGGCCTTAATACTAAACTCAGGCTTAGTTAAACATCATCTATTCTAGTTTATATATATATATAATATATAAATAGACCTATTGTTATATCAACTGTCGTATTAGACATACTTTTCTTGTAGTTTGGTCATGGAAAATGAGGACAGAGAGTTTTCCTCTTAAGCAGCAAAAAGCTGTACTTTGTACCCAATGGCTTGAATACATCTGACAATATTCAAGTGTGACCCATCCCTTCTTGAACTTTATCCACGATGGGTCACACTCAAGTGTTTGTGGATAAAGTTGACTTTTTCATAATTATTTTCTAGAAAGATGCACGTCCCTACAAAATTACCCAATCTTTGTAGAATGTTTAATTCATTTGGTAATAAACACGTCAACTGCTTACTTAATTCAAATTTACTAATCGAAACGAGACTCACCCATACGATTTAACATCAAATGTATTATATAAATACAAAAGATGTCCAGGTGTCTCCTAGGTTAATAATCTCGTTTAAGATCGTAAAATTTTGTATTGTTATCTCTGCAGAAACATTCCCCTACAAAATCATCCATTTTTCCCCTATAATGCGTGATTCACTTCACCTTTATCTATTCAAATAGCTATATCTTTGCTAAAACGCCTATTTCATTAATAAATATTACGACATAATACCGTAAATTATTTTGTTATACATTTGTGAAGTAATACAGTGTCCACACAGGAATAAAATGGTCCTAAATCCTGTGTGGAAAACTGTCTCGAATGCAGCTGCGTTGTCGCCAGTCGGCCATTTTCTCCCTATATTCCTGCTGCTTCCGGAGCTCCAGATAGGGATCAAAACAACACGGAGACACAATATTCTCAGGGAAAAAAAAGTTTCAACAAAGCTCGGCACAAACCTTCTATTTGCTTCGTCACTAAAGCCTTTACTTGTCATAATGGGGTCTCTGTTGGTCCGGACCGACACTTTAATTAATTCGCTCCAGTACGGTTTTGGGACGTTTAAAAGCAAAAAAACAAATCCTTTTTACACTGGCCCACATCCAAGTATTGCTGTCAGAAGACATCACTAACAACTTAAGCAGAAAATGCGTCGAATAAACCTGCAAAACAACATCGATTCTGAAGAAATACAGAGCCGATTTAAGTCGGCAAAAGGCGGCGTTTTGTAAACTCACCCCTTGTTGTGGGATCAGCGCTTCGTCCTTTTCTCCTTTCTTGCCATCTTTTTGGCCGAGAGAGGAGTTAAAAGCTAGTTTCACCATGGTTGCCCGGGGATTATCTGGATAAAAATGAGAATCCTGCTGTCCGAGCCAAATTAAAGTTGACTCACCGCGTCAACGAGAGCGTCCGTTGGGCTACAACTTGCAGTGACGCATTTAGACAAATGCATGGTACAGCCGGCATGAGCCGATAGGTGGCGACACCCACAACCCCAAAAATACACGATTCCATGTATCCCGGTTTATTTGGACAGTACATTAATTAAACCACTTTACACGTCCGTTTCTCACAACCAGTGTTCGGTGTTACCCGTTACAATTACAGTAATATTTAGCTGTAACGCAGTAATGTAAGGCATTACTAATAATTTTCGGTAATATTATACTCGTTGCATTATACTCGCGTTACAACACTTTTTTTAAAACCCCAAATTTAGTGTTGTTTTGTTTTTATTAAAAAAAAAAAAAATTCCAACACCGCGAGGACTTTGGCAGTAGAAAAAAATTTGACGAGTAAAAGAGCTTTTACCTACAGTGTGTGCCTACAGTCATTATTCTACACCACATCACATCGCCCTCAACCGGATGTAGAAGGAGCTGCAATAAACCACATTTTAGCATTTTAGAACACTAAGTTCTACTTCTGCAGTAATTTTAGTGAAAGTAACTCAAAAGTAATGCAGGTGTCGTGTAACGCAATACAATTCAGAGACAGTAATATTGTAATGTAACGAATTACTTTGAAATAACAGTAACTAGTAATCTATAATATATTGCATTTTGCAAGTCTCTTGCACAACACTACTCACAACTTAATTCTCATTACACGCTCCCATTCTTCTTCTTTATTCTAATTAATTTACAAATGACAGATTGGTTCTTATTGAACTAAAAGAAATAAAAAATGATAAAATCTTTTTTTAAAAACTGCACAATTTTATTTGCCTTCAATATATCAGACATTGACCCTTGCAAATTTTTTTTAACTTTATGTTTCATGTCTTGTTTTACTTTATCTTATGCTTTTTACTATTGTTTATTTGAATTCATTCTCATTTTAAAACACTAAATGATCTTTGAAATTGCGTAATATTAATATACAAGCATTGTCATTCTTTTACTAGCAAGTGCTGATAGGATCAAAAATCTCCTTCATAAGCGAGAACTTGCTTTTAAGTACAGTATATTTGACGTTCATGTTTTATACTGATGACAAAGTTTATAGAATTTCCACTGTCTGTTGGTTATACTGATGTTAAGCATTTTTCAAATGGGTGGAAACCCTGCTGTCTCAAATTAACAAGCGGAAAGAAAAGATGCTTCTCGGAAGGAAGGTCGTCCCAGTTTCTCCACGTCCATCCTAAAAGTAAAAGTAAAAAATAATGATTTTTGGAGCAAATATATAACATTTTGGTTCTAAAAGGTTAGGAAGAAAAGACGAATGACGATGAATCTGTCAGTCACAGGTTCACATTTCCACTATCCGTATTTCATATGTTCATATATATTTCATATTTACCATGACACTGATGATCAGTGTCATCATATATATTTCATATTTACCATGACAGTGATCATCAGTTTATGCAAAATCATGACAATTACCATATTAAGTCTAATATTGACTATTCCATGTCAGCAAGACTGACTCAGCAAGACTGACCAATTCTTTATTGGTCATATCAACATTTATTATTTGAGAGCAATATCATAATGTAAAGGAACAGTGTACATCTGCAAGAACAGAAAAATTCTGACTCCATCAATGGCCATCCCCTGCAGATGACATATCATTTGTGAACCTTTCAATAAACCCTTAGAAAGGAAAATGTAGAGATAAGATTCATCAGATTTGTATGCTTCTTACCCTCATTTTTCTCTGGCTCCATATTTACAGGCTCAGGCGAGGTGGCTCTATCGATTTCTCCCTGCATGTAAATTGTAACATAGTGATAGTTTTCTTCTAGCTTGATAGAGTTTACTACAAAGGCATAATGCAGGTTTTTCAGCCGTATGCCGGCCTCCTCCATGACCTCTCTCTCTGCACATTGCTCCCAGGTCTCTCTGTAGAAAAAAAAATCACATTACAGGAACAGATATATATTTATGTGTGAGTGTTTGTGTGTGTTACTAACCCAAATTCAATGTGGCCTCCAGGTAACTGATAAGTACCTTTTCCAACACCACTTTTTCGCTTTCCTAAAAGAACACAACCTGGATGGAGGGAATCTGTCACCAACACGCCAATACCAACTCCGGGACGCTTCAGGGTGATGTTCTGCACAGTTTCTGCCATTTTATTCAAACTAAGACACAACAAAGAAAATGAATGACAAACAAAAAGAACACTTTCCATGTATGGGCACATGAACATAAGATGTATTTATAAATATGCAAGTTAAATATGAAATTGCAAGCAACTACATAACTTTCATTTAGGTCTATAATAAAATGCATTAAATTACAGGGAGTACAGGGAAAAATATTACTGGATATGACATTGATAAAACAAATGATGAATTGAGTATCAGTTTAAACTAGTGTAGTAATTTCTTTCAGTTTTATTAACCTTTGTTTTATTGCTCAAATGATATTACTAAATTATTTAGAAAAATGTGCAATACACAGTTTTTCTCATTAATTACTTTCGAAAGCAACACATTTTACAAACTATTGCTATTGCGTTCATTCGGGTAACAATACATAATATATTACATATTCTGGAATAGTCTTAAAAAGAGCAATGTCGCCACATGTGAATAATGTAAAAATATGATTTTAAAAAATGTTATACTCACAAAATAATAATACCTTCTTCCTTGGCGTATGAATCTTCCGACAAATAACATGTTCCTTAACGGTGAAATTCTGCAACTTCTAAACTAATTCTGGTCAGGTAAAAACATTCGCATGAAATGTAGCTCTCTATAAAATGCATAATACACATTTAAGATAAAACATAACTCCAATCTCAGGAAAATGCACTTAAAATCAAGATTTTGGCCCTGGAAAATGACGTCAGGATCCAGATGCCGGAACACTAAATACGTAGCAGCTCCGCTTCCGCAATGCGCAGTTGGCGCAGGCTCATACGTACGCATGCGCATTCAATGGACTGTGTATTTTCGGCATTGCTAAAACTATTTTTGTGCGTGTATGAGTAGTAATATTCAAACAATTCAGTTTTACATACAGCACATTGTAAAAGAAGAAGAAGAAGCATACAATGTGAAAAAGTGATCGCCAATGGACAAAGTCGCTTTTATGACTTTTATATGGGCACTTCTTTTTTTCATTCTAAAAAAAGAATGATTTAATGATTTAATCAGCCTTTTTATGGTGTAAGAAGATACCAAAATAGCATTGTCTTTGATAACCATGTACGCCCACCCAGAATGCCCTGGAGTGCTTACAGATACAGTTCAAATGAAACTGCTCTCAGTGTCTCATCATTACAGCACACACATTTACTGATAAAAACTGATATAACTAGTCCTGCATTTACAAACCTGTGTCTTGGAATATATTTGATCAAATATGTAATAAAGGCAGTTTTGTGTTACTCGGTACTACTTGGTACATTTAAACTGAGCCTCTCTTCAAGACCTTTCAAAGAGATTTAATTTGTAACTTCACGTTTACAACGTTTTTTAATCAAGGAAAATGATGGCATTATGTTTTTTAGTTAGGTTGCCCACTGTATAAATGTGCCTGGTTGTATATGGGACTTCATCATCATTTTTAGAAATAAAAATATATTGAAGTGGGCTCAACCTGAGGGCAATGAGTAGTGATGTTAAGTGCATGGTTGATTTCTGAAAACATGGGAAATCAGCATACTAACCTTTTGCTATTATCATAACTTACGAAAACAGCAGCCGCTGTGGCCAAAAGCTACCAAGGGCTGCGCAGAAGTACGGCGTGTCCACCGCGTCTACGTCATAGGGCGTCATCGGCGTCCGCTAGCGTTGTGGGCGGGGCGAAGGCGAGCGTACAGAGAGACAGGAACATGGCGACGTCCCTGATTTGCGGCCGGCTCTCCGCCGGACTGAGGAATTCTGGCTCCCGGACGGCATTAAGCTCGGCGGCCAAGGTTAGTTGCCCACCAGTATGGTCCGTTCGGTGTGTAGGACCTCGGTCGTTTATTCCAGACCTCTGTACAAAGATTGGTGATCAGCGCATAAGGAGCGATCCGCATTTGACATTAGCTGGTCAGCTAGCGGAATGCTAACCAGAGCTGTTCTTTGGGCCAAGCTGTCAACATCAGTAACGTTAATCCAGAGCTAATTAGATAATATCTTAAGCGCGGTCGGTTTGGGTTTTAAAACCAGTAGCAGTTAGCTTTAGCCCACTTTACGTCTCGCACTGAATTATATAGCGTAATTTAAATAATGTCAGTTAAATTAAGCTTGTTGGTATGTGTTTAGCCTGCTAGCTAAACTGCTGTAACGGGAGAGCTGCAACCAATGGCATGCTAAATCTCTTCCCCTGTTATTATTCCGCCTCAGTTTGACCTCCACGGAGCAGATGGTCTTGTAGATATTAGTTATTGCATAAAGTGTTTTTGCCCAAAGTGTTTTGCACAGCTGGATTTGAAGCATTAAACTTTAGCTGAGCTTGTGAGGTGATTTAGTTTGGGTTCACAGATGTCACCCAGTTACAATGGAGGCCTGAATGAAAACACATCTAATACTACACCTTACCCTCAGAAACCAACAGCAAATCTATTACCTCTTTCAGTTATTCACATAAACCCTGTAGCTTTTCTATAATTCTTTTTATAACTCATATTTACCAATGCGCAAAAGCTGAAAACTCTCTGGTTTCCTGTTTTTAGGGGGCATACAGGTCCTCACAGTCACTTAAAACCCGCCCCATCCCTCTCTCTGTCTCGTACACACACAGGGCCATTACAGAGTGTTTGTGTTAGAAGGGAACAATAGTGGCATTACTCTATAGAAAACACAGACCATGTCAGCAATAAAAGCTCTTCAGTTTCCAAAACTATAACGAAAAGTGTCATTTTTGGTTTTGGAGCTGTTTCACTTGGTATGATAAAGAAAATTAGCCTGATTCTCATTTTATGTCTGATGTCATGTGCTGTGATTTAAGAGTGCCTGCATAGAGTTTAAGAAAAGAATGTTCAAATGTCTTTGTTTTGGATTCAAATGCACTGCCTTGCAAAATCACCCCAGTTTTTCCAAACCTGCAGGGTTGTTAAAAAGTGCCTTTATTACGTCATGTGGCACGATAAATATTTTTTCCTCCAGTGAGGATTGTTGAAACTTTAGCAGTGTAGGGCCTTTGAGACAAATATATTTCAAGTGTCACTTCATGCATTGCAACCCAAAGCTTTGGAATTATCCAGTCATTGTTAAATGTATTGGCCTGGCCTTGGCCTGGTCTGTAATCTGTGCCCTTGTCATCCTGTGAATGAACTTCCTTTATTTGGAGATTTCTCACATGACAGTAGTTATATTTAGTTGGACACTCCTTCAGATGTCCTCCAAGGTGCTAAATCCTGATACTAGAGCTGAAACAATTATTCGAATAACTCGAATAGTTCGATTACAAAAAATGGTCGAGGCAATTTTTCCAGAATCGAAGCTTCGTTTAATTCATTGCACTTTCTAGTGCATGCGCCGCTTGTGTTTCACACGGATGCTTATTAATGATGCACAACGTTTTTAGAGGCGCGATCAGGACAAGACCTGATCCCTCAGTATGTGAAAGTATTTGTGAGATATTCCGTGCACAGAAACATAAGTAAATACGTAAAAACCCATAAATGACATTTTTGCAATGTAAACACTGCCCTGTTTGTGAGCACCCTTTATTACAGACAAAATGCATGTGTTAGCTGATAAATAACCACAACAACCAGCGTTCTACTCACAATACAGTCGTTTATTGAGTTTCCCCTAGATTTCCCATAGTTTATTCTGTGACGAGGCCCCGAGAGGTGCACAGGGGATTGTGGGAAATGTAGTTCTCTTCCACAAAGGCCAAAAGCAGCTCATTTTATAGGCCAAATTGGTTCAAAATGACCAAAAACTTCAGTATTTCTTCAGTTTTATAATATTATAGTGTAATCAATCGGAAAGAAGAAATAAAGAAAATTTATTTATTAAAAAATGTTATTCTATATTCTGATGGATACCAAACGGATTAAGAAGTGTTAGAATGTTACGCCATAGATAATAGACAATAATAGATGATAAAAACTCAGCAATAAAACAGTGTTCTTTTATTGTTCTTTCAGTTCTTTTATTTGACCTAAAGCTAAAAAAAAGAGTCAGTTTTCATCAGAAATGTGCTGATTTCATAACTATGTCAGCATTTACACATCAAACTATGAGTAGTGCAGGGCGTCCTAAATACAACAGCATAAAGCATGTATTGCTAACTTCTACTCACACACTAGAATAAGCCTAAAAACAAATGTATTGTCTTTAAAAAATGTGATTACTCGATTACAAAAAGAATCGATAGTTGCAGCTCTACATGATACTGACTGATATTGCAATTTATTAGTGAGTTGTTTAGACTCTTTCAACAAACTGATGCAGCAAGATTTTATTGACTTGAGCTTTATTCATTCACTAAATGCATCCTTTGCCCCCAGGTCCTCGCCGGGACGCCGGGGCTGTTCGGTAATCATGGCACCCAGCCCTCTCCTCTGGCATCGGGGCAGCAGAGGAGGAATCTGTCACTGCACGAGTACATGAGCATCGGGCTGCTAAAGGAGGCCGGCATCTCGGTGCCAGCAGGCATGGTGGCCAGCACGCCCGATGAGGCCTATGCCGTCGCCAAGCAGATCGGTAAGAGACAAATCTGGAGTAGACAGGTCTTTACCATTAGTTGTGATACAGAAGTAAAGGCTTTGTTGAATCAGTGGAAACATTTATATCCTCTTTTGAAAATTGGTTTTAGGGACATTTAGTGACATTTCCGTTTGCATTCTGCCGTTCTCATGCATTATCAGTCTGTTCTTCACATTTGCAAACTTATATCAGAAGCCATTAGTGAACTCAGCTATTACCAAGGTTGGGGTTTATACCTTTCCAGACAAATCAACATATACAGTCAAGAGAAAATAAATGGAAGTGTATAGGAAACTACACTACAATATACATATTGCAGTAGAAACATTTTTTGCATGTAATTAATAAATTTTGGATTACTCACTTATTAATATCAGTGCCAGTCAGTATTCTGTGGTCTCCAAACCCTGTCAGAGTACCAATCAATATCTAAAGTCATGAGAATATGAATGAAAGGTGATATGAAACTGCTGAAGAATATATTATTGCAGTAGGGACATGTGGACTTAACTCCTAGTTATGAATAATAATGAGTGGTGGACACACAATTACAGAACAAGTGATTTTGCAGTAACGTCTCTGTTTTATTGTATGCGTTCATGTGCGTGTTTTGTTTACTGTTCTCTCTCTCACACACACACTCTAAAGATAGCCCAGTGGCGTGTGTGTGTCTCAGCTGTCATCATACACCCAGCACCTGCTTCTCTTTGGTTCTGTGTGTACAATATGAATGAAGGGGGATGGGCCACTTTCATTATCAAAGCCCTCTTGATTGGATACTCAGTTATGAGCCAGAGGATTGTGGGTTCAAGTCTAGTCTAGTCTAGGCTCTATTTTACCTTTAACACTACTGCCACTGAGGCTCTGAATAACAGCTCCTTTAACCCAAAAATGTTCCACTGCGACTTCCTGTAGTTAGAAATTGAATGGCATTCTGGATAAGAGTGACTGATAGATGCCAGCTTTTGAGAAATGAAATCTGTCTTACTAGGCTGTTTTTCCCAGTCTGGATCCTAACTGAACATTCCGGCTCAATGGAGGAAGTGCAAAATGACCAAAAGACAAGAATTTCACAACCTTGGAGAGAAGTCACGCTCTTTCAGTCTGCTGCGTCACAATCAGAAGCGTATCAGAAATGAATTGTTATTTTATTATATTAATTAAAATAAACATTGGGGAAATAATTAAGGGTAGTGCTTGTGGAGGGAACATTTTGTTTAAGGTTGTAAGTCTGGTGGCTTGATCAAATGTTTTTGGAAACCACTTTACTTGCATTTTCTTAGCCTTGTGAAATGCCATGATGGGAATTGAAATCAGATTTTTAGCAATAGTAGAAAGCCCTTAAACTCTGCATTGCTTATTTTTAGAAAGCACAGACTCTATACTTTGCGACAGAGACCCAGTCATGGGTCCTTTTCCTTAAGCTGTGCGTCACTGCCTGCGTGTTGATACATTACACCTCTGAACCTTGATGGCACTTGGCAGTCCGCCTGTGTTTACAGTGTGTATGCTGAAGATCAGGGTGTGAGCGATTCCTCCTCTTGTTCTCGTACTCTTTGTCATTTTAATAGTTGAGCGCATAAGAAAGCTGGCCTTTGTCAGGCTGCCAAAAGTAACTTAGGAAGTGGTAATAAATGTGCTGGAGCTGATACTCAAGTCTCTTATTGATACTGCCAGCTTTTATTGTTTCTAATGTTGCTCTTCAGAACCCTGACTTCATATTAATTGATTCAAAACAGAAATTATTGCAGATGTGCAGTTCTAAAGGATTATTAACTGTCTCCGATTGGGTCAGGTATTTAGTAGGCTATATCTGTGAGTTGTGGTCTTCTTGGGGTTAGGATACTCGCCTCTAAACCAAGAGGTCATGAGTTCGAATCCTACCTCCAGCACTACCACCACTGGGTCCCTGGGCAAGACCCTTAACCCCCTAGTTTCTTCAGGAAGAAATGGAAGTCACTCTGTATAAATGCCATAAATGTAAATGCTCAGAGTCAGTGAGCTGATTTGATCACATCTTTGTAGTGTTCACACAGCAGTTTGCATCACAGATCAAACATGGAATTACGCAGATCAAAGGATTGTGTCAGTGTCGTGTGAATAAGGCTTTACTCTATGCTGCACATAACCTGAAGGATTCCTGAACGTTTATAAAAGTCAAGCATCAACCAACATAATTAAAGATTTACAGTTTGTTGTTCTTGAATAAAAAGGACAATAAAATTGCTTTCAGTTTAACACATTATTCTTGAGATTCTTTCTGTGATTCTTGCATAACAAGCTGTCTGTGATATAGTGAAGTCACATATATTGCATTTAGGTGACATTCAGAGCAACTTACAATTCATCTCTCTCTTTATCTCTTTTAGGCTCTAAAGACCTGGTGGTGAAGGCTCAGGTGCTGGCTGGAGGCAGAGGCAAGGGAACATTCGAGGGAGGCTTGAAAGGAGGAGTCCGCATCGTCTACTCGTTAGTGCCCACACATACACACACACACACACACACTGTCCTGATGACGGACGTCCTTTCACAGGTTGTCACCTCATTGTGTGTGTCTCTCTCTCTCTCTCTCTCTCTCTCTCCCCCCCCCCATCTCTCTGCAGACCGGAGGAAGCGAGGGACATCTCCTCTCAGATGATTGGCCGGAAGCTGTACACTAAGCAGACGGGGGAAGCGGGGCGCATCTGTAACCAGGTGTTCATCTGCGAGCGGCGTTACCCCCGCCGGGAGTATTACTTCGCCATCACCATGGAGAGGTCCTTCCAGGTCTGATCCTTACTCATGTAACATCTTTAGAACCGATGCCAACTCTTTTTGTTAGGTTTCTGTTAGGTTAAGTTACATAGTGGTTTTCTCCCACAATAAAATTGATCCATGCTGCTATTCCAAGTATGTACAGATGGATTGGCTTACATGCTCTGAATGTGTTACAGCCTCCAAAATCTAATGCGTAAATATTTTCCACCAGAAACTGTGCGTTTTATGAAAGAGACAAAAATGGACAATTTGTCCAGCAGGTGGCAGAAGAATGTTTTCGTAGGGCTCCCGCTGTAGTTTTACTGCGCTCTAAAATAAAATGTTGTCATTGATGATGGTGGTGCCTCTTCCTCCTCAGGGCCCTGTGCTGATTGGCAGCTCTCAGGGGGGCGTAAACATCGAGGACGTGGCGGCGGAGAATCCAGACGCCATCGTGAAGGAGCCCATCGACATTGTGGAGGGCATTAAGATGGAGCAAGCGGTGCAGGTGAGGGAGGGGAGAGATGATGACACAAGCTGAAATGTGCAGAAATGTGTGTCTCGTGTTTTTGCGGTTATTTCTGGTTAAAAAGTAAATGTGTTATTTCTTTTATTCCCCCCAGTTTTTTCAAAGAATTGTTTTGCTTTCTGTCTTTATGGATTTTACAAATGATCCACACAGCTTTTGGCCAAGATAATCTTGAGTACTCTTTGGGCGAAATACGTTGTGTTGAAATATGTTTGCCCCACATTCAGGTAGCTAAGAAGATGGGATTTCCCGACGCTCTGGTAAATGAGGCAGCTGAGAACATGATAAAACTCTATAACCTTTTCATAAAATATGACGCTTCTATGGTGGAGATCAACCCGATGGTGGAGGACTCCTCTGGCATAGGTATACACAAACACACATGCTGTTCTACAGTCACATGGTCAGCACTAATAGCACAAACACTTTTCAAGGATTTTAAAAAATCTGGACTATTCTATAAAAACAGCATCCGTTTTTCACCAACTGGGCTTTACTTAAGGCACCCAAAAATACAGAGAATTTTCAGCATAAGTTGCATGTTATAATAATTGAATTTGCGCATATATTTTATAAATCCATTTGTTCTTTTAGCTCAAGAACTCCAGACACATTTAAGATGCTCATTATAAAGCTCGTTAGGGAAAGTCGAGGAAGAATTCTGTATTACATAAGATGCTATTAAAGACACACTACTCGGGCAGAGAACACTAACCTGGCTAACAGTGAATAAAAGCCAACGGGGCTTTATAAAATATCTTAGATATAAAATATCCTTCTCTCATTGTAAGGCTTGTTAATGTTTTTGACTAATCTGATGTAATACTCAACTCATCTCCAGCATTTCACCACTAAGTTTCTTAATGAGCATGTTGAGCGTGTCTGGCCTTTATTCTGGACTAGTTAAAGTCAGTTTTACTTCATTTTTCTTTTACTTAATTACAACCTATACTCCTGGTTTCCTTCATCTGCCTCGCTACAGGACTCTCTAAAAATTTATGATAATGTAATCCTGTGTTCTAATATGAAAGGCAGAGCCCAGACTAACCTTTTACCTGCTGTGAATAATATTATTATAGGGTCCGAACAATCCATAACAGAAAAACTGAATCCATATAGTATAGTTGAAATGGTTTCTCACAGCAGGAGGTAGTTACAACTGTCACTCATAATAGTACACATATCAACACTTTAGGTAATTAATTGTAATTAGATTTCCTTTGTGACACAAAAGTTTTTGTGCAAATAATCACAGAAAAGGTTTCTATATCTGATATTACAGTACGTCAAGCACGATCACTGATGAGAATTTGAGGAAAATCTTGTACATCAAAATTGTGTAGTGACCAATATTCAGCTCTTGACTTGTTGAGCAAAGTCTAAAACAAAGATCAATAAATTTGGGTTTAATTAAATAAAATCAGTATTATTATTTTCAGTGTTAATATAATTTTTTTCTTCCCAACATTTTTTTTGAACAATTGCACACCTCACATGTATATGTTCTTGTAACACATTGAACGTACAGTATATCGCCATAAACACAGACTTATAAAATGTAACCATTCCCTCCCACTTGTCTATAAACTGAACAACAAATTAGAAACAATACACAGTTATAAGTATAAAATATACATATATAAAAGTAATAATAATAGTAAATAGATATATAAGTAAATAAATCAGTAAATAAAACAATATTAATACTCATAAAAATAAATGGATAATTAAAAACTAACATTTAATTTTAATATCATCATATATTATTATAAAAAATAATTTGCAACGTTGACCATGAGATACATGAATAAATGCCCTGGTTCATGCTGGTGCATTGTTGTGCTCCAGCATTTTTCAGAGGGACAGGTTTACAGTTAGTTGGGGAAAATTTTAAACAAGAGACAGAAAGTTCAACTGGTAACCCAAGAGCAGCTGGAACATGCCCACATGCTGACATTTTTAGCTGATCTGTGCAAAGTAATTACTTGCATTCCCGCCAATAGAGCAATAACCCCTTAACCCGCAGGCTAAAAATGGGAATTCCTGCCATGTAATGTGATCCATTTAATTAGCTTCATTGCACCTACTGTGGTGTGACAGCACAATATGCTAATTAGGGGTGTAATGTTTCTCAAAGTCCTCAAAGGGGAAAATACACCAAATAGTCCGATCAGCAATAATAGTATGACAGCCGATGTATAATGTATGTACCTGAAGTAGCTCAGCTTTAGTTATTTGTTATCCTAAACTGCAGCGTTGATCATGATAATGAATAGCCTTGAGGAATAGAATTACAAGCATTATCCACATGTTGCAAAAAATTGTTCATTTGACTAGCAAAATGTGTAGAAATTCCGGTCAACACAAGACTTTTGATCAATAATAATTTCCTTCCTCTTTTCTTTGTTTTGTGGTCCAGTAATGTGCATGGACGCTAAGATCAACTTCGACTCCAACGCTGCGTACAGACAGCAGAAAGTGTTCGACATGCGAGACTGGAGCCAGGAGGATGCTCGGGACAGACAGGCTGCTAAAGCTGACCTCAACTACATTGGTCTTGATGGCACTATTGGCTGCCTCGGTCAGTCAAGTAGCCCTTGGGTTAAACCTGTTTCTGTAAATTCGCTATGAATGTAAAATGCAAAACTATAATTGTCGTTTTTTAAATAAAACTTTCAACAGTAAATGGGGCTGGCCTCGCAATGGCAACCATGGACATCATCAAGCTCCATGGCGGAACTCCCGCCAACTTCCTGGACGTAGGTGGCGGGGCCACAGCGCATCAGGTGACGGAAGCCTTCAAGCTCATCACCTCCGACAGAAGGGTAATGCAGCAGTGCATCATGGGACACTCACCACTTCTTATTGGTTATAAAGGGCAGTGTTCAGTTGGGTTTGAGCTCTGATTGGACTTTTTTTGGTGGCATATAACAGGTGCAGGCCATCCTGGTCAACATTTTTGGCGGGATTATGAGGTGCGACATCATCGCTCAGGGCATCATCATGGCCGTCACGGACTTGGACCTGAAAATCCCCATTGTAGTGCGGTTACAAGGTGAGAAAAGCGAGAAATGGTCAAGCCGAGACTGCAGAATATGGATTAGTGTTAATCACAATATAAGGATTTATGGTTTTTAGAAGGTCGATCTAGAATTAGTGTTTTCTTAATGGTTTCTATTTACATTCAGTACCAAAATGACCACAATCTCATATATTGGCTCCGTTGTATGACTGTGAGAAGAGGTGATAAGATGATTATTCATTCCTTCAATATCATTTTATGATCACAGATTTCTTCATATAATCTCACTTGACTGACGATAAGACTTTGATCTGTGTCATCTATTTGGTGAACGCAGTCATTGGAGACATGTTAGATCGTTGTTTCGATAGATGCGAGTGACAATATATTAGTAAACTTGGTCGAAGAACAAAACTTTATTGCAGATGTAGCTCCTGTGTTTCAGGTGATGCTCCTAAGTCTTTGTGTCTGAAGGCTTTCCCCAAATTTTATGAGCAACATTTGGTGGATTGCTCCTAATAGGCCTAATACCATAGCATTTGTGATAGTTGTGTTTACTGCAGATCCCCCCTTTTGTAGGTAAGAATATTTCCAAGCCCCCTCACCTCAGCACACACATACTCCGGTGCCTCATTTGTTTGCCCCTCTCGCTATAACTAGGGGGCAAACCTCCAACTTCCTATCTTTTTTAAACAGAAAACAGAAAATAAAGCTTTAAAAAATGTCTGAATACATGACTGAGATTATTCTGTTGTGCTTAAGGAAACTTGACTTCAATACAGTTTTCCTAACTAAAGCAATATAATAATTACACACCCCATATGTATATGCTAAATTATTTATTATTAAAATAACATCTCAAAAATTATTCGTTTAAACACAGTTTTCTAATTTTGTTTTGGCCCCTAATTCTGTGGCGCTAAAGCCAGAAACGCAGAGCTTGTGAACGAGAGCTGGTGTTGTTAAGGAAATTAAACAGTATGATCATGTGATTTGCTTTTGTGGTTGTAGTGTGTTGCGCTGCTTGTTCTACTCATTGTCATCAAAGTCAAAAGTAAACTTTGTCATCTCTGCTGTATACTGTACAAGTATACAGAGAGACGAGATGACGTGGCTCCAGTTTTAACAGCGCAAACAACAAAGAACAAGGTACAAGGAACAAATAAGGCACAATAAAATATATAAAGTATACACTTTAAACTAGAAGTACAATATAAATGTTAAACTTTAAACTAGCTCACTCTGTCTCACTAGCCTCAAACTCTAAAGATTCTTCGCACACGACACGTATCCGAGATAAGAGTCTGTAACGCTCTTGAGCTCTTGGCTTCAACTCACTTCTACTGTCTATGTTCTTACTTCTTTATATATATTTCAGGAACCAATCAGACATGTAAGGCAACTACGTATTACTACTATTGTTAGGTACTGGTACATTTAACATATATACGTATTAATTTAACTAACTGTTACGTAACACTATATAGAAAGTTCATATAGAAAGTTCCAGAAATATTCAAATTAGAATTATAGCTCTAATTTCTACTACAGATAGTTATGAAATATTAAATCCAAATATTCAACATTCACGCAACACAAAATGGCTCTAACAGACAGTATCATATCAATATGTACAAGTTAGCGTGAATGTCCAACAGTAAACCAGCTTTACCGCAGTGCCCTATCCGATGCATAACCAATTGTCTGTGCGCACATTTACAGGTCGGCTCCATCGATCGACACAATGCCAACGATACCCGATCCAGCTATTTGAGTCATTATTGGGCCGTTATCCAATCCACATATATCGGATCGGTGCCATCTTTAGTCTTTACCCTGACTGTTTGAGTGTGTACGTCCCTCACTGTGCCCTGCTGTTCGTGTGTGCTACAGGAACAAGAGTGGACGATGCCAAGGCCCTGATCGCTGCCAGTCCTCTGAAGATCCTGGCCTGTGATGACCTGGATGAGGCAGCTAAGATGGTAATGTACACAATCAGTATTTACTTTCTTTATGACTGTTGGTCCCCTTTAGGACCTCTTAAAGAAAACAGTTGCAAATTGAATTTGAAAATGAAAATGAAAAGGTGCATATGAATAGAAAATGTATTTTAATGAAGTGTTTGTGAAAAGAACATGATTGGGACGACTTTATGCAGTTAGTTATTACAGAACTGTTACTGGTTTATTACAAATCCCTTTTATAAACATGTTTAAAACGTCAAAACTTGAAGATGTTGAAGGAGTATGAAGATGATAAAATCTTGCTTGTTTTTTTGAAGTCTTATCTGGACCAAAGACTAACACTTTTCACTTGGTGGCTAAATAATCTACAATTATGCTAATTTCCGCTATTATTTCTGAAATCTCAATGTTATGTTGGCAACGTGTATTAGTGGAAATGAGCAGAATTAAATGGATGTGACAAATTAAAGACATTCCAGATGTACACAGCAACTTTAAATCGTGTGACATTTTAAAGCTGATCACTTTCAGTTCCAGAAGGGGAAGACGTTTAAAAAATTCATGAAACTGACATTTTTCTTGTCAAGAAATAGGAAGGTATGTTATGTAACAAAAAATGTCTCTGAGGATTTCATGCCCCTTTAAAGACCAACTAACATTGCTTTCTCCCTCCTCCTCTTTTTCTCTCTCCCTCTCTATCTTTATCTCATCTTCCCTCTTTCGCCTTTTCTTTCTCCTTCCATCTCTCCCTTATCCTCCTTGTTCTCTCTCCCCTTCCCTTTACTGTCTTTTTCTTGCCCTCTTTTTCTCCCTCCTTTTCTCTCTTCCATCTGCCTTTCTCCCCCTCTGTCTTTCTCTCCTCTTTCTCTCTCCCTCTGTCATTCGTACCCCCTGTTTTTCCCTCTCTCTCTCTCTCTCTCTCTCTCTCTCTCTTCTTCCCTTCCTCTCTCCAGGTTGTAAAGCTTTCTGAAATTGTGTCACTGGCCAAAGAGGCTCAAGTGGACGTCAAATTCCAGCTGCCCATCTAAACACGTCCTGCCCCAAGTCACCACCCTAAACCGCCCCCACGTCAGTACTGCGTGACTCCCACTCCACTCACAAACCCATGGTCTACAAACCCACGGACTGAGCCTCTAGCTGCCTCCTCCCCACCGTAGTCCTCCTCCGCTGCTCCCGCTTGTCTCTCGTTGGTGCTCCCAGAATTTAAAAAATCAGATTTCTCTGCTTCGACCCCACGTCGATCACGAGCCAACCCAGACCTGTCTCGGTTATTCTGATTAGATTCAGTCAGTGTTACTGCTTGTTTGTTGCTTCTCTTCCTAATATTTTTGCCCTTTTTGTTTTGTTGTCGTCAGTTTTTCCTCATTTTGCTAAGAGGTGGACCTATTTATGCAGGACTGTATTTATATTAAGGGATCGTACACTGGGGTGAAGCTTGCTGGATGTAGTGTTTGTTTGGGTCCTTTCTTTAACCGCACACAGACACACACTCACACTTTCATTAAAAAATGAAAGCTTTCTTCTCATTCTCCCTCCCTTGCCTCTTGTCCCAGGGGGAGGGTGTGTAGTTGAAGAAGAGCCCTCTTTGCTTCGGTCAGTGTTCCCCCCCCCCACCAAGAGCAAGACACTCTTTCCGAACCCTCGCAAACGCACAAACACTTTGGGGAATGTGTGTAACCTTGTCTTATTGTGCTCTCCTTGCCATTTATGGGAACTACTGGTTGAGGAGGGAGTGAACAACGTTCAAATAAAACATTCATTTACAATTTCTGTGGCGATGATGATGATGATAGCAGATTCTGGTTCCAGGCTTTGGAGTGTATGTATGTGTTTGTTTACTTCTTTCTGACTTGTTCTCTTTTCCTAGTGAGCTTTAGCCTGACTGTGCTCTGTGTGAGTGTGTGTGAGTGTGTGTGAGTGAGTGTGTGTGAGTGTGTGTGAGTGTGTGTGAGTGTGTGTGAGTGAGTGTGTGTGTGTGTGAGAGTGTGTGTGTGTGTGTGAGTGTGTGTGAGTGTGAGTGTGTGTGTGTGAGTGTGTGTGAGTGAGTGTGAGTGAGTGTGTGTGTGTGTGTGCACGAGAGAGAGACTGGAACATGTTACTTTCAGGCACTAGGAAAAGAGATTAAAGGTACATTTTTAGACCACAGATGTTGTGACCATTTGATTTGCCACAGAGAAAGTTATGTTGCTTTAATCAATTCAATCTCTGAATTTCAGATTTAAAAAGCTTGCCGTGAAACTTCAATTGATTTGTGTATTGATTGTAAACAGAGAAATCCAAAATCCATGCTAGAGGCTCATGCTGGGATAAAGATTGAGGTTCTGAGGCATGTCAAAGAAAAACCAGAGAATAAATGTTCATTATGTATCATGAAGCCGAGTTCTATATGTGAACTAAAAACCTTGTAGCTTTAAAGGAACTTAAGTTCTCGGTTTTGCATATAACCATACAATACAAAAACTTATACTGATTAAAAGTAACAGATATTGATTAAAAAATGTGACACATAGTTTTACCCTGAGTTGGATCAAGTCATTTAAATAACATTAAGCAAATGAATTAGAGTTAATTAAAATGCAATCTAAAAATGAAAATGCAATGAAAACATTGCTGTGCATTTTTGTTACACTAAAAAATACATCCGTATAAATAACCATTTTTATCTTACAGTATAAAAGCCCACAGTGAGAGCTGCTCTGCTTTGGCACAATTATCCCTTCCAGGCAGATACAGTTCCAGCCATGTGAGAACATAAATTTGAATGGAGGCTGTAGTGTTCTCAAAGTCCTTTGTGCCTGAACAGGTGCATTTTCATTGTCGAATAAGAAATTAAATCAATAAATCCATTTGTAAAGGGCCTCTCAATACCGGCTCACGTCCTAATAGAAAATTCTTGCATTTTACTAGATGATTTCTACATTTCTGTGAAGTGTCTTCACTGTCAACTCCAAACCATTCTGTTTAAATTACTTTTTAGTGAGACAGTGAGGTGATGTATCAGATATTTTGGTGTAATAAATTGTTTAATCTGGGGAATATGAGTGAGCGTTGAGTAAAGATGGCATTCACAACCGCTGATGCACACAAAAACACTTTCCTGCTGTGTTCCGTCTCCATGACTTTTTAGAAACATGTCCCGAATTAAGAAATGCCATGACTGCATTGTTGATGTTGCTGTACTTTGATGTGGCACAACATTTCCAGGAAAGACTTTGGCATGTGGATCTGGCCTTCAGAGCAAGGGATAAAGGGGTTCAGCGAATCCGGTCGTGTTTCTCTCTCTCTCTCTCTCTCTCTCTCTCACCTAACCACCCAGCAACCCCTTCTGACACGTCCTCCAATCCTGCAAATGAGCTAGCGGGCAATTAATTTGTGAATGCTTTGCTTGCTAAGTGATTTGGTGAGATTTGGTACAGCTGGAAGTTCATTCTGAAAATATTATTAGTTTTTAAATAACTTCTGTCATGTGGTAATTGGGATCCTTAGAAACATCAAAAATATTTAATTCCTTTTTATCTAGAGGATCCTAATTTGTTTTATTACTGATAGATGAGTTTTGTTGTGTATGTGAAATTATTAGTATTATTAACTAAGAACTTATATGACTTAAATTATACTTGATCATTGTTTTCCTCAGTGTAGCCTATTATAACATTTGTATTATGAAAGTAAACAATTTCTAAATCTTCAAGATTTAACTTGAGGATGCATTTTAGCAAATTCCAATATAGTTGTGTAGATGTAAATATATGTTTAAAGTAATCTACACTAACCAATCTACATTAGACTTCTAGCTAACAGATGATGCAGGACTTCAAATGTTGTGGCACTTGTTAATTAAGTAATTGTCCGTTATTCTTTACTAGGGTTACAGAAATGCACTAAAGATACATAAGTAGATTGTTGTGGTTGAAATTTTAACATGAATTCATGTTCCTGAATATACATATTGTAAATGTATAATTTGACTGTCCACACACTGTGAACGACAGTGAATAAAATATTAACGTCAGTCACCACAAAAGTAAGATTAATAAGGTTAGACGAATTGCGATACCATTTCAGACGTCACTCGTATGAAGTTCGGTAAATATTAAGTCCGTTATTAAGTATAAATATTAAGTTTTTATATTTTATAGTCTATTGGCTGGTTTCTTGCTCATGGATTAAGCCTAGTCTTGGACTAAATTGTAGTACCAATGGAGATTTGCCATTCAAACTCAAAACTAGTCTAGAACTAGGCTTAATCCTTGACTGAGAAACTGGCCCTAAGTGTATATAGTTTGCTTATTCGGTGTGATTTATTTATTTATTTATTTTATCACTTTATGTGCCTTATCTGTTCATACTGTAGAAACTGGAGCCACGTCGTCTCGTCTCTCTACGTACATATAGTAGAGATGATAAAATAAAGATGACTTTGGAGATTCAACATTTGACGGGAATTTTCGTAACCGGAAGCAACTGGTCATTCGAGTGCATTTCTGAATAAGGATACTGACTAGGTCCACTGTTGGAACACTCCCTTTGTTTACGTATTATGCTGTTGATTTCGAAACATTTTGAAATCGACTACAGTACAGATATCAGTCCATTTCAAGAGTCAGGCTTGATCAGAACAGCGCACCACAACCAAATGTGACCTCAGCATTTGATACATTCGCGAACAGTGGGCAGCGCCCGGGGAGCAGTGCTTCGGGACGGTACCTTGTTCATGAGTACCTCAGTAGTACCATTACCAGTTCAGGATTCGAACCAGCGACCCTCCGATCATGGGGTGAACCTCCTAACCGTTACGCTACCAACTCACCAACGTGAATAAAAAACAGGAATCGAATGATCAATTCTTTTTGGAATCCACTTTCGTACCTACTCTTTCACAACGTTTTCAGAGTTGTAGAGAAGGTCAAGTCTTACTCAGACCGCTGTGTTGCGTGCCGTTTTAAAGCTTCCCCCTTTTAAGACTGAAATTAGCATAATTAGCCAGCATGCCGCAGGGCAGTGTGTCGTGTTTACCTGTTTGTTTTTGTCCCAGCTCCAGCATGTGCAGTGGTGTGACTTTAAAGCTGACGTTATGCTGCTGCACCGCCTCGAGCCTCGACTTATCTTCAGCAGTTTAGGAGCGAAGCACCAGGACTTTGCCTGTGAAAATCAGCAGAACTAAATTAAACTGGCACGGCGGAACATTTTCTTCTAAAGATTTGCATGTGTCTGCAAGACTTTTAGGAAGTCACTCGGTGTTGAAGTGGGAAATCTTTCCTTCACCCCCCTCGCACAGTCCCCAATTCTATGTAGCAACGTTACACAATGCAGTTCTGCAGAAGCCGAAGGCTCTTTGTACGACGGGTTTGTGTTACCAGTTCCCCATGGACCGCGAACTTTTGTGCTTTCTAATTCATGCATTGCCACGTTATGAATGCAGCAATTCTTTGTATGCTTCTGTATTGTTCGGCAGGAGGATTCTAACATGTTAGATGTGGTGAAGTGAATCACAAACAGTATTCCACATTCAAAACCATATGTTTGACCTGAATATGTCGTTAAAAATGGAAATTACAGGTTTTTTTTCTGGACAATAGACATTTGATTACTATTACATCTCTACTGTGTCTATAATAAAACACATCAAGGTCAAAATGTGTATAAATAGGGCTGGGTATCGTTGCTGATTTCCTGAATCGATTCCGATCCACAAGGTCATGATCCGATTCAATTCTTGATTCGATTCGATTCGGTTCGATATCGATTTATTTAGAGATTTCTTTGCGTCAATACTAGTTTTGCTTGGTTATAAAATAACTTGTTTTAAAACTGAAGTGTTGCTAAACATCGGCCTTTAGGCCAGACGGTGATTTGAGGGGAGCAGCTTCAGCCATGGCTCTATTTGGTTTCGGTTTAACCCCTGTTTCACGTTTTTTTGAATCGATATCGATATCCTATTTTTCAAACGAGAATCGATACTGATCGGTGAATCGATTTTTTGAACCCAGCCCTACTAGAGAAATATGTGGCTTATCATTCTTTATCATTTGTTGCTGTCTCCTAATAGTCTTATGTCGTCTAAAATCCTTGCTTAAGTCAAATTAAAATTTGCTTGCAAAGAAAATGTAAAATTAAGCTCCCCGTTACAATCATACTTAAAAAAAATACTAAAGTATCTTTTATTAACAGTACTTAATTAAGATTAGTTGCTTGTTTTTGTTGTTGTTTTTTGGGGTTCTTTTGTGCAAAAGTTAGTCAAAATAATTTCCAAAGTCTTGGATGTTATGATATGGTATGGCTTTAGATTTTGGCAAACTAAAGTCTGCAGGGAATGATAATGAACAACAATAATAGATTTAGTATCAGTTTCAAAAATAAAAAGAATTGAGGCAAAATATTAAAAGTAGCTACAGTGGTCAGTACAGAATTACTGGAATACAAGAACATTGCTTTCATTGTTTTTTACTTTAATTGGCTAATATTGATAACACCTAGACCTAGAACAGAGTGCTAAAATAATACTTAACAACAGTAACAAAGAGAAATTACTCGATTACCATACACTACTACTCGTAACTTCTTAATTTTAAAAGTAGCAGGAGTGCCATTTTTTTCAAATGATGCCATAAAAGAGCATTATTTTTGGTTCCATAAAGAAACTTTTATGGCATGTTACTTTAAAAGAAGGACCAGACTCCCCTGTTTCAGTGAAACCCTCCTCACTGAGCTTATTAAAGGGCATTAACCCCTCTGGGGCATGAAACCTGCAGGTTTCATACCCCTTTAATGTCACATTTTTCAAAATGATGCCACTGCAGAACCACTTTTGATTATCTTTGAGATTTTTGCTAATGGGCATTTTTGTTTGGTGCCCCAAAGACTGAAGGACCTATTTTCCACACCTAAACACCTTCAACATAATTTAGAAGTTTACCAATTAAAGACTTTCTTGAACCATGTAGCTAAACAAAAATTCACCTAGCCACATTTATTTTTCAAGAGGGTGTAGTCCACAATGTGTCACTCGCTTGTTTTGATGTAAGACGATAAAAAAGTTAATCTCACGTGCCCCTGCCTGCATCCTGACTAGAAGACAGGGTTTATACTAAAACAGTCTCCATTCCAGTCTTTATTCGCGTTTCATTCCCCACGGTCTTTTCCTTCTTCCATTCATTCCTCTCTCCCTCCGCCCCTTCCCTCGTTCTCTCTCATTAGTTGTGATGCCCTGACGGTGGTTCATAAATCTTTCGCCAGAGAAGTGACAGAGTTGAGGATGAGGATGTCTTACGGCTTTTCTTCCCTCCCACTCCAAAGCAGCTATTAACCGGATATGTGTCAGGTAAACTCCGGAAGGTGGGACTCTAGCTTTAACGAGTGGGAAAGGGATTGTCTATTATTATTTCATCCACCAAATGTTCTACAAGGAACTGGACTTATGTTAATGTTTGGGAAAACCCCTATTGAAATAAAAGACTTTGCATTTGCATTGCATTACTGAATTAGCAATTCAAGGTAATTCAGTGCTCCGAAGAGAATAAATCTAAATGTCTCTGTGGGTTGATAATCAAAGCTCATCTCTCTGTTTAAAGGTAATCTAAGGATAATACTCTTTTCTTTGACTAGCCATTGGTAAGTAAACATCAAAGTACAGGATATAAACACTTTGGTTGATATCAGTGGCAAAGCTAACCAGAATTTTGGAGCCTTTGTTTTCCCTGTTTTAATGCCAGACGTCCCTAATTTTAGTTCACATTTATATTTATGACATTTTTCACACGCTCTTAGAGAGCGTGTCTTAAAGAGCCTTGTTCTGGGTCACAATGTTAATAACTCTGGCTGTATAGAGGCAGATTTGAACCAACAAGCATAGATGAGTGTTTTAGCACTATGAAATGTTGTGGTAACTCTGATAGCAAGATTATTTACAGAATTCAGGACTTTGCCAATGTGAGCAGGTGGCAACATCTGATTTATTGCTCATCCTTCCTCTCATCTGAGAAACTGGATGGTTGGATGAACTTCTATCTTGTCAGAAATCTTGGCCCAATCTCGAGCAGTGCGAGCAGCAGTGAAAATATAATCTTTACAAACTCAGGTGGCAAGGAAAGCAACAAGCAGCACAACTCACTTGAATGGAAAACATGGACATAGGATGAGAGGCTGGTGGATTTTGGAGAACGAACACACCGTCCCTCCTACTATTTTGTAAGAAGACTCTCACGACCACCAAGAAAGCATAAACCCAAGAAATTACCAATATAATTACGTAGTGGAACTGTGTAACACCCATATTGGAGTTTCACTTAAATAGCTAACAGGCGTATTGATAATTACAAGCAAGCTAGTATGCTAGTTAGAACAATTTTCAGAGAGTTTATTGATGGTCAATTAGATTGAAGAGTTCAAGAATGTTATTGGTCTTAACATACACCATATGTCTTTAGGTTTCCCAATTCCAATCTAAAAACTGCACAATGTGAGACTTTAGAGAGACTGAATCTGTAACTAAGTTGGATAAATCTCTAAAAGATTGTTCTTGCTTTGGTCATTTAAGGTCAAATTACATAAAGCACTTTCCCAACTAAGAGCTGCCTTCACCTTGCTGGTTTCAGTAGGTCGGCAGTTTAAGATGGTCTATAAAATCCCATTTAACCATCTCAAACTCTGTTTTGTTCCCTTGACCAACATCAAACCAGCACCAGCCTGAAAACATCCGCCTAAAGCTCATGATGTTCCACGGTGGTTTTTCAGGCAACAACGCGTTTATCAGCTTCTGGTGTGACCAATTCTCTCCGTCAGTCTCACCCAGACGGAGGTAACACTCTTCCATGTGTGTATATATGTGTGTGTGTGTGTGTGTGGGAGGTGGATGTGAGTGAGAGGGTGATGTGAGTTCTCTCGCCATGGGGGTGAAGTTTGGCGAGGCACCTTGTTACCATGGTTACCTTCCTCTCCCCCCTGTAGTTTTCTTAATGCTGGTTTACATTACATGAGTTTTAGTTTAATTTTACCCCGATCTTCAACGATTTGGTTCTAATCTGAGAATTTTGCAGCATTGTAGCAACTAAAGGAACACTGACTCTGGTCTTTGAGTTTTGGGCAAGTTGTTTATCTTTCACAACTGGAATTGGGACACAGTTTGCAAGTATGCAACTCCCCGGATCGGAACCAAAAGGTGCAGAGACCAGTTGGTAATTGTGAACTCTCCAGTCTGTTCATATTTGGCATGTTTTTAAAAAGTCCTCAGGGTTTGTTTTGTGTAAATGATTAGCACAGCTAATCAGAACACGGCTTGATTTATGCTGATGGTCAACAGTAGGGGTAAAAGTTAGACATTATAATTACTAATATTATTGTAATGAAGTACTTTTGGGAGTTACTGTTATGTAAATATGGTACCTTGCTCATGAGTATCTCAGTGGTACCTTTAGTGGTCCTTGACCTTTACTGGAACTTGAAGCGGCGACCTTCCAATGCCCTAACTGTTATGCTACCAACGTAACATATAATGCATAACAATTGCATACATTATATGCCCATGCATTCATTTCCATTTTTGTACTCAGTAATGATGATCAGGCAGTTAAAAGCTATTTGAATGTAACTATGTTTATGTTCTTTGATCGCTTGACTTTAAAATATTGCAAAAATAACTGACCATTTTTTACAGTAAGCTAAATTAGTTCCAATTTGACTAACTGTACCACACTGATTACTTACTAATAATTAGTAATTACTCTGATTGATTTATTGCAGATTTATCTTAGCGATCAGCTGAAATCATATTTCTCTTTACAGAGGATCCTCCCCTTTTGATTAAATGACTATGTGTAAGTAATGCTCTGTTTTTGAGAGTATTTTTTAAGAGTTTAGGAATTTCAAATTTTATATATATAATATATATATACTGTATATAAATTAGAAATTCTTAAACTCCTTAAAAATAACATGTTAAAGTGTTTTACATATATATATATATATATATATATATATATATATATATATATATATATATATAATATATATATATGTATACATATATATATATAACTTTATCTACAGTTGGGTAATATTTCTAACTATGTCGGGTAATATTTTTAACTACTTCTGGTTAAGTCAGAAAAACCATTACAATATCCATAGGTGTAATGTTACAGCATTAAATTAATGGCCAGGCTCTGGCATTTCAGGTGGGAAATGCAGAAATCAGAGTAGCTTTAAGCCTTTCAGTGATGTGTTTTGTCCCTTCCACATAGGAGACTTCTAAACAACATTTCAATGTCAAAGCTACCATTGCCCCCCCCTAAAAAAAAAAAAAAAAAAAAATTAAAGCCTGCTTCATTTTTACAGCCCTTTGTTCAGTTGGAGCCACGTGGGGCTGTGTTACTACACATCATTGACATTCTCCCTGTGAGCACCCGGTAATGACTTCCTCTCCTCTTCCTCACACTCCAAGGACTCCCTGGAAGAGCGAGTCCATAAGAATGAGATGCAAATGCAACGTAGCCTACTTTCTCCGCTTGGCTCTCTACAGCATTGAAAAGAGGAGAAAAGGGAAAAAAGGGGGAAGGGAAAAGTGTGTGTGTGTGTGTATGGTGTGGGTAGGGGGGAGCTCAGAGTGTAGCAGCACTCCTACTTATGAATTTTGCACTTTATTAAGCCAGACGTTGCTACCTGCGCCGTCTGGCCCTTAAATCCTTGGGGTCTCGCTCTGTTAAAAATGTGAGTAAAACGCAGAGGGAAGGGGGAGAGGGAATGTTATTCAAAAGCTCGGAATTCCAAACAGGCTTTTCTGTAGTGTAAATTAGACTATACACTCCAAACTGCCTACTCGTGTGTGACGCGTGTCTAGTGGTTTGTTTATGTGTCTGTTTCTCTGAAGTCATCAGCTTTTCAACCAATTGACTGATCCACTCATTGACTGCCCACTTTTAAGTGAAAGTGAGTGATTATTCGTCATTGTGAACACAGCACAGCACAGAACACAGTGCACCACAATGAAATGTGACCTCTGCATTTAACCCATCCGTGAAGGAGCATTGGGCAGCTGATATGGGCAGTGCCCAGGGAGCAGTGCTTGGGGACGGTACCTTGCTCATGAGTACCTCAGTGGTAACTTTACCGGCCTAGAATTTGAACCGGCGACCTTCTTGTTAATACTGTATCAGTTATGCACTCAAAACAGCCCAGTTATAAATGTGTGTGTGTGTGTGAGAGAGAGAAATATACGCTTTAAATGGTTTACTTGTTAATAAATGCATAAGATACTCGCAAAACTGCCAACAATACCATAAATCAGTGTGTCTGATAAACTAAAGTTGCCAACTTTATGTTTGTGTATGATATTGACCACTACTCACTTACAAATGTGTGTATGTATGTGAGTGTGTTTGTGTATAAATCCTAAGTCTTAAATTCAGCATTTAGCTGTGTGAGGTTGTTTGTGATCTTGAATTGCAACATGGGATTTTACGAGTAAATAAAAATGCATAACATAAAGGTCTGTAACAGTATTGAATCTGAAAATGTATTTTGTTACACATATACATAAGAGCTTTAAGTAGCTTTAACATCACTATTAGTCAATGCATTCAGATTCCAGTGCTTTAGAACAAAAAACATGTATTTTCCATTCCTAGCCTGCATAGTTAAAATCCCATATTTGCATAATTATGATCTGTTTACATTTTCTGGAGAGAAGGCAGATAGGCGCAGCCCCGCCTCCTAGTCATCATGAATTAATTCAGGAGATTTTGTTAGAAATGGTTGGCAAACGCTGGCTGTTTTCTCACTCTCCTCTTCAGAACTGTCTGGTATTTTCAGAAACGTGCAAAGTCAGTTTAAGTAGTCTGAAAAAATGAAAACGTGAAACTACTTCTCAAAACTTGATTTCCCCTTTTGCATCGGGCTAGTGTTCATGGAGCCACATTACACATGCGGCACGGCTTTGGAGGTTCCCCTCCCATTTTTATTGTTTTAATTTTTATACGGGCTCCGTGTCTCCAAGTGTAGGATTTAGCTCGATTTCCACCCCCTGCCCCACCCAATTTGGCGACTCTTCCCAGTCGGCACCCTGTTGCCGCCGACGCTGCGGCTGCCGTGCGGTCCGGGCCACGCTAGGCCTACTCATCTTCAAAGCGACGCACAGTGCTAATCTAATCCGGCCATGTTTTAATGTGATTGAAGTCTTGTTCTGCTTATGTGCAGAGGACATGGCTAATTGTGTCGCCATGGCGCGCTTATGAGATAATCTGCAGTATTTCCCTGCCAGGTGCAGGATATGCAGGCTTTTTGGGTTCGATCGTAGGGCTGCGTGCGTGTGTGTGTATGCGCGTACGTCGGGGAGATCACTGGCTCGTGGGTCTGGGAAATCACACGTTGGAGATTAGGTAGATATTAACTTTAATTAGTCTTTGTTCCAGCGGCTGTTTATGTGTGGCCTAGTTCCGATAACAAGATTAACATTATACGTGCGTGTGTGCGTGTGTGCATGTGTTCGCGTATGTGCATGTGTTTCGCTCATTTCACTTTTATGTTTTGCACATGTGTTTAACTTATAGATGTAAACCAGTAAATCATATTTGTGTGCATACATCTTTTTTATGTGTTGCATTGCACATGCTTTTAACTCTGAAATCTACACTGCTGGGCAAAGAAATGAGGCAAACCCAATTTATTGCGTGTCTTATGATGACTTTTTCTTGTTCAACAAATCCAGGTGAAATAAGTGACAGTGTTTCCCAATATTATATGCATTGTCTATAGCCAGTGTGAAGTTTAGAAGGGGACGGCGTCTCCCTCGTTTGTCTTTAGAAAACTTATCTGTTTAGGCGAGCTGTCTTACAGTCTTTCACAGTGTGCTCCCACAACTAGTCAGTGCTCCTAAAGGTTGTAGCTGGTCTGAAGCTATCTTAAACAGCACAGCACAGCACACACTGCACTACAACCAAATGTGACCTCAGTATTTGACCCAGCCATGATGGAGCAACGGCCAGCTGGCAGGCACTGCTTGGGGAACAATGCTTGGGAACGCTGATGAGTATGGTGGCCTTCTGATCATGACAAGAACTCCCTAACCGTTACTCCACCCAACTACCCAAGTTGCTCCAGAGAGACTGTCCTTGTAATTAGGAAATGAAAGTTGCTCTGGATAAGAGCTCCTGCTAAATGCAGTGTAAATGTAAATATAGTGGTATTTTTAGTAAATTAATATCAAAGTCAAAGTAGTCAAAGTAAACTTTATTGTCATCTCTGCTATATACTGTGCGGATATACAGAGAGACGAGACGACGTGGCTCCAGTTTTTCAGTGCAATAGGAAATAGGGAACAAGAACAAATAAGGCACATGGAATAAACAATATATAAATAGAATACAAAATATACATTTTAAACTAGAAATGGAATATTAAATATAACTTTAAACTAGAACTAGAAATAGAAGTAGAGGCGAGACAGTTTGGATGCAGTGTTACCTACAAAAGTGGAAACTTTTACACCAGATGTGAAAGAGGTTAGAAACAGTTTCAATATGAAAAATTCTATATCCAGTCTTTTAATAAAACAGTATCTTTTAAAGAGTATGACTAACATTTAAGTTTGTGCAGATATTATAACAGTAGTGAAGAACCAGAGTCTGTGCAATATTTTTCAATAATTTGTGCAGAAACAGTTAGTGAGAAAGTGACCAGTGATACATTCAATGTTCAGTGGTTGTGCAAATAAGTAGTGGCAGTGCAAAAATTATTATAGCAGTGTTGTAGCAACAGTCATTTGAGGAGGATTACTGTTTCAATTGTCTGGCGTTAAGTGTGTGCCAGATCAGCAACAGTTTGGAGTGGTAATACTCTAGAGTTTGTAAATATAAATATAATGTGCATCATGCATTTTGAAAGATTGTCAATAAGATTATATTACAGCGTTTTAGTGTTTCTTTTGTGTATCAAAAACTAATTGTGTGAAACACTCCAGTTTGAATAAATCTTGTCTTTCAACACACCTCTGAAAGCTTTCACGTCTGAAAGCTGCTTTAAACTGGGTGTGGATTGCAGCTGTTATGTTTGGGGCAGATGGGAAAAGAGAGATGCAGGAAGCACTCCAACGCTGGACCTTCATACAGTTTCATTTACAGCATTTAGCAGATGCTCTTATAATTAGCTTGTTGTATTTATATTACACTTATAGAAGCATTACGAATATTTTAACTTGTTACACCATCTGTACCTTTGCTACTTTTAATCATAAGTGTGATTTTCTGATGGTATTAGACTTGGACCTTTCAGTCATTGGGCCAACCCCCTAACCATTACACCACCAACTGCCCCAAAGAAGAAGCTTGTAGAATGAAAAGCTATCACTTACAAACGCCTTCCTCAGCACTGAGCTATACTAATTTCAGTTAGCTATTCTCCAACATTGGTAATACATTTTTAAAGCAAAAAAAATCTCCTCAAAGTCTTTATGTCCTTTACCAGCATCAACCAACCAGCAAATCAACACCAGGAACCGGTCTCCAATCATTTTCATTTTCTGTCTCTCTCTCCCTCTTTTTCTGTCATAAGCTAGAGGGTTTGCTAGCTGGCTCTGGGCAGTCGTACCAGTCTGCAGTTATGAGGGGATGCTGTGAAACTGCATGTTTTAGTGGAAATGGCACTGTTAACGTCGTGGACTCCTGAAAACATCAGAGGGAGTTCCGCAGCCTGCAATGTGCTGGGCCGGAGAGGTAAACACCGAGTGGCAGCCTGTTCCAGCGTCGGCACACTCCCAGGTGGGCAATTACAGGACTGCCAACGGCCACATACACACTCACACACATTCACACTTACACACCCGCAGAGCCACGTACAGAACCTCCACCCACGGACCGTATCGGAACGAGGCACCTTGGAGAGTTGTAGAGACGTCTGTCAACACAGAGGTGTGGATGAGAGAAGTGACAGTAGCTTTATTCTTGTCGCTCCATGAAGGCCGTCAGCCTCCCTCTCCTGCGCAATGCTCCTCTAACGCCCCACATATTCCCCCTTTCCCCTCCTCTTCCCCCTCTTTCCTTTTCCACTCGTTTCGGACTCTGGAGCAGATTCTCCCAAGACCTGAAGGGTGAAAAGATGGGGAAGGAGTTCTCACATTGTCTGTCTCCCGGTCTCTTGCTGTTTCTCTCTCTCTCTCTCTCTCTCAATTTTTCTCAATTACTCACTCACTCTCTCTGAGTTTTCTCTTTCTTTCTCTTTGCTCCACTCTCTGCCTCTCTCTCTCTCTCTCTTTCTTTCTCTTTCTGTCTTTCTTTGTCTCTCTCTCTCTCTCTCTCTCTCTCTCTCTGTCAGTTAGCCCACCTGTAGCTCTCTCTCTCGTCCCCCATTAGGTCCCCACAGTCCTCACACTGATAACACAGGAGAGAGAGGGGGAAAAAGACAATATGAACGACAGACAAAGCCGTGTCATCTGGGAGCCGGTCTGGAGGGATCTCTCACTTGTCCTCCCTCATCTGATACTCCTCTTTTCTCTCTCACCTTTGTCCTCCCTCGTCTCGTCGTCTCCCTATTCTCTCTCTCACCCTTGTCCTCCCACGTCTCATCCCCTTTCTTCTCTCACTGAGGTGCAGTCATTTTTTCCCCTGATTTAATAAAAGCAGAAAGGAGAGTGTATTTTTAGAAAAGATTAAATATTGATTCAGATCATGTATTAATAATACATTTGTAATATTGTGTGATGACAGGGATCTTAGGTGAAAAATGTTTGACTAAGTTGGATTATTTTAGATTCTAGGACAAGCGATAGCTTTGGGAATGCCACATATTCACCATAAAATACATCTTCATTCATTCAGAGCGAAAGCTTTAAATATATGGGTCGGGGAGTGTGTTTAATCATAATTAAGTTGCTCATGGGAGTTGAATGAATGAATGAATGTTTGAATGAATCATTTTCTAAATTGATCTCTTCCAGACGTCCCCAAAATTACCCCTTAACCCATTTAGATTTTTTTTGAAAAATGAAGGAATGAGAAAAATAGCTCCAGTGGTTCTATAAATATGAGTATGGAAGTGTGTATGTGTCTGTGCGTGTTTGAGTGTGTGTGTGTGTGTGTGTCTATGCGCACACATGTGCGTCTGTGTGTAAAGAGGTTTGAATGTCTTTGTCTCGCTTGAACAGTGCCAGAGGGACTGCTCAGAGGCAAAGTCTTTCTGGAGGGAGCTCAAACAATCTGCCTTCAGTTATGGATTGTGGATATGGAGATTTGGGGAAAGAGGGAGAGAAGGAGGGAGAGGGAGAGAGACGGAGAATGAGAGGAGAAATTAGGAGAGGAGAGTGAGTGAGTGAGTGAGTGGGAGACAGGGAGTGCGAGGAGAACAGAGAGATGGGAGGGAGGTGTGAGTGGAGAAAGAGAGTGAGAGAGAGGAGAGGGAAGGGGAGAGAAGTGGATTCGGTGATGAGTTTATCATACTGTTCTACTCTCCTCTCTGGCGGCATTTCTCCCCCCTGCGCTGGAGCGCCGACTTTACTGCTGGGTGGAAAAGAGGAGGAAAGACCTCTGGTTCGAAGAGGGCACGCAGTGGAAGTTGAAGGTGTGTTTTCTTGCTTATTTGCTTATTGCGGAGGGATAGAAAGTTTGCATGGTCTGGTTTGATGGAGGGGTTTGCTTTCCTTTTTTGTATAAAAGATTGTTGTGTTTTCTCTGTCTGACTCTGTCTTTCTAGATATTTACTTCCTTCATTTGTTATCTATCTATCTATCTATCTATCTATCTATCTATCTATCTATCTATCTATCTATCTATCTATCTATCTAGAGAGAGAGAGAGACAGAAAGAGAGAGATAAACACTCTGTGTATCTTTGCATATATACATCTAAATATACATTTAAATATATTTCAATTATATGTAAAGTCACAACCTGGGTCAATACGTTTGTTTATTCCTCTCTCTTTCCCTCTCTCGTTCTTTCTATCCCTGTATCTCTCCATATATTTAGCGTATATTGAGTGTATCTGTCAATGTATCTGTCCAAGTGTGTGTATACAGAGAAAGAAAGAGGGTATATACATATGTACTGTTTACATATAAACTCTCTCTTTCACTTTATATCACATACTGTATATTTCTACATATAATCAATGATATCAATAATCATTTGTTATTATCAATTAACAATTTAAATTATATTGCATATGTAAAATGTGATGTGTCATATACATGGAGTGTGGGAGTGATAGACTTGTGATAAATAGCTACGTGTACTGTATGTATGTATGTATGTATGTATGTATGTATGTATGTATGTATGTATGTATGTATGTATGTGTATTTAGGGTTTCAACCCCAATGAATGTATCTCTCTCTTTCTCTCTCTATCCTGCCTGTTCATTTTTCACTCTTCTTCTCCTCCCTCCAGCCATTACTTTAGCTCCCTGCTGTCCAAATCTATATCACGCTCCGCTCTGACTGGCACGTGTCCCTCCAGCACTGCTCTGTTAAGCTTAAAATTTGCTGTTGCGTAGTCTAACAGAACAACATGTGGATCTTCCCAAAGCCAGGCTCAACGTGCCTGACTTGGCCTTGGCCTTTTTGGATTTTATTGTCTCATTTCCGAGTTTGAGTGCAATGGTGCCCCTTCCCTGGACCGTGAACTGAATTAGCGTGTCAGCAGTGGGAGCAGCATGTCCGGAGGCGTGATGTCGCCCAACAGGAGCACCGGTGAGTTTAGGTCTTCTGCCGTTTTGCCCGAATGCGTCACTGCCTCAGGGACTGACCTTTGGCTGCAAATCACTCTGGGTAATGCGGCTGCGAATGGGTCCATGAACTGCAGCGGCTGTGGCGGCAGTGGGAACATTTCGCTGGGGTCACCCCACGCCACCTTTGGTCCGGTGCAGAAGAACTGGGTGGCGCTGCTGATCCTGCTGGCCATCGTCGTCACGGTTACAGGGAACATCCTAGTGATCATGGCGGTGAGCCTGGAAAGGAAACTGCAGAACGCGACCAACTACTTCCTGATGTCACTGGCCATCACCGACATGCTGCTGGGCCTGCTGGTCATGCCTGTCGCCATGGTCACCATACTGTACAGTGAGTGGAAGATAAAAATGCTTTTGACATGGACACATTCATGAAAACATTTATGTTTTCTACTGGTCAGGAGCACAAGGGCACAAGTGTGTGTAAGAAGTAGATGGATGGATGGATGGATGGATGGATGGAAGGATATATGAATATATGTATGGATGGACGAATGGATAAGAAAAACAGAAAAATAGAGAAAGCCAGAAAGATGGACACAGAGAAAGAGAGAAGAAAGAGAACAATGGATGCAAAGGCAAACACAGACAGACAGACAGACAGACAGACAGACAGACAAACGGACGGATAGATAGATAGATAGATAGATAGATAGATAGATAGATAGATAGATAGATAGATAGATAGATAGATAGATACCAAATGAAAGTAGATGAGACAGAGAGATGTGAGGAAAATGCTGGGAAAAACATATTTGGACTACAAACATATTCAAATGATGTCATTCATCTGTCTTCATGCACCAAATGAACATGATCAGTTTTCATCCATCTGAATATTAATGGCCTTCTCCTTATCCACTAAACTCAGAAGCATGTCAGCTGTCTGCACTTGCTAACAGCTTTACAAACGGGTCAGAGAAGCAGGCAGGCGAACAAGCAAAAGATGTGTTTATTCAAAAATGGGAAAGTTTAGGAAGAAAGAGAAACATGTTCCAAAGCAGACGGCTCAAGCACACTTGACTGTATTTGTTTTAGCGCATTTGCAGTAGCACGAGGGAGGCCTGGCGGCATCGGTCTCAACGGCAAGTGGAAAACACTCCAGCTGTACACGCCACAAACATGTCCCACATGACAGCAAGGGCAAGGCTAAGAAAATTAGCATTCTTACTCTTTAAAAAGAAGAATACAACAGCACATCAATGGGATAATAAAATCAATGAAAGAACAGAAGACAGACAATGAAAAAGTAAATATGCAAATTAGACTGCCCACTTTATTAGAAACAGCTACTGTGTTTGTAAAGTTACAATGTCTTTTTGTTATCTCTTGTCTAGACCATTGGTAATGGTCAGTTTTGACCACAAAAAACAATTTAATTAAAATCTATATAAAGTTATCAAGGCGTCTCAAAGTAAGAACAATCTTAACAATGGACTTTAGGAGTTGCAAACTTGGCAAACTTCTCCAAAGATAATCGTTATTTTTATGGGATAGAAATATTTTACAAATAGTGCAAAGTAGTAGCTGTGGGAAAATGTGTATAACTAACATGTAAAAACCAAAACCCGCGTCATAAGCTAAAATATAAAAACTCCACTTTCTACTCTAGCTTGTAGAGCTGCAGGTTTAAGGTAGTTTTGCACAATGAAGTAGCCAGTGAGTGTAGTTACATGGCAACTGTTTCCAAGTGGTCATTTTGTGTACCAATGCATAACGGGTCGATTTTTGTTGTATTAAAATACCAAAAATAATAAAGAAATCTTCTAATTTCAACAACCTGGAGGAAATTGTGGTTGGAATTAGAAGTCTTCTAATTTTGACTACGCAAATAGGGGGCAGTTGATAGAGTAACGGTTTGCCCCATGATCGGAAGGTCGCTGGTTCGAATCCGAGGACCGGTAAAGTTACAACTGAGGTACTCATGAGCAAGGTACCGTCCCCAAGCACTGCTCCCCGGGAACTGCCCTTGTTAGCTGCCCACTGCTCCTTCACGGATGGGTCATGCAGAGGTCACATTTCATTGTGGTGCACTGTGTGCTGTGCTGTGGTGTGTTCACAAGGACAAATAATCACTCACTTTCACTAAAATCTTTTGTGGAATCTGGAGCTCATCCACTACTGCGGAACCAAACAGAAATAGTAAGGTTTAGATGTAAGAAAGGTGTTTAACAATAAATAGTCATTCTTTCGCATTATCAACAATCAGAATATTTCTAAATTTGTCAGTGATTCATAAGAGGGGGCATCAGCTTGATATGAATGAAGAAAATCCGAGAACATTAGTGATGAAATTAGTCTTGTTTAATTATTAAACTGAATATTGCTGTACATTTTTTATTTGGTCAAAAAAATATATGTTATAAACATAAACAAGGTTGTGTGTTAGGAAGGGTCTGAAAAACTTGCTTGGCATACAAGTTTTATAAATTATTTATTAAGATGCTATTACAGTGTTATTAATAATTAATGCTGCATAGGGATAAAGTGATTCATTGTTAAATTTTTTTAAATGTTTAAATGTAGATTATTTTTAACATTTTCAATGACACATTCAGATACGCAGTTCGGTGAAGGTGATATTGATGCAGCGCCTGCTTCTTGGGTATGGTGTTTTGCTGCATAATGAGGGTGTTTGGCCATGTGGAGTGGATGGAATTAGCCCAGTTGTGTTCTCGCGAGGGTGGAGTAATCCCCGAACCCTCTTCTCCTCCTCCTTCTCCTCTTCCTCCTCCGTTGCTTTGATGTTGGATTAATTAAGATGTAACGACGCTGTTCCGTGCTCCGTTTCTGAGAGTGGAAAAACACACACTGACACTTCAGTTTGATGATTGGAATAAATTGGCCTAAGAACAAAAAAAAAATGTTCTATGGAAGCGGTTCAGAATGTTCTTGGTGCGATGAGACACAAGCTGAAGTGACCCACTGACAGATATGCCTTAAAACTGCTTATTCAATTATTCATTCGGCAGTGCCTTGACGGCTTTTGTGGGAATTTCGGCTGTGGTTTATGATCCTTTAAAGAGATTTTACACAAGAGCACCTTGTTTACAGGATGTCATTAGACCATTAAATTTAATAAAGCCTTTCAGGACAAACTGACTCTCTCCCTAAATATCTATCATCCGCTCCTATCTCAAAAGAAATATGAAGCTAGCTAGATGTCCATTAAGCTTCTCTGTTGCTCCTGAAACAAGTTATGCCCCTGTACGGGACATGATGCTATTGTGTAACACTATCAGAATAATTAAATTCAGACATTTGGATGGACTAAATGTTTGCTGCAATGATGGCTCTTGTTTGAAAACTTGGTGTTGGTGCTTGTTCTGAAGCCAGACTCAAACCCGCAACCTCTTGGTTTGCACTCAGTTTTCAGACAAACATTTGCCTCATTGCAGCAGACTTATTCCAGAGATCATGACAGCTGGTTACAAATCAAGTGCTTGTAGGTTCAAGTCTTTCTCAGGGGGCAACGGTGTTAGTTCTGGAGGTAGAATTGAGCCCCTGAGCAAAACTTGGTTCAATACTGTGTATTCTTGTCCAAAAACTCTAAGCGATGGTGCTAGTCTACTGGTAAGAATCAAGAGGTTGTCAAGTCTGACTTTGGCAACTCCGGTCCAGAAGGTGGTCCTGGTTTTCCAACCAACTGGAGTTCAGAACATTCACACCTGGTCTTAGGTAGATAACCACTAGAAGAGACTGATCAGGTAGGATGGAAAACCTCCAGGACACAGTACCTCCTGGTCTAGAGGTATCACATTTGGATGCGAACCAAGATTTTGAAAGTTTTGTGTATATAAGTGATTATTTGTCATTGTGAACATACCACAGCACAACATAGCACCCAGTGCACCTTTGAATTTGACCCAGTGGGCAGCTAACAAGGGCAGCGTCCGGGGTTGGGGACGGTACCTTTGCTTACAAGTAACTCACTGGTAACTTTACCAGTCCTAGATTTGAAACTGCGACCTTCTGATCACGGGGCGAACACCTCAATGGAGGTCGTTCTATAGAATAGAGCCCCTGAATAAAACTTGAAACCACAACCTCTTGGTTCCTGAAAATCTAAGGTATGGTCCAGTGGTATAATACTGAGTTAAGAACCAAAAGGTTGTGGGTTTTAGTCTGGCTTCAAAACTGCCATCACTTCTTATAGTTTTAACAGGTGTTCTCAACCTTGCAGCACGCATCCTATAAGGCTTACTCAATCCAAATCCCTGAAATTAAGGGGTTGACGATCAAGTGTAAGTGCAGGTAAACTGCACATTCTGTATAGCCAGTGTATTTCTGAAGTATATTGATTGACTAGGAAGAATTAGCTCTATGTAGCCTTAAGAACATTGCTGCAAAAATACTGTATCATGAGATCCAATTTTGACCCTTTCACCCCAACCAATTTCTCCAGATAATTTTTTGAGTTCACAGTGAAAAACAGAAAGAATTGGGGTCTCCCTTCACACCCAGGCATTTCCTTTTTCTAACAGATAGAACAGGGCAGTAATCCTCTCCAGAATACCCACTTATTTTGCCGACAAGCAAAACTAACCTCATTTCAGATGATGATTCATCTCTAGGGGTAGCAGAGAGAGAGAAAAAGGCACTTCGTTTAGATCTACAGGCCTGGAGCCTTTGTGATGTAACATGCCCTGACAGAGCAGAGGAACACATCAGCAATTTTGGGGATATTAGTCTCAGTTTCCAGAGTTTCAAGTAGAGATTACAGCCCCAGATGATTTGATCTGGGATGTACGTAAGGCTGAAATAGTTTTACTCAAATGTATGTTTCCCATTTTACAGAATTAAATGACAATGATGTAACAGCATATTATGTGGAAGGAAAAAAAACAGAAGACTCCTTGTTTTTTCCTTTGCAATATTCAGACATCATATTTAATTTGACATTTAAAAAAAAATATGAGAGTTAAATAATAATATGAGGTTTGATAATAATATAAACCCCATTACACTCTCCAAAGATGCTTACCTTAATGTCTGTCCCTCTACAAGCTTCTTCTTAAACCATGGCTTGATCTAATTGGTTCCTCTTAATTCCATTTAATCAAAATATTCAGTTAATTAAAAATATTAAAAGCGGTTGAAGGATTATAGGTTCTTACACAGCAGTTTGCATTAAGGAAGGCAAGACCAAAAACTAAATTAATAAGAAATAAGTCTGGAATCCAGTTGCTTGTACCAAGGGTTTGAGAACAGTATATGCACACAAAAAGAACTAAATCCTAAAAATATATACTGTAAATTTATGGGACATTGCAAAATCTACACAAATATATTGGTTATTGATCAGACCAACATTTCATTCCAATTTTAGCTTGTTATTTTGATTCTCTTGCTCATTCATAATCAAGCAGTCTAGCAGCGCTTCGTTATGTAGAAGTGAATACTGCCAAATTTTCTTTGCAATATGGAATCACTGTAGATTGGTGCTGCTCCAACATTACGGTAGTTACAATTAGGGTTAGAGTTACATTGCTTGTTAACACTTTATGAATTGCTGAATTATCACGTACACATTTTGAAACGGCAAGAATTTGAAAGTGATTCCTTTGCTGTCTGGAGAACTGCATTAAAGTTCTAATGACTATGATGCCATCTGCTGGATGGATGATAATTTATACTGATTTCTTATTCCTGCTCTTACAGATTACACCTGGCCTTTCCCGTCTGCTTTGTGTCCTATCTGGATCTACCTGGACGTGCTGTTCTCCACAGCCTCCATCATGCACCTGTGTGCCATCTCTCTGGACCGCTACATTGCCATCCGCAATCCCTTCCAGCACAGCCGCACCAACTCCAGGGCCAGAGCTCGTGTTAAGATCATCGCTGCTTGGACCATCTCTGCAGGTAAATGTGGTAATACATGGCAACTATTTCTTCTTCACCTACAGTACTGGGGCATGAGCAAAGTAAAGTCCCCAAACACTGCTCCCCCTGGCACTGTCCTTGTTAGGTGCCCACTGCTCCTTCACAATTGGGTCAAATGCAGAGGTCACATTTCGTTGCGTGCACCATTTTCACTGGCACTGTATTTAGACACTATGTCAGGTTCTGACTGTGGTGTATTGAGTACCAGAAACCTAAAAATAAATGCTAGTAAGTGTTAGTAAGTACTAGTAAAAGTAAAAATACATCACAAAGAGAATTTCTCAGTTAAGAGTGAAGAATCAGCTATTAGAAACTACTTTAAAAAGTATAAGCATTGTTGTTATAAGTAAAGTTTTGCCATTACAATTTTAACATTAAGTGCTTTAACTTGCATGTTTTAAAATTTCAAACATCAGAAGAACATTACTGTGGCACAAATCGACAACTATATTTGCATAGAGTTACCAGAACATGTTCGGGTTTGTTGTACAAATTGAAGGTTTTGGGTTTTCTCATGTCAATTACACAAAACTCTGTAAATGTACATTTCCTGCCACTGCAGACACAATTAGGATGAGAAATGAAACAAGAAACAACTGTTAGAAATGTACTGGAGAAAAATGAATTATTTTTATTATAACTGTAGTTAAATAAGTGTGAAAATTGCAATTACAGATAATACTTCTACATGCAAAGTACACTAACTAAGCACCATTACTCAAGCTTATACACCACTAAGTACAGTGCATTAAAGGTACCAAATACAGAGAAACAGCCAAAACAACAAAAGATTAACAGTATGTAAGAAACATTCACTGTATGGAACCTACATTACTATTCACCCAGTTCCTCTGTTCCTCCAGGAATCTCCATGCCAGTTCCAGTGCTCGGCCTTCACGACCTTACTAAGGTGTTCAAAGAGGGCAGCTGCCAGCTGACAGACAACAGCTTCGTCCTGATCGGCTCCTTCGTTGCGTTCTTCATCCCCCTCATCATCATGGTGGTCACCTACTTCCTGACCATCAGCGCCCTGCAGAGTCAGGCCACGCTATGTCTGGACCAGCTCATCGCTCGCCCCAAGTGGCTTTCCATGTTGGACCTCCTCCCAAGGGGCTCGCTCTCTTCTGAGCGCTTGTTCGCTCGCACTTCGCTTTGCCCCGATGCTGTTGTCTCGGCGAGCGGTGCCTCAAGGACCTTTGGCCGCCATACAATGCAGTCGATCAACAATGAGCAGAAGGCCACCAAAGTTCTTGGCGTGGTCTTCCTCCTCTTTGTGGTTATGTGGTGCCCCTTCTTCGTGACCAACGTCATGGCAGTGGCTTGCAAGTCCTTGGCCTGTGACCCTGAGCTCATGGCGGGCCTGCTGAATGTCTTTGTGTGGGTTGGATATCTGTCTTCTGCCGTCAACCCGTTTGTCTACACGCTCTTCAACAAGACGTTCCGTGCAGCGTTCGCACGCTACATGCGCTGCCGTTACCGAGAACCCAGACGGCCGCTGCAGGTCATCCTGGTAAATACAATCCCGCCCATGGCCTTCAACTCCTCCAAAATCCCTTTACGGGCTGATGTCTCGTTGAGAAGGTCGGCAGAGAGAAGTGAGGGATCTGAGGTCACGAACAGCCAAAACTTGGCTGAATCAAAGGGGTTACAAAGCCAGCCTGAAAGAGATGAGAGTGTGAGCCATGTGTGAAACTGAAATCTTTAAATTTTTACATTCAAATGGACTTTGAAGCTTGGTTACTGCAAAAATCAGCAAGGTGTCATTATTGTATATTCAGGAAAACTTTGGATTCTCTTGGATTAAACTATGAAATCATACTTTTTAAGCGAATGCAGTCTTATGGAGCAATGAAGTTTCTGCAGGTTTCCGAAGTTTTGAAGTTACCGAAGTTCAAAGCAGGTCCTGGGCCTTCGCAGCATAATTATCATTGTGCAGTGGAGTAAATACATTTTCTCTGGCCTTCTTGCACTCTACTAAACATCAAAAGTTCCAATTTCAGGTTGCAGTGAACCATTAATGTTGACTGTAAATATATTTGCAATGTTGCAATGCAACTCAAATGTGGAAGGATGTACAAAATCTTATAGACTGCCTTGTGTGAAACTCTGGGAACTGGCAGTTTAACATTCATGAACTTCATGTGGCATTATAAAGATGTGTATAATGTTTAAATGTATGTAAGTAAAAATAAAAAAAATTGGGAGAGTATTATCTTTCAACTCCTCTTTCAGGAATTCTTGTTACTGGTAAAAAAGTAATAAGTACGAAAAAAGCTTTATAGTGATATCAAATAAAAAGGATGTGCCTTCTACTAGTATGCCTTTTAAGAATTCTGAAGTCTATAAATTATAGGGAAGTCTAAAAAGGGATATTTATTGTCAGTAAAGTCCAAAGTCTGGTGCTCACACTGTATCTCTGCGCCAAGAGGAACTATATTTATAGGAAGAATTATTATTCCATGAAGACTTGCATGCTTTTATTTCCCATGCAGTTTGGACTACAGCTACACTAGTGCTAAGGGCCTATAGTTGCTTGGATGCACTTGGGCAAATACAGATAATTGAATTTCTGTGACTGTCATGTGCTCATTAAACTCTGCGATCGGGCACAAGCTTGTGTCTCCAGAGGGAATCTTAGACAGAATTGTGCTGTTGAATTGAATTAGACCAAAGTTGCGATCGGACAGTCTTTGTAACTTCCGAAGGTTTCTAAGTTCGTGAAATAATTCAAAAGTGTCTTGTCGCAGCAATGATGAGAGCTTCAAATACTAAAAACGGTGCTTTATGATTTGTTCATGTTTACTTTTATGGTATTTGTCAAATGATCCTATCCAGAGTGACTTATATTTCCTAATTACAGAGACAGTCTTCCTGGAGCAACTCAGGATTAAGGGTTCTCCAGAGATTTAAACCACCAATCTTATGCTCACCTCCTCCTCTCCCAATTTGATCAAGATTTCATATTCAAATTTCATGTTCAAATTTTAGCAAAACAATAGAGATTGTTGTGTGGCAGCAACATTTAAGGAGGCATTCCAGACAAATATAAGAAGAGTTTTCAATGCTTTTGAAACATTTTCATTGCATGCTAATATGCATATATGATTTAAGATTAAGACCATCATTGAATTTATGCACACAGCTCTTATGTTGTAAAAAGGTCAGAATGAAGTTAAGGTTGTAGTATAACCTTTGCTCAGTTTCCATTATGTCTTGTGAAATCCGTTTTAGGATGAGCTGAAAAGAAGCTGCAGTCGCACCATGCTTGTCCTTAGTGGGCATGTCCAAGCTGAAATATACTGATGTTGTGGATACTGGTCAGTTTAGGAGGTGGGTAAACTGTTTTACAAGAGGGAGTGAAATGGACTAGTGTTGTGACAAGGATGATTTGAGAAATGGATCTAAAAGCTCAAAGTAACTGGGTAAGCAAATTTTAAGTCTAGAATTTGGACAGAGGGATGCAAGTAGAATACTTAATGGTTAATGGTTATGGTGTTGAGAAAAAAAAGAAGATAAAATTGTAAAAGATAGAAATTAACACAGAGATGATTGCTGATGTCAGGGGAAGAGTTTTGTTGGGTATAACATGAAATGTTTGAGTCAATAGATTCGGTTGCTCTTTATGAATTTCATTTCATTTATTTATTTTATTTGGGGGGGTTTAATGTTTCACATTATATATGTGTTTTTTCTGCTGCCAGACTGGGCTGTTAGACTGTTAGGTGATTGTTTTTCTCACACCTCCGGAGTTGTTGGTTCGAATCCGGTCCTGGTTTTGAGTGTATGGACTGGGACTCCTGTTTTGGATGAGCTGAAAAGAGACCGCAGTCTAACCATGTTTATTTTTGATTTTTTTCTGTTTATCTTTCCTCAATCCAAAAACCTTGTTAGGCTGACTGGCGTATTTAAATTGCTCTAAGGAGTGTGCGCGCGCTGCGGCGTATCGACACGTGCCCAAGGTCAGTCCACATCTCGCGCGCGTAGATCCGGTATAGACGCCGGTACCGGAAAATAAATAACTCAATACATATATTGCCGGGATTTGGGGGAATGCTATTGATTAGATTTCGATTTAAATAAGTGTAAACCCGGATGCTCAACGTGCCTGATGCTTAATTTTTAACAGGAAGAAGATGCAAGGATGTTATTTTCAGTTCGCATCAAGGAACACGGGCAGAGAACCGATAAAGAACCTCCGATATTAGCAGAATAGAGCGGACGCGCGATGTAACATCCGCCATCAGCAACATCCGCACATCAGAATTAGGTGTAACCGTGAGTGCACACTAATTATTTTTACCATCGCGGTTGATCTTTCCTAAGTCCTTATGCATCATCCTATTCAACGTTCCTTGTCCAAGTAGACCCCGTGACGCGTAATAGCGAGGGCGAGTAAACGGTCACTACCAGACATAGGATTGATTTTTTTTTTTGTGGAATTTCCAACCCAGACCAAAAGGAAGTTTTATTCCCTGACCATGTACGGCTCCACGTGGTCCAGACTTTGTGTAAGTATTACTGTTTTCAAACACTGGCTGCTGATCTGGGATCATATAAGGTAAAACAGAGAGTTCTTGGCTGCAAAACGCTTTGTGTCACCATAAGTCGCGTTATAAATAATGTTATGTTCCCTTGTACATAGAGGTATGCTTTCGTGAGTGTTTTCAATCTTTTTCAAGTCGTATTGAGCTGTTAAAAGAGCACTGGATGTAAAGATGTACAAAAGTGGCCATTTGGATACAAGAGAATTGTTATATTTAAGAAGATTTAAAAGCAATTTTGGTTGGTGCCAAATGTCTGAAGAATGTCTTTCCCGTCCTACAAATCTGCAGATAATTCATATACACTTAAAAACATTTTTGGAACAATTATTTCTAGTTTAAAACAATGTCTTGCAATCAGTAGGGCCTAAGGGTCTAAACATCATATTGCAAGGATAGCCGTTTCGGGATTAAATGCCCTCTCAGATAAATACAGATGAGTAAATTTAAAACAAACTTAAGTGAACCATACAAACTAAAGTTGTAGAGTTTTATGCGTAGAGATTCAATATGGTGTGTTGTTTTACCCCACTTATAAAGCTGTAATTGTAATATGATTGAAATAAAACATAAAATGCTATTTCTTAATCTCCATTTGGTTTTTAACCAAGTCTGTGTAATGTTGTGTAATGTGAAACTTATATCATGTCCATACACTTAATGTCTCACTTGGACGTTAAAACAGTTTGTGCTTGGATAAACTCGGTAAGCAAAGACCTTTAGTGTTTAATGGGTTTATAAGTATAATATTCAAAAAACTAGGTAATGCCTCTTCTCAAAGGATGTTTGTGCAATTTCCTAAAAATATATTGTTCCTTCATTTTTACAATGACTTTGGCTTGCTAGAAATCCAATATATTTCTACTTGACATTTTATAATGGGTTAACTGCTGGAACTGTTTTTTTGGTCAAATGTGCAGTTAACCATGTAGATCTTGATCAAGTCCTCAGTCTTTTCACCAAGGTAAATGATGAGTAAACCTGGTAAACTACCAGTGTTTTCGCTTTAATTCTAAAACAACACAAAAAATAGATAATGTTTAACGTATAAGCAACTGCATCGCGAGCTTTATGCATTCACTCACTAATTTTTACATGTTGACTGTTGATACAGCGATAGTCAAATACGTTTTCTAAGACTTGAGCATACAGTCATATGTGCACAAAATTGAGGCCGATGCAACTAACAGTATGAGATTAGCAGCTGACAGACTAGCACTCTCCACGATCACAATGCCAACATTAGCTCCAAAATACATAAAACACATTTTCAAAGTAAACTTTGTCATCTCTCTACAGATATACAGAGAGACGAGACGACATGGCTCCAGTTTTTACATTGCAGTAGGAAATAAGAACAAAGATCAAATTAGGCACACAGAATAAATAATATATAAATATAACTGCGAGCAGTGATTATGGGGGCCATGCAGTTTCCAGCTTTTGCAGTTTTTGACGAATCGAAGTGGACAGACGTTGAAAAATGACACGTTTCATCCTTTTATCTAGGGTGCTACGGTTCAAAACTTATTAGGCAAAACGCAAAATAGCTTATTACGGTGCCACCAACTGGCAGAGTGGTACATTTTTTTTTGCCTGAGTAGTGGGAGGGGTACCAGACCTACCTGCCAAATTTCAAAGCTGTAGCCCACCCAGAGCCGGATTTCTATGACACTCAGTGTGTGGCATTGCAGTCCTATGCCAAGCCCACCACATTTATTTGCATATTACAGCCAAATGAAGACCTAAATAAAAAATGTGCTCGATAATAATTAAAGAAGAGTGTTTTGGGATTCAAATGATACCAGTTGCATGCAGATTGGACAAAAATCCAGGGACTAGTTCGAAAAAGATGAGTTTTCATTTTATGCAAATTAGCAAGAAATCTAATATGGCAGAAATAGATGCGAGGGTCTAAAAAATTTGTCTTAAACCATGGAATAAGATGCTATAAGATTTTTGAGAATCGGAACTAGGGTTTAAAAATTATTAGGCAAAATGCAAATTTTTTTGGAAAAACGCAAAATAGCTTATTTTGGTGCATTTTTTTGCCTGAGTAGTGGGTGGGGTACCGGACCTACCTGCCAAATTTCAATGCTGTAGGTCTTACAGTTTTTTCTCCACAACGCGTTTTAAGGCAGAAAAAAAATCCTAACGATTCCAATAGGGTACCACGCAGTGTTCCACTGCATGGCCCCCTAAATAGAATACAAAATATACATTTTAAACTAGGAATGGAATATTATTATTTTATAGCCTAACATCACCTTCACCTTATAATCTCACCACTAGTGAATGTTATCTTCAAATAACACGAAAAGCCGATGGTTTTTATTAAAGTTCCGAAAAACATATTTCGTCAACTTTATTTTTTAATTTCAAGTGCAGTCTCTGTGGACCGTGGCGTGACGTGACACGGCGCTCCGCTCCTTCTCGCCCGACGCAAGGAAACGTGTGGCGCTTGCAATTAAGTAAATTAAACCAAAAATGTTTGTTGTGTGGGGGTACGTTAAAAGGTTTCCTGGGAATACATAATACTTTGTCTTGTATTTTGAACAAAGCAGTTTGTCTTAAAAACAAGATATATCCTTGTAAAAATACAAATTTATTTTTTATTGTTGATATCACACATTTAATTATGTTATTTACACCTGCCCAGATTTATTTTTTTCAGTGTATAGGTGACTTAAGCCCCATTGAATGTCTTTGTTGGAACCAAAAATGCCACTACAAGGATGGATGAAAGAGTGTGGGGAAAGTAGATTCACATGCTGGGCTCAAGCGCATGTCTACAATATTTATTACATTATTTATTTTATCGACTTTGGCTGCATTTATAACTTTACAGGCTTTGTGCACTCGGCCGGGCTGTAAGAGTTAGTAAATGATCGACAGGAAGCGTGATGGTGCAGATTTAGGGGCGGGTGCCGTGTGCAGTAAAAAGTGGCGCAGGTGGGAAAGAAGGCGCGGGCGGAGCGCAAAACCGTGCGGCATTTGAACACACGCACGCACGCACGCCACCCGACACACACACACACACACACACACTCGCCGGGCTGAGATCAGGCAGGACAGAATGCGAGGCAGCGCAGGAACCACCGGCCGTTTGAGTAAAGTCTAGAGATAGAGAGGGAGAGGGATATAGAGAAAGCAGTCGGTCGCAGGCCCAAAGAGGAGGATGAATAAGTTCGAGTCTTTTCATAATTTTGGCAAAATAATGGCGAAGCGGACGCGCGCGGGCCCGTGCGCGAGCGGGGAGCAGGTGTGTATGGTGGAGTGCACGACGCGCTCCCATTGCGCGACCCCGGACTGCGCCTGTCTCTCCATTGGGGACAGAGATGGGGTAAAGCAACTTGAGGTTAGTATCTCCAAAAATCTAGATGACCAAATATTAGTTCCCTCTGAAAACACTCTTTAAATGTGACATTCATTTTTGAGTGACATTTGAGTTCTGCAAATCTATTTAATCAGGTTGAAATTTCTGGATACATACCTAACCTTTAATGGTGTTTTAAGTTAGTTTGGGTTTTTTTCGGTTCTTTTAAATGATGTCATATCAGACAGATGTAGTAATTAGTTAGGGACAATGAAGATTGAGTGAGTCTTCCTTTAGTGTCATGCAGCAAAAAGTTGTAGCTTGACATTTGATTTTAAATGACAAATTATGATATGATATCTTGTCAAATTTTCACATCATGATGTGAAATTCCAAATGTAACTAAATGATCCAACCGTAATGAGGCAGGTATAATGAAATAGCCACTGCTATGTCTCTCACACTGTCCACTATGATCAGGGCTCATGTGATAAGCCAGTCGAACGTGGCCGGTGTATAATCTGTCTTTTGATGTTCTCTGTGACTAAGAACTTTAGCACTAATGCCCCGGTGAGAGCACGATTAGCCTGAGCTAATGCACTGACTTTGGTTCGCCACAAGTTCACCCGGTTCAGTTTATTTAGTGGGCTCCCCAAGGTGCATGTTCCACAGCATACAGCAAGACCATACATTTTTTAGTTTGCAATGGATTTAGGGAATTAACTGTTTGGTTGTCTTTGTTTTTGTAGGAAAACTGCAGTCCTCGTGAGACATGGGGGTCTAACAAACATGCCTTTGATAACCTGGCATACGAGGCTGGGAGTGTCAACGATCTTAGACTGGATTCTGGTCCTCTTTCACGGTTAAATTTTCTTCTTCATGGCCCTCCTTCGCCAGGCGCTGCTCAGGCCATCCAAGCATGGCTTTCCTCCCTCAACGGAGTTGTGGCCGTATCAGTTCCTCAACATGGATGCCGGTCCTGGGTGGAGTTCCGAACGTCCATCCTAACAGCCGAAGAAATCCTACATGGAATTCAGGAAAAGGGATATGTAGTGAGCGAAACTTCCATCTCAAAACCTGGGAAGCCAAGAAATGAGGAGAGCTTGGTAAGGATCAGAGTGGAGGGGATGACCTGCCACTCATGTGTAAATTCCATTGAGGCTCGAATTGGGAAGCTGCAAGGGGTTCTGGGTATCCAGGTGTCTCTAAGCGAGAAAGAAGTCATTGTCCATTTTAACCCTGCGGAAGTGAGTCCCGAGGAACTGAGGACACATATTGAAGGTCTGGGTTTCAGTGCACTTCTAACTGACACATCTTTACTGGAGTCATCTTTACATTGCCGAGAGGACTGGTTGGAAGTGTGTTTAGGTGTGGAAGGGATGCATTGTGAGTCGTGTGTCAGGAACATCACAGAGAACCTGTCTGGAATTCAGGGAGTCCAATCGGTGCTTGTGTCCTTGGAGCGCAAAATGGTGTGTTTCAAATATAATCTCTCTCTCGTAAACCTGGACACAATCAAAATGACTCTGGAGCACATTCCACCTGGGAATTTTAGGGTAACCCTTCTGAATCCAGAATTGCCTTTCCACGAGTCAAGAACTAACTGTTATGTACACTCTCACAATTCCATGACAGACATTCAGTTCCAGAAAGTGACAGTCGTAATCAAAGGAATGACTTGCAACTCTTGTGTGCAGTCTATAGAGGGAATGATATCCCAGAGGGATGGAGTACATTCCATTACAGTTTATTTAAAGGAAGAAAAGGGAATAATTACATTTGATCCCAGTCTGATCAGCGCTGCAGAGCTGAGGGACGCTATTGAGGACATGGGCTTTGAAGTCTTCCTGGGAAAAGGTACACTCTGATTTCTTACATATGGGCGCATCACAACTGTAGACACTTCCCTACTAAACTCTATTATTGTGTCACAATGGAAGCATGAACCTTTTCCACATATGCTTGTATTAACCACCAAATGTTCTAGAATTTGTAAAAACTAATTACTATGAGATTAAAAAGCAAATTATCAACTTTAAGTCGTGTAAATATCTACTCAGTTGTAGAGTGCTTGAGTAATTGTATTTTATATTTATACTTATTCTAAGACAGAGTATTTACAGTATTAGCTGCTCTCTCTCATAATGTACTTTTCGCCCCAGTACATTTCTAATGACAATGGTCATTGATTTGCATTTGAAAATATTATTAATGGTTTATGCCCATATTTATTTTTATCCAGAAAAACATAAAATAAATAAATATTTTCCTTAAACTTTGTTATGTGTAGTCAACTAATGCTGGTTGACAATATAACTGTAAAAACTATACAAATGTAACTTATTTAAATGTCAGGAATAGAATTGTGAACGAAACCACAGAAAGTTTACACTCTGTCTCTCTTAGCTTTCTATTATTCTCGTACTTTGATCTATTATCTCGTACTTTTATTTGTTGGTTTAACATTTTGAGTGTCCCATAGGATCAAAATAGTAAACAATCAGTAAAAAGCAAGTAAAAGGAGGTAGAAAAATGCCAGTAAAATAAGGTAGAAAACAGCGAGTAAAAAGAGGTTTTTCGAAATTGGCAGCTGAGTTAAATGGGCTCATCTGTTGATCTTATCTGCTCTAGACTAGCAGGGTCTACAGCGACTCGTCAGCCAATAGATCCTGAAGTGGGACATGGGTTTCCCTGGTTACCATGTGAGTGTGCATTCTAGGATAACGTGGAGGGTTCTTGAATGACTCAGACCCAGACATGACAGCTTTTAAAAGGCATGCAGTGCCAAGAAATAAAGTGAGGGCCTAATCCGGCTTATGCAAGGCTTGTATTTCTCCCCCCCAACTCTTTTTCTCTCTCTGGTGAATTGGTACTTAGCTGAGAGTTGACAGAAATGACTTTCCACCTTATTTGATCCTAAAGACCAATTATTATAGTTATGATGAAGTTAAAAGATTAAATCTCTCTCCCTTTCAGATTCCCATCAGGCAAAGACCATGTCCAGGAGTCAAGGGTCACACAGAAACATGTCGTCTCACCTCCAAAACCCAACTCCTTCTACAGTCAGACCTCAAACCCCCAAATCTCAGGCAGTTTATGGAAACTCATCAAGAACAGAAGAATCCCCAGAAGATGAGAAGACAAAGAAGTGTTTTGTTCACGTGACAGGGATGACCTGTGCATCCTGTGTTGCCAATATTGAGAAAAGCTTGCTCAAACATAAAGGTCTGTACCTAACCCTAATCTTGGTTCACATAACATTACAGTGATTGTCAGTAAAGTGGAATAAAGTATGTAAGTAATGTAGTGCTTTATTCTTATAGTTTATATAGAATTCTGGGCATGTTTCATGGAATAAAATGATTTAAAAGGCAGAAAGAGGCAACATGACTTGCAGCAGACACATTTAAAATAAGGTGCACTATAAATATCACTCTCAAACCACTGTCCTGCCTGCTCAATCCCAGATTGAGGGATACCCCCTGTTGGATGGATACCCTTTAACTATTTAGTAATCAAGGAATTACCACCTGGAAATAATGTTTCTGTAGTGTAAAAATGTGTTTCTGCTTAAAAAAAGAATTATATGATGGTTAAAAATTAAATGTGCATCGCCATTGTTGTGTTTGCAGGAGTCAAGTCAGTGCTGGTGTCCCTTATGGCTGGTAAAGCTGAGGTAAAATATGACCCAGAGGATGTGGAACCTGTTCAGATTCAGAAACTCATCTCCAACTTGGGCTTTGGAGCATTGCTAATGGAGGAAGATGCCATTAACAACGGGATATTAGACCTTTCTGTGAGTCATTGCTGTTAACTTTAGTTGATGTAATTTTGGTGTTTTCACGGTTTTTAAGTTTTTAAGAACCATCATGAACCAGAAAAAAGGAAAGAAGTTGAGATACATTGTACTGATTCTGTTGCATCATCAGGTGACGGGGATGACGTGTGCCTCCTGCGTCCATAACATCGAAACCAAACTCTGTAGAACAAAGGGGGTTCTGGAGGCCACTGTGGCCTTGGCCACCAACAAGGCTCATGTGAAGTTTGACCCCGATGTGGTTGGTGCCCGCGATATTATAAAAATAATTGAGGTATACTGTCCTGAGAACCGTTGTTGTCAGAAATGTGCTTCCCTGCCTGTAAAAAAACTTGTTAGTCTGGTAGCCTGGCTTTAACTGGACATTAAAAAGCTGGTCATGCTAATTTTATTTTAGCATCTTAAGATATGCTTTGGACGCCTTCAATCCTCTTGTCAAACTGATATAAACCATGTTGTCAACCATCTTGACCACTATCAAATCAGCAATATTAATCAAATGATCATCATACCTTGAATATGTGCTGGTTTTTCCAGCAGGGTTTGATGTCTTTGATCTGCGAGGAAGAGGTTGTCTGGGCCTCAGCTTTGATCCCTCAGTGGTGATTTACGGCCATGATTGAGTGGACTGAAATTGAAGAGGCGCTTGTGCGTCTTTCCACTAATTAATTCTGGGTTGGCGCTGGATGAACAAAAGACCGTCTTTAAATTAGGCTTTAATTAAAACAGCTGGTGTTAGTCAATTTATGCAGTAATGTGGATTTAGAATGTTAAAATATTTTAATAAATTGTTGAATACATCATTTCAGATTAGTAATAAAGCCTCTCTCTCCGTGTAGGGTTTGGGTTTTGGAGTGTCTCTGTTAAAGAATGATGGCTTGAGTAAGAATTCAGGTTTGGACCACCAGGAAGAGATACAGCGGCAAGTATATTATAAGCATATTTACAAAATTAAAACAAACCAGTGTAAACCCAGACATGAGGTCTCTCACCCATCTTTATTACACTTAAAAAATACAGTTCCTAACTGAAAGGTCTATCTAATACAACATTTAGTCAGTCAGGACTGTTTATTCTCTCAGTCCTGGTCATGTTTGTACTTGAATCATAATTGTATTCGTATTAGATCATACTACTGCTCCTACAACAAAGTGATGAAGTTGGTTGTTTGCTGGTTATTGTTGTTTTGGTGCTGTTTGAATACTCCTGGCTGTCCTTTGACCCGCAGATGGAAGCACTCCTTCCTTTTCAGCCTGGTGTTTGGAATCCCTGTCATGGGCCTCATGATGTATATGATAGTAATGGACAGTAAACACAGCCAGCATGGAGGGTCCATGCCTGAGGAGCAGAACATTCTCCCAGGCCTCTCCATTCTCAACTTAGCCTTTTTCCTGCTCTGCACACCTGTCCAGGTGCGTTACTTTCATGCTATAGGAGTATAATTATACATATAACTATACGGCAGGAAGAGAACATTTTGTACTTCAAGTGTTTGAAACATAAAAAATGGGCAAGTGCAGCTTTGGTAATAACTTTGACAAGGCTGCATTTTGAGAGCTGGATCAGAGCATCTCCAGAACCGTAGCTGTTTTGGAATGTTCCCAGTTTGCAGTGGTCAAGAGCTAATAAATGTAGTCTAAAGCAATAATTTGTGTGTCACAGACCTACATGGTATTAGGCAGATAGTCACAATGTTATGGCAGATTTTTAATGATATTTTTATGTGTTTCTCTTGTGTCCATCTCCACCACTGTTAGTTCTTTGGAGGCCGGTACTTCTATGTTCAGGCCTATCGCTCTCTGAGGCATGGAGTGGCCAACATGGACGTGCTGATCGTTCTGGCCACTACTATCTCCTATGTGTACTCCTGTGTCGTGCTGGTGGTGGCCATGGTGGAAAGAGCCAAGCAGAGTCCAGTGACATTTTTTGACACACCTCCAATGCTGTTTGTTTTCATTGCCCTTGGACGCTGGCTAGAGCACATTGCAAAGGTAAAAAAACATTTCTGGGAAATCCTGTAAAATGTGCCTCTAGGGAAATGGAATTATCACTAAAGCAGCTTAAGAGGTTTCTCGCCTTAAGAAGATAACCTGGTTCTGATCAGTTTTGGTGATAAGCTAAAACCAGCACTTTCTTTACAAAGAATTCCACAAAATAACAAAAAAACTTCACAGTTGGTGTTATTTTTTAGCCATTATGTGTCTGGGGTGTAGAGCAAGACCTGTTTAGAAGCTGTCTAAAGTTTATTATCTACTAGCTAGCATGCATCATGTGGCAAGGTATAATTGTGACATATATCAAGGAATATCAATCAGAAAGCTCACAGGAATTCTGGAGCCTGCATTAATCAGTAACTATTGAGTAAAAAGCTAAAAGTTCATGTTTATGTTTGGGTTACATAAGGTTGAGGTGAATGTGCTTACGTAAGTTTAAATATCCATTAAATTACATCCATTAAACTATCTATAACCAGCTGAAGCTGTATTTTGGTATCATTCAAGTTTTTGGGTGGCAAATTATCTTAAGGTGATTCAACCAATAAATTCTTTATATATTTCATAAACCAACTTAAAACTTGTACTTCTGCAGGTAAAACTGATTTCAAAATATTGCAATTCTCACACAAATTATATTTATATATTTTTTGCGCACACAGAGAAAGACATCAGAGGCATTAGCCAAACTCATGTCACTCCAAGCCACAGATGCCACTGTAGTGACGCTCGGCCAAGACAACTCCATTATCAGGTAAGAGCTGTGATGATATCGCCTAGGTGATGCTTTGCAAAAATATTTTTTGGAAATATGGATTGCAAAGCAAACTTTAAAAAAACAGTGCAACACATTTTAATATATAATTAAGGACTTACATGCTGCAGATACCGTTATTTCGTAAATGTATTTTTTATGATATTTCACTTTCATATTTTTTAATAGGCATCCATGCCTCTGATTGCAAAGATAATAACAGTTTACAAACTTTGGTTTATTTTTGCTCTCTTTAAACATAGGGCTTTTAAACAGCTGGTTATATAATATTGCATGTAACAGATTAATTTATTGAAACTGTCTGTAGCAAATGACCAGCAGTAATTCTGCTTGTGTTCATGGTCATAACTTTATTGCATTGTTCCTGGAGTGAGGAGCAGGTGTCCGTGGAGCTGGTTCAGAGAGGTGATGTGGTTAAAGTTGCACCCGGAGGGAAATTTCCTGTTGATGGGAAGGTGATAGAAGGAAGCTCCATGGCTGATGAATCTCTGATCACAGGTCAGATTTCACAGAACTCTCGCTGTAGTGAATCAAACCTTTATGTACAGTACTGTGTAAACGTCTTGAGCCATCCCTCAGTTCGTTTGCTGGGAAAATGAGACAAAATTACAAATGATTTACAAACATACGTGTAACTACTATTCCTCAAGACTACTTTAAAAGTACTTTCAGGACTGGTTTCCTGAACATGGATTTAGCCTAGTCTTAGACTAAATTGCAGATACAATGGAGATTCACCACTGACACTTAAAGATAGTCTAGGCTTAGGCTTAATCTTTGTCTGACAAACTGGCCCTTAAAGTATAAAGCAAAATATGTAGAAATAAGGGAAATCCCAAGACAAATTCTGTATATACTGTGCATTGATTGTATGCTGACAGTGTTGTGGTGTGTATCGATGTTGAAACAGGAGAGGCAATGCCAGTACGGAAGAAGCCTGGCAGCTGTGTGATCGCCGGTTCTATTAATGCTCATGGAGCCTTGCTGGTGAAGGCCACACATGTAGGAGCCGAGACCACCCTCAGTCAGATCGTCCGACTGGTGGAGGAGGCGCAGACATCGAAGGTAACACACGTCTGCTATGTATGACGTGATACTTTTGGGGACGTTCTCTTGTGTAAGGGGCAGTTGGTGGCGTAACGGTAGGGTGTTCGCCCTGTACTCACAAGGTCACAGGTTCAAATCCAGGGCCGGTAAAGTTACCACTGAGGTACTCATGAGCAAGGTACCGTTCCCAAGCACTGCTCCCCGGGCGCTGCCCTTGTTAGCTGCCCACTGCTTCTTCACGGATGGGTTAAATGCAGAGGTCACATTTTGTTGTGGTGCACTGTGTGCTGTGCTGTGGTGTGTTCACAATGACAAATAATCACTTACTTTCACTGAGAAAAAAAGATTATTGTTACTTAATAGCCCTATGGCCACTCCTAAACCTAACCATAACTGCAGTAATGATAAATAAAACTCTTCTGCTCTTTTAGTTTTCTAAAATTTGTTTTAATGCAAAAGATATCTTAGCAAAAATCAAACAAGAACAGTATTTTTTGTTCCCAGTCAGAAACCTATCCCCAGATTAACCTTTTACTTCTTTCAAGTTTTCCAAATAAAAAAGCTGTTCTAAAAAGCAGTAGTTTTAATGAATACTGGTCATAACGTATAAAATGTTTTATACTAAATCTTATTTTTCCCTATTCTTTAAAAAACAGTAGGATCCTCACAAATCCTAAAATTCATGAAGCTCCCCCTAGCACTACATCATGTTCTCTCACTTTTCTGTCATTTTCTAATTAATTCTTTAATATGCTTTGATTGCATTGTTCAGGCACCAATCCAGCAATTTGCAGACAAGTTGAGTGGATACTTTGTCCCTTTTATTATCGTTGTATCTGTGGTAACGCTAGCAGTGTGGCTCGTCATTGGCTTTCTGGACTTTGACATCGTGATTCAGCATTTCCCTGTGAGTAATTAAAGAGATTTCCACATGCTTTATTCTAATTTGTTTTGCACTCATTTGTGCCCTTTCTACTTTTTTGCACTCGTATTGATTTTTCTAACAAATATCTTAGTGTAATTCACATTTTACAACTTACAGTTTATATTAGACCACTAGGTCGAAATAATGAGCTGTATTGCAAAATGTGTTCAATTATTGCACAATTTCATTGTCATAATATTTATCTGTCTCTTATTTATTCATATAGTTATTTATTTTTATAATGTCCTATTTATTTATTTAATTTTGAACATATGAGTGCCATTATTTATATTTGGTTTAGTTGCTGCTTAGAGATTTGATATGATTGGAAGTGACTGTTGAATCAGCATATCATATTGTCTGATACTGATCGCGGGGTCCTGAATTGACTGATGGATCTGTTCAGGGCTACAATGCTAACATCCCGCGGCCAGAGGTGATCGTGCGCTTCGCCTTCCAGGCCTCCATCACTGTGCTCTCCATAGCCTGCCCCTGCTCTCTGGGCCTGGCAACCCCAACAGCCGTAATGGTGGGCACTGGGGTGGGCGCTCAGAACGGCATCCTCATCAAGGGTGGGGAGCCACTGGAGATGGCCCACAAGGTAATGCACCGTTTCTCCTTTACACCCATATAACCTTTACAATATTTCTACAAAATATTTTATGTGAACGGTGTCTGCCACAGTCAGTGCATGAATTTGACAGAACTGTAAATCATTAATATTTTTTAATATTGAAGATTTCTAGTCATAGTAAAAAGATGAAAGTACTGACAATTTTGACTATTTTAAAACTGTCTTCAAGCATTAATGTTTCCTTAAAGGAATACATACAGTATAATTAAGTTTTATGTGCCCTGCGGTGTGTTGGCGCCTGCTCAGGGTTGTTCCTTGCCTTGCACCCTCAGTTCCCGGGATAGGCTCCGGTCTCACCGCAACCCCAGTTGGGATTAAGCAGCTCAGATAATGAATGAATGAATGAATAAGGTTTTAATTGTCTCCCAGAGAGAAAATCTGAATAATTTACAATTCAGTGTTTAACTTTAAAAAATCTACATTTTATAGCATTTGCCTGCAATATTTTATACCATAAGTGTCAGGTGTGATGTGTGATAAAAGGGTTTCAGCAAGAATGAAAGGAAAGGTGTACAAGACAGTAGTGAGACATGTTGTATGGTTTGGAGACAGTGCCAATGAGGAAAAGACAGGAGGCAGAACTGGAGGTCGCAGAGCTCAAGATGTTGAGGTTCTCTTTGGGAGTGACGAGGATGGATAGCATCAGGAATGAGTTCATCAGAGGGACAGCTCATGTTAGATGTTTTGGAGATAAAGTCAGAGAGGCCAGACTGAGATGGTTTGGACATGTCCAGAGGAGAGACAATGAGTACATAGGTAGAAGGATGCTGAGGTTGGAGCCACCAGGCAGGAGGCTGAGAGGAAGACCAAAAAGAAGATTTATGGATGTGGTGAAAGAGGACATGAAGTCAGATTCAAGATTCAAGATTCTTTATTTGTCACGTGCAAGTTATACAGGTACAACAAGCAGTGAAATGTATCCTGATCCGCTCTTTAACTGTGCAATAGACAAGGAAGATAGAGACGCAATACAAACTTACAAACATAAATACTAACTTAAATACGGAGGCTGGGGTAACAGGACAAAAATAAAACTATATATTATACAATAAGGAACATAAGGAACATAAAGTTAAATAAAGTTAAATGTGCAAACCTGAGAATGTAAACATTGTAAAAATTGTAAATGTAAATGTGCTAGGGCAGGACAGGTGCAAAGAGATGATTTTTTAAAGTGCCAAGTGCAGCTGCAGCATTGTACATAGCAGAGTAGAGCATGTGACAATGAAGTGGCAACCAGTATAAGTTATCGTAACAATAAGAGGTATGTATTAGCAGCATATAATAACATGGACAAATTTACAGTATAGTTATCGTAACAACGATATGAGGTATGTAATAGCAGCATGTAATAGCATGGACATGTACAGTATAAGTTATTGTAACAGCGAGGTATGTATTAGCAGCATATAAAGAACTGAGACCTAGAAAGGCATGTCCTGGTTAAGGAAACGGATGGCCTGAGGATAGAAACTCCTCCTGAGTCTCTCTGTTTTGGCCATGATGGTGCGGAACCTTCTGCCTGATGGCAGAAGATGAAAAAGCCTGTTTCCTGGGTGGGATGAGTCTTTTAAAACCCTGATTGCCCTGGTCTTACAGTCAGTTGGTGTGAGGGTAGAGGATGCAGAGGATAGGACTAAATGGAGACAGATGATTCGCTGTGGCGACCCCTGAAGGGAAGAGCCGAAAGAGGAAGAAGAAGATTATTTTATTGTGTGTTACCATCAAACATTTATTTATTATTTTTGCTAAAAATACTTGCTTGAATGCAGTTTAATTCTGGACGAACGTTCCAAAATTTACTTAATGTTTAATCTCATGTTCTGTCAATCTTTCATTCCAAATCAGGCCAAAAAACATTTTTTAAAGAAGCTTGATGTATTTAGTGATCACAGTATTAAAGTCTCTCCTCTGTGTGGCTTCCTGAAGATCAAGGCAGTGATGTTTGACAAAACAGGCACCATCACTAACGGGGTGCCCCGGGTGACCAGGGTGTTGGTGTTGTGGGATCGGGCTCGGCTGTCACTCCGGAAGGTTCTGGCTGTGGTGGGCACTGCGGAGGCCAGCAGCGAACACCCCCTGGGCATGGCAGTGGTCAAGCACTGCAAGGAGGTATTGGATACACACACTGAGGCACAAGACTTGATTGTTGACTCCTCACAGATGGAATTTCACACACAGCACAAGTATCCAAGAAAAGCTAGACCTTTATGTATTCATTTTTTCATTTTCAACCATTTCATATTCTTACTTTTTATCGTTTTCATGCCGTCCCTGAGCGCTTGGGTTTGATTGAAAATATGTAAATGTGTCAATCTGATTTCAAAACTCTTGAATACCAACCAAACAAAATGATAAAGCCTGAAGACTGGAACAAAGTGCCTCTAGAGTGCTGGAGAGATATCAGAGGCCTTGTTTGGCCTGATTCTACCCTTCCATTCCTCTTTCTCTCTCTCCATCTCTATGACTTTCTCCCTCCCTCTTTTCAGGAGCTGGACACAGACACTCTGGGGTATTGCCATGACTTCCAGGCTGTGCCAGGCTGTGGAATCAGCTGCAAAGTTTCAAACATTGAGGAACTTCTTCAGCCCAGCTCTGAGAGTCTGGACACACACACAGAGGGACGCGCACACACTCCAACTCATCTCACGCTCCACGGGGCCACCACAGATGAGAGCAGCTTGGTCGAGGGCACAGACAGGGGTCCAGGTTAGCAATGTGTGTTTTCTGCTGCCTCCTATTGGACAGTCTGTATGTTACAAGTTGCACATTTTTAGAAATGTTAAACACTGTGGTATTTTGGTGTAAAATCATCATGGTTTTCACAGACTCACACAGCATAGGTGTGCTCTGTGTGTGTTGCAGGAGTCCCCACATATTCTGTCCTGATCGGGAACAGGCAGTGGATGCAGAGGAACGGATTGCAGGTCACAGCCGACGTGGACGATGCCATGAGCAGCCACGAGACTAAAGGCCAGACTGCCATCCTGGTGGCCATTGATGGTATTATCTCTGAAAGCTTACATGTACAAACAAATCAGTAATTTAAAAGTAAAAAGAGGCCAAATGTGGGATATATAGCCATATGTTTGTCTCTCTCATACTCATGCTCTCTCCATCACTCTCTGTCTCACTGGCTGCCTGTCTCTGTCTGTCTCCCTCTCCTCTCTCTGTCTTTCTCTTTTCAGGTGTGCTGTGTGCTATGTTGGCTATAGCAGATACAGTAAAGCAGGAGTCTGCTCTGGCAGTTCACACCCTGACCAGAATGGGGATAGATGTTCTCATGATCACCGGAGACAACAGACGCACAGCTAGAGCCATCGCCACCCAGGTACCTGTGCAGTAAGACAGAAAAGCTTGCTTCAGCAGGTCACTATCCAGTCTTTTCTTCATATTACCTGTTTAATTAAGCAGGTGAACTGAACCATTTATAAGTCTTAATTTGCGGTGGATTTCAAATGGTGAGGAGCAAATTCTGGTCGGGAGTTTGACTTGATGAACGTGGAAAGATACAGATCAACGCTCTTGTGCATGTGTATGAGTGTGTTCTTATTTCTATATGTGTATCTCGCCTAAATAACCACCATCCCCGCTCAGGTCGGAATCAGAAAGGTATTTGCCGAGGTCTTACCCTCTCATAAGGTTGCGAAGGTGCAGGAGCTGCAAGAGAAAGGTCTGAAGGTGGCCATGGTGGGTGATGGGGTCAATGACTCCCCTGCTCTTGCCCGCGCCGACCTGGGCATCGCCATCGGCACAGGCACCGATGTGGCCATCGAGGCTGCGGACGTGGTCCTCATACGGGTGAGTCCTACTACAGATTAGACCTGTGTGCATAGGTTTTATTACAAAAATTCGACATTGTACTGTATCAATCAGTATATAGACTGTATACATTGATTATAGAAAATTGTATTGGATCATATATTACTAAGGCTAGTCATAGTGATGGTCGGCATTTAGAAGCCTGGTTTATGAAGCGTAACACACTTGAGTGCTGCTTTTTCACACTGCTATCAGTATTCAGTGAGTTTTTTCTTCTTACTCAATTCAGAACGATTTGCTGGATGTTGTAGCCAGTATTGAGCTGTCCAAGAAGACGGTGAAGAGAATTCAAATCAACTTTGTGTTTGCCCTCATTTACAACCTGCTGGGCATTCCTATCGCGGCGGGTGAGTAAAACACATACACACGCACTTGCGTGAACACGCTCTTACAATGTTTGTGTAGTTCTTCCATTGATTCATATATTGACTAGATGTAAATAATGCTACAGCTACGTACGCCGAGCCCTAACCATAACCTCAGCAACTTAATGCAAATCTTTTAAACTCTTGTTTGTGTTACACATAAAGCTTGCAACTTCTCTAAAGGACAAGAACTCATACCAAAATGTCCTCACAAGCTCCCATAAATATGGCAAATCTGGGGTTGTTATCTTTTGGTTTTGTTAAGACAAAATCATTTATATTACATCTTTTATGGTCTGATTTTTAAGCATTCTTAAGTACCTAAAAACTGTTTGCTTAGACACACAAACACCCTCAGGTAGAATGATTTTTGTTTACCTTAATCTATTCTAAATATGCTATGTTGAACATCATAAGCAATGCTTTAGATCCACTTTAGCTGGTTTGGATGCCAAACTTGCGTAAGTTAAAGTTTTTTAGCTGTGCTTTGAATCTTTGCCCAGCATCAATGTTACAATATTATATTGTATATTTGTTGGAATATAGTATGGGGATGTGTTTCCAGGTGTGTTTATGCCTGTTGGTTTGGTGCTTCAACCTTGGATGGGTTCTGCAGCTATGGCAGCCTCCTCTGTCTCTGTACTCATTTCTTCTCTGCTCCTGCGGCTGTGAGTTAACCTATATGTGCTCATCATTATTTAATGTGCAGTCTGCACTCTTGAAACAGTTGCGATATCCAAACAATTGTCCTGACTATAGTAAAAGAGTTCTCTTATTCTCTCTCAGCTATAAGAAGACATCGGTGGAGCAGTATGAATCGCGGGCCCATGGCCGGATGTTCAGTCTTACCTCATCTCAGGTCACCACCCATGTGGGTCTGGAAGAAAATCCCTGCATTCCTCGCCATGGCTGGGGCAGGAACAGTCAGGCCAGCTTTGGCTCCAGGACCCCGACCCAGACCCCCAGGACTCTAGACCCTGATCGGCACTCACTGTTGGACAACAACCAGCATCCAGAAGAACTTAAAGTGTAGCAGGAGACTGGAGCCATGAAAAGTGTCTTAGAACACACTGAAACAGAAAAGATCTCATACTGAAATCATCTTGAAACTTGGGAAATTATTTCTCTCCTATTGAGCCTTATTCAAATACTTTTTTAAAAACTATCAGAGCTGTTTTAAAGCAAAAGAATTGTTAAGTGAAGTTAATTATCACTTGTTATATTGTAAGCAAGAGATATTATTTCTAGATAAAACTATCTTATAAAATATTATGTCTTATAAAACATAAATATAAATAGATGCTTTATGATTTTTGTTTTTCATATTTTTCATATTATTAAACAATATAGAATAAGATATATTTTTTATTTTGCAAAAACATGCAAAATTGCTCTTCTCTTGCTAAAATATATCTTTCTTTCTTTTTCCAGTGTATACCTGAAGGTCTATTATCAATCCTCCTATGATTAATAATTCTGAGAAAGAAGAATATTAAAACATATTATCAGAATTAGGTACTATGTAGTTTTACACTGTAAATATGCTCCACTGTCACAGGGAATCACTTTAAATATAGTAATGTGCACTTACTATGTTGCAACCATCCCAGAGGCTTTTATCTTTTATACATTTTTATCACAAAAATAATAATAATAAAAAAAAGTTTGAAAATATTTTATAGCTGTCTTTGGTTTACTTTTTCAGTTTGTGTTTATTGTTCACGTTTTAAAATCCAAATGGCTTGCAACGGCTTTTAATGCCCTGTATAGTGCCCTATGAAGCCTTTAAAAACCAGAGATGTTCTAGAGCACTACATAGGGCTTGTTCTAGGTTCTGTGTTGTGCACTAAGTAGGGACAGGCGAGCAATTTCAGGCGCACATGGCTGTTTTCTGTCCAACCCTGGCGCATTGGGTGTGGCTGGAGGACTGACGTTATTCTGATTGTTGACCAACAGGTGGCAGCAAAGCGCAAAGTTGGCGTTAGCAGCCCTGGACTGGAGCACGCTAGGAACAATTCCACTACTTTTTAGCTTAACGTTGTGACCAGAAGGAGTCCAGAAGGTATCCAAAAAAGTGCAGTGTCGTGCTAGGGTAAGAGCTTACTGTCTCACAGAGATCTTCTTCCTTAATTAATTTTGTATATATACACAAACAGAACAGGACGAGGCAAGGAATCATCAGCACTTCCATTAGAAAACTGACGATATGTTTTATTACATCCTCACAGATGCCATGTGGAATCGTCTCAATTGTATACATGATGTGTTGCCTTTATACAAGCAGTTTAAAGCAACTTTTTCATCACAGGTCTGGTTAATACCATGATTTTGAAAAGTTAAACTCGTTCTTGTCCTTCACCGACAGGCGACATAAAAAATAAACTTTTTTAACTAAACTTGTCAATGACTTACTTAGTGCCTTGGCAGATAATTTCATCATGTTCAAAACATTTTTAAATGCTTAAAATAAGCTGAAATTTGGAAGCAGCGTTATGGGACTTGCAATAAGATTTCACGTTGCTTAAAAAATAAAGAGAGCTCAGAATACAGTACGAGAATTAACAGTCAGAGACATAAGCAACACAAAGAACTGTAAATATTTATGGGAAAAAAACATAAACTAGGCAAAAACCGAAAGACAATGTGGAATAAACATAAATGTATGTATGATTGAAGTGGTAAAGCATTAAAGTCCGTCTAGACATTTGAGAAAAACCATTTTCTTTCCTGAAATACATCCAGAAATCAGTTAAAGGCAATGATCAAACTGTACCTTTGGCACGTGGTAACATCGTTGGGAACATTACCTTTAATTACAGATGATTATTAATGTATTGTGGAATCTTCAGGAGGATGATCTGCATTAGCAGAACAGACAGAACTTTGCAAAGCTCATTATGTTTTGAGAGATATACAGTCTGTAATACATTTGATGGTGACACTGTTGTGTTGCCTCTGTTTTATAGCACACTAGTGTTAAAATAAAAATATTTAAGGTGGTCAAAGTGCAGGAGCAGCTTTAATTTAAGCATATTTACATATATATGTATATTGGTAACAGAGGCTTGTACACTGGCAACTGTTTCAGAAATTCATGTAATCACAAGTAACTGGACACTGCCTACTGAAGTGGTTTCACTGATCATTACTTCATGCAAGGGCTAGAGATTTGTTGATGTGCACTGAATAAAGTAGTTTTAGCTGCTCAATGTTAAGTCTGTATCTCTGCGCTTTTATTTAAATCCAAAGCTCAAGAATGAAATATTACAGCGTTGCCGAGCTACTTATCAGCAGCATTCTGTGTCTCCAGTGTCTGTATATGTGATTTGTGCGGTGGTGTGTGTTCATATCACACATCCTCATGTCTACATGCTCTCTGCTTCCTACACTGACAGATAATTTAGTTATTAATTATTATTATTTTTTTTTCATAGTAATTGAAGTCTACTGTTTGCAAAGCTGCTCATTAATATACAGAGCCTTTGTTTAGGGAACGGCTTGGATTAATAGTTGGAGAGTTTCAAAATGCAGGTTGCCTAAAAATTGGCACATTTAAAATGGATGATCCATTCATAGATAAGGTGGTCCACAGAGCCATAATCGGTTAGTCTTCATTCATTGTTACCGACATTAACATTTTGCGGAAAAATACCCCGTTAATGTCTGGAAACACTATCACACTATGTTATGGTTTTCTTTGTTCTGTTTGCCATTCCAAAAATTGTGTTGAGAAAATTTACAATAAGTGTTTTTGGGAAACCAAATTCTACATGGACCTATAGTAAGACAAAAACCATACAAATTTCAAATTTTTCATTTCTGATGTCCACCTATTTCAGTGAAATGGGTTGGTGCTGCACACAAATATTTTTAATCAAATCGCCATGAGACATCTAAGGCAGGTGAACTTGTTGTGTCTCAGTGCTTCAAGATATTAATAGAAACTGAGGTGATCTTAACCCATTTACCAGTTAGACTCCACCTTCTCATTTTCAGTCTCAAACCTGCGCATGTGCCTTTTAATTCTAAACCTATTTGCATGGTTTAAATTCTAAGTTAAAGGTTACAATGTACAGATACTGTTCACGCTGGCGAAACTGAGATGTTTGTCTGACAGCATTTAGCACAAAATCAAGTTCCTGTTAATTCAAATGAAGTGCCTGTACGTTCTTCTATAGATCTGAGACACTAGGAAATAAAATGCCTGGCATGACACACCTGGTTTTTGGCTGGTCCATAATATAGCCATAATAATCCATATTGTTGATTCCATATAAAATAGTTTTGCCGCCAAGCTGTGCTTTGTACCAGACAATGGCTAGCATAAATAATTTCCATAGCAATTTTTGTTTTAGGATATTCATTAAACAGGGGAGCATAACTGGTATGCAGTGATGTGTTTTCTGTGAGTTTTGAAATCTAGCTCCTTTGTGAAATGCTGTTGTGCAGTGCAACATTTCTCTGTAGTCACTGTTTCGACTGACATGCATCTTCCATTTATAGAGTAACTGTCCTGATCTGGTATACGTTTTTGCAGTGAATCTTCCAAATATTATGGCAAATAAATGTACACCTGAAGACTAAATTACATTGTTGGATTTGTTTGTTAGCTAGCTGATTTTGAGGTACTACATCGAGCTTTAGTAGTTTTGCTTCTGCATTCCTCAATACATTCCACAAATTCCAAAAAACCTCAATGACTAATGTGGAACCATTTTAGCCGCTTTTCCACTAGCATGTCAACCAGCCTGGGTGCTAAGAAAGGGTGCTCAGGGTACGCCGTGATACGCATAGACAGCCCTTTTTTACATTCTAAAGTATGGTGCAGTAAAGGCCTGATCAAACTTGCCGAAAGGCAACGGATTGCGAACCCAATTGTTGTTTTTGTGGTGTTGTCTCCTTTACACGACTTTGAGACAATTAGTTGATGGACTGGGGCTTGGTTGGACTGTCAACACCTTGGTTTTGTAGCATATAGGAAAAGCAACTTGGTGAATAACAGTAAGAGTATGGTATTGTCCCTAAATTCCAGTGGAAAAGCGGCAGTGCCAGTTCCCAGCAGTCGCAGTTTACCATCTAGAGCTTAAAGCAGCAAGGCTGTGATGTAAAGCATATTAAATAAAACAAGATGGTTCTTGCCAGTCCAGAGGATGTCCTGTCCACTATCAAATCTTTTTTTGTTAGCACTTGAGATGCTTTTTGCTAGACATGTCATTCCATATCCTGTGCATCTCCTCAGGGGAGATCTGATGCACAGTGACCACCCTGCGGTAGCGGCAAAGGCTGTAACTCATCTTCCAATGGTTGAAGCCACTGTTCTGAATGGGATGAATCCCCATCTTACGTAGGCACAGACCCACATACACATCCTCCAGGTGGATGAGGCGAGTGTGAAGGGAAGTCTTATAGATCAGTTCTGCCATGTCCCCGGAGAACACATACCCCGTCCCGGAACAGAACGGTGGGTACTTGCTCTCGGGGTACACATCTCTGGACATGTACCACTTGCTGCGAGTGTCTCGAATAGGTCCTCCGTTGATGACGTGTCCTGTGAAGAAGCGTTGCCTAGGTTTGGAGCTGGGCCTGAGAAGATTTAGCACCAAGTTGTCCATATTGACAAAGATGTCACTGTCAGTCTTCATAACATAGCGGGCATTAGGACAGTACAAGGACACCCAGCGCATGCCCATCAGCGTCTTCAGGGTCAGGTTGTGGTAGGAGTCCTCAAAGTCCTCCACAATGATGTCATGGAAGATCTGACTCTCCTGCTCCACCATCCGGTTGAGGACAGGCTCGGAGTTGCGGCCGAGCAGGAAGAGCGTGAGTAGACGGACGTCGCCATAGGCGTTCTCGTCGCCCCACGTCTCTCGGATGGCCTGCCGAGCGTCGAACTCCTTGTGATTGGTGCTGACAAGGATGAGAAGGAAAGGCGGGTTGCTCTCGCATTTGGACGGCTCGTTAATCAGAAAGCTGAAGGTGTGAGGGTTAAGAGGGCGTGTGCGGATGTTGCTGAAGGTAATGTTCTTCAAGACTCTGGGTTGTTGCCTGCGAACAGGGATGGACATCTGACCCACATAGGCTGTGGAGGGCCTGGAGCCACTTAGGTACCACAAAGCGCTGGCCCAGCAGAGCACAGTGAGCAGGTACAGGCACGACACCTTCGAGGGCATCTCGCCAACGGCCTGCTTATCCCATGTGGGTAGCCTTCTGGCCAATCACAGGCGCTGATTTAGAGGACATTGCTCCAGTCACTGCAGTCCATTTGTCTGAACGTTGTCAGTCATGTTTTCAGCCATGGTATTAAAAACATTCAGGCATGGTGCTCAAAAATGTTACGCTCAAAACTATAGTTGCTATATCTGTCATTTTCTTTTAGCTCACTAGGTCCTTACTTATTTATTTCCCACAAGGATTTTAAGGGCAGCTTCGTCATGTCTTGGCTACAGAGTCTCATCAAATCTTACCAAGTCTCTGCAAGTTTTCAGGATCCAGATAAAACCTCAACTCCTTTAGTAAAGGTTGCAGTCCAGTCTGCTATAATCCGTGTTCGTCTGGTCTCGCTCTTGGTGCTTTAGTTTCGGCGGTCGTTAATAAATCATAGTGTAGGTAAGAGCTGGACGGCGATGAGCTAAAATCTCTACGCAGGTGGTGCAGGTCCGCAGCCTGTTGGAGGTCGAGGGAGCTTTCCGTTGCAGTTCTGTTCCACTGCTATTTTACTGTGCTTGTGCCTGCAGTCACCTGATTGGCTGCCCTTTGCTGTTCAGGTCCTTCCTTTTGGCAAGGCTGTGTAGCCTGCAGAAAAAAGAGAAAAAAGACAGGATGAAACAAGAGAGAGAAAGCAGTATCTAGTTCCAAAGCTTGATCTCAAACCTGTCTGTGAGCAGTGGATGTTTTAACTAAAAATTGAATAGAAAATTAGCTCAGACACACATTGCTTCATTAGACTCACAAACTTAACCCTCCACACATACACTGGATAACAAAATTAGAAATACTGAGATCAGGAAAGCTGACTTGCTTTCTTGAGGTAGCTGTTATTCTGTTTTCAGAGTTTAAATCTCACTTTGTCCTCAATTATATGTTGACTATAGGGTTTCTTCAGCTCTGCATTACTGCAGATGCCTATGAAATATGATCTCTCTCTCTCTCTCCCTCTCTCCCTCTCTCTCTCCCACCCACACACAAACGTTTATTCTTCAGTCTCTTGTAGTTTTGAGGATGGATACAAGAATTTTACATTTAGTGTGAAAAAGAAAAGAGACGACAATTTTCATAGATATGTCCTTCTCTCTCTCTCTCTCCCTCTCTCTCTCTCCCCTTCCCCCCCCAACTTCCTCCCCCCAAATCCAGCACTTTACATTTGCAGTGCATATGCATATGCAGCACGAAGGTCACCAAAATCAGTTAGTTAAGACACAGAACACAGGAGGAAGAAAACTAGGTAAGATCAGTAAAAAGTAAGATCAGACCTTTCCTTTCACTCATCTGTTCCTTTTTCGTTTGTCATTTGTGCATTCAATACCATACCAAATCTGCCTGAGCAGCTGAACTTAGTTCCTTTATTGCATAAATAAAAAGCTTCGTGCATGTCAGTTTATTTGCAATTATGCAACTCTCCTATCCAGAGCAACATCCAGGGCTCCAGCGGTGTAAGATCCCAGCCCAGACCAAGGGAAGAGTCCACCTCATCGGAAGGGCCATCCAGACCTTCACAATTACCACAGACTAAGTGAGTGATTATTATTTGTCATTGTGAACACACCACACCACAGCACACAGTGCACCACAACAAAATGTGACCTCTGCATTTAACCCATCCGTGAAGGATGGTGGGCAGCTAAGAAGCGCCCGGGGAGCAGTGCTTGAGGACTGTACCTTGCTCATGAGTACCTCAGTGGTAACTTTACCGACCCTGGATTCGAACCTGCGACCTTCTGATCACGGGGCGAACAGCCTACCATTACGCCACCAACTGCCCCAGATTGACTACCAGATCAGCGTCACCAGAGTTTTAACCACTCACATCCACATCACCGGTATTTAAGGCCTTTCAGTTCCCGGCGAAGTATTGTTATGCCTAGTGCTATATACCAAGCGTTCCTTGTGTTTGCCTGCCTCGGTTTTGACCCTTGCTTTCGGTTTTTGAATTACCCCTCTGCTTCTGGCGATTTGGATTTGTTTGCTCCGTAGACTGTGTTTTCTGGTTTTGACATCTGCTCGAATAAACTCTCAGTTTTTCATCAATCTAATCCTGTGCCTGCGACCTGGTTCTGTCGACTCTGCGTTTGGGTTCACCGACCGAGTGTTACAAGCGGTGGTTGAACCCATGACCTCTTGGTTCGTAGATGAATGTGCTACCATTTGATCAACAGCAGCCTTCATTCTTAAATTGAGGGAATTTCTTGTGCTTCTTTTGTTTTTGCAGTCACCCTTTCTTTAATATATGCACAATTTGAATTTGTCTAAACAATCAAAGTTTGGTTATAATTTCAGAAACAAGTACAAAATTTATTTGTTATACTTGGCTTGGCACTTGCTATTAGAGATGTGAACCTTCACCGGTCTGACGATTTGATTTGATTATGATTATTAGGCCAACGATTCGATTTGATACAGTATTTCAGTGCATCATGATGCATCTCATCACCTTTACTACATTACTTCACATTGCACGCAGATTGTGCAGCCATAGTTTCTACCATAGTTTCTTTTTAACTATTATTTTTATGCCGTAGCCAGAAAATCAGCAAATGATATATTCCAGGGGTTTTCAACTGCTTCTGTCTCAGAGACCACCACAGTAAGCAGTCTGAGTGTGGGAGGGCGTATTTTTTGTATGACTTTTTAGATATTTGCATTAAATGAATTATTCATAAAAATGCCCAAATTATCTGGAAATGTTTTCAAAAATGAAAGAAGAAATGACTTAAAGTATTGTACTATGGTTCTCCACAGACCATAGCTGTAAGTTAATACTGCATCCAAATTGTCTCTCTTTCTACTTCTACTTCTAGTTTAAAGCTTATATTTAATATTCCATTTCTAGTTTAAAGTCTATATTTTGTATTCTATTTATATATTGTTTAATCGTTGCTCCCTGTTTCTTGTTGCACTGTGAAAACTGGAGCCACGTCGTCTCGTCTCTCTGTATATCTGTACAGTATATAGCAGAGATGACAAAGTTTACTTTGACGTTGAAGTGATTTCAGTAGTGAAACTGGACTGCATGTCATGGACCACCTGCAGTTCTGCTGTGGACCACTAGGAGAAGCGGACAGTCGGTTGAAAACCTGTCATAATCGATTATGGTCTGCTATTGCATCAATCCAGAATCGTCCACGTCTGCATTGCGATGCATTGATTATGCGATTAATTTCAACACCCCTACTTGCTAACATGTTTTTGCAAAATTTTCAGTCTTTTTTGTGACTTTGTGCCCCATATCATTCTGTCTATAACATTTGTAATAGGCTATAAAACAGGCCCTTGATCAGAGGCCATGAACCACTTCGGAAAAGTGAATCTGCTTTGGATCAGCGTTTTTACTCTAATCCCTGGGAGTTACCCTCTCAGATCAGTAGAAGTTGTGGGAGTTTGGGTTCTGCTTTCTCAGCACTCGGGGGTCTGTATGCCACGACTTGAGTTTTGCCCCAGGACTCATTTGAAGTCAGCATGCAAAAAGTAGTTTTGTACCAACATTTTCTTCACAAATGGGAGGTCAGTGTGGCCACATAGTAATTGGGACTTGCTTAATGATTTTCCACAGTGAAGATTTGTAAAAACTTTGGGCTAATTCATAAAGCAGGTTTTCTTGTTAAATGAGAATTTAAAAAGATTTTCCAGTGCGATAAAAGGTGAGGGACTAAAAGCAGTCTATCTTTAAAGATGTTTATACTGTAATTTGTTTCGTTCGTGATTCGCTGATTGCTTAGATTTGATATTTTATGAAGCATTTATTGTACGTCGGAAAGGTAGCGCTTGTGCCAGGCATGTCCAAAGTCCGAGGTGTGATTGTATGCGGCCCACGCCTTCTAAACGCCTTTAAAATGTATGGTGTTATTTTGTGCCAAAATTCTGAGTATGTAGTGGAATATTTGTGAGCAAAATATTTTGTCTTCATGCACTCAACTCTGCCTGTATGTGCGGAAAAATTGTAACTAAATCGCGTGTACGGCGTCACAATAGTTCAGTGGTTAGTGCTGCCACCTCACAGAGAGAAAGTCCTGGGTTCGGGCTCCGGGTCGGCCGTGGGGCCTTGCATGATAATTGGCTCTGTCTTCATAAGAGAAGATCACAGCAAGATGTTTTTTTTTCTAGAGATATATAGACAAGGGGAAGTTTATCAGACCAAAATTCCCATTGTAGCATTATTGAGTTGTATGAAATAAAATAAAGTTTGGAAAATGGGATGTGCAAAAGTTTGGGCACCCTCTCACTTGCATTACTTTGAAGACTTGCAGTCATTTAATACTAACAGGTTTCAGCACTAAATTGCTTTGATTAGCTCATTAGACCTTAAACTACAAAGACAGCTGCAACCAATCATGAAAAAGTTTAAATAGCTAGTGGTGCTTGTCCTTGGTTTCCTCTTAGAGAGTGGCAACATGGGAACCTTTAAAGAACTCTCTACTGACTTACTGACTAAGATAATTCATTTTTATGAATTAAGAGAAGGGTACAAAAGATTATCACAAAGATTTGGACTGTCTGTCTCAACAGTCAGAAATGTAGTTAGGAAATGGAAGGCCACAGGAACAGTCCTTGTGAAGAAAAGATGTCGTACGCCAAGAAAAATATCTCAAAGGCACAGGTGAAGGCTGGTTAGAGTTGTCACAGACAAACCACAGACCACCTCCAGAGAGCTACCACAAAATCTGGCTGCTGATGGTGTCATTGTACATCGTTTCACAGTCCAGTGCACTTTGCACCGGGAACAGCTCAGTGGAAGAGTGATGCGCAAAAAGAAGAGCCGCATGAGGTATGCAAAAGAGCATCTGGACAAGCCAGAAATATTCTGGAAAAAAAATACTGTGGACAGATGAGACTAAGATATGAGACTAAGTTATTTGGTCATAACCAGAGGCGCTATGCATGGTGAAAAAAATACACAGCATTCCAGGAGAAGAACTTGCTGCCAACAGTAAAATTTGGTGGAGGGTCCATCATGTTATGGGGCTGTGTGACTAGCACAGGTACTGGAAACCTTGTTAAAGTGGAGGGACGCATGGATTCCACCCAATATCAGCAGATTCTTGACAAGAATGTTCTAGAGTCAGTCACAAAGTTGAAGTTACGCCGGGGTTGGATATGTTTTTAGCACGACAATGATCCAAAGCACCGCTTAAAATCTACTAAGGACTTTATGCAGAGGCACAAGTACAGTGTTCTAGAATAGAATCCCAGCCCCCAGACCTGAACATCATTGAAAATGTATGATTTGAAATAGGCTGTTCATGCTCAGAAGCCGTCAAACCTGACTGAACTGGAGGCATTTTGTATGTAAGAATGGTCCAAAATACCACCAGCCAGAATTCAGGGACTTGTGAGTGGCTATAGGAGGCGTCTACTGGCTGTTATTTCAGCAAAAGAAGGCTCTACAAAATAGTAATGGGATTATTCCTTTGGGGTGCCCAAATTTATGCACCTGCCTATTTTTGTTTAAATGACTATTATATTGTTTCTGTTGGCCCAATAAAAAATATTTAACTACTGAATTGTTGCTGTTTCCATAAGGTATCAAATATGTTAAAATTAAGTTGTTAAAATTAAGTTATTTTTATCAGGGGTGCCCAAACTTTTGCATAAGACTGTATCTGCATCGGCCAATAATTCCTTTATCTTGCATCCCTAAAACAAGCTTGCTGGACTAAACCTATTATTTTATTCAATTATTTAATGGTCAGGCTTATCAACATTTGTTTATTTCTGAATATCCATAGGACATGACCTGATCTTGTCTACTTCCACAGTGAAACTTAGCAAGTTTAATTAAGTCAAAGCAGGAATCACATTGTGCGATTCTGTACTTATGAGTGTGTTGTGAGTGTGTGCAGCCGCACATGAGCAGTCCTCAACCTCGATTCCTGTGGTGGCAGATAGAACTTCAAACACACAGTAATAGCCATTGATTGTACAGCATGACCTTTCCATCTGAGCTTTAAACACACACACACACACACACACCCACTTACAGCCTGAGTTCAATCCATCCACCTCCACATCCGATATGTGTAATGTTTAACACACCACCAACATCTGCAGCTCTTTTCATAGTCTAAATAATAATTACATTTTCCAGTCAAGAGTTAAACCTCAAATCATTTTTAAGATTATTCAGCATTAAAGACCTTCAACTAAAACAACAGCCTCCAGATGTAAATGGTTTTTACCGTCACATTGATTTTGGTAGCAAATCAACTTGTCTTAAAATCAGACATTAGGCAGAAATCTCTAGTATTGAGGTTAGCATTAGATTGTAGCAACATTCCAGCTTTTACTCAAGTCTGTATTGGTCTTGAAATCTGGTTTAATGTGCACAAAATAACAAGATGCTAGGTGCCACATTTCCCTGCAGTTCTGTTGCCTGCCGCAATCAACAAACCCTCGGCGCTTAACCTAAATTCTCCCTAATTTCCTATTATATCTCACTCAAGCCTGGGTCACACACCAGCAAAGCTGAACGTTAATGACATAAAGCTGGAGGTGGGCCAGGAGGTTACTAATGAATGACGCCGGAGACGGTGGCTGATGTAAGAAGCGGTTAATGACTTCCTCTCCAACAAAGCCGCACGGCTTTGGTGTAGATGACAATCACATCACGAGCCTGATATGCCTGATCTCCTGCATCTCTCCCTTTTTGTTTTTCTGCCTCTCACCGCATCTCGCGCCGTTGTTCGGTCGCATCGGCGTGGGGGGTGTTGTGATTGGGTCTGATTGGTGTTGAAATTGATTGAGGCAGTTTTAATCAGTGTTAGAATTTTAAATATCGATCTGATTCTTTGCTGAGGCTGTGACACACAGTTGAGCTTGCTTGATGCCACCTATCATAGAGATGCAGGATAAAAACATGGATATCAAGAATATAAATACATAAATGGTCAATATAAACTGTGTTTATTCACAACTATATTTGCATATGCTACAATGGAAAATGCACAAAAAATGGTAATTTTTTGTTTTTTGCTGCAAAATAGCTTTAAGTTTCCCACATAATATCAGTTTGGTTTTACTGTATAATGTTCTTGAATTGTGCACTTTGCAGCAATATTATATTGGAAAATACAAATATAGAATCAGGACTTGCAACAGAATATGGGGGGAATAATCTTTATCAGGACATCCCTCCAGCAGTATCACGTGTCCACAAAGATAGAACTCACTCTTTTTTTCTGCATGGAAATCTGAGTGGACAAAGTTTCATTTGTTTTGAATGAGTGGATCATAATTCATGCATGAAATGTTTTTTGGAAGACATTTTCTCACCATTATTAGTTTTTGCAGAAAACTGAGGTGGAGCTGAAAGTGGGGATCAATTACAGAAATTTGACCAGTTTAATTGTCAATGTTTTGGAAAGCATTGAACACGCTTGTCACAAAATTGTTTTGTAATCATTGTATTATTTTAATTTGCAAATATTCTTTGTCCCACTTTATAAGAGTACATGGGTAAAGTGGAGCGGCAGTAAACTGGGGCACTTAATCACGGTTAGTTATGAACAGTTTTCATTATTGAGGCGCATTTTTACAATGGTTTTTTACAGACTTTATAGGTGCTTCTTTATTTTTCGTATAAAAACCAAACAATGCATTTCCAGGAAGGATTTCTTTTTAAACTAGACGGGCAAATATCTAGTGGTAATACAGGTAAAGGCATGGAGGAAGGTAAAAATAGCTCAGTATAGGCAGAACGCTGGCATAACACCAGAGGACAAAATGAATTTGACATTTCAAAGAGCTTTTTACAGATGAGGTAAGAGCAAGTTAAAGACCACAATCTTCCTAAATTCTGTAATAAATCTTAGTCCATCTCAGCAAATCATGTAAAAAGAGACAGGAAGAATCTATTTGTATTTTTTTTTTAAATTAATTTTTCTTTTATAATGACATGATTCAACCAGACACCTACCTGGTCTAAACTGTTGCTTTTTCACTACAACTAATATGACTGGACATGACCCTTACAATTCTGTATTACGTTTTCTCTACGCCTGACACATTCTGTGCTAAATTCCATTTTGACTCCTTATAACCAGACCAAACCAAGATACTGTGATCTGTGTTCCCACAACAAATGCAGTGTACTGACTTGCAACACATTTTTACTGCACCTAACCTGAACTGACCAGTCCTATCTCGAGTCGCTTTACCACGCCCAATCCTAACTGTGCTGCGTTGAGTCTTTGGACATCCATTTGGGTCTGAAAACATCCATTTGGGTCAGAAACTCTACTGGTGTTAGTATTCACTTCATGACTTTAGACTTCTGTTGCCATGGGATAAGTTGTTGCTAAGCAGGACAAAGGGAGGCTGACAAATTAACCTTCATCTCTACAGTGTCCTTACCTGCCACCTTCTCCACTGCATACTCTATTTGAGTGTGTGTGTGTGTGTCAGTGTGTGTTTATGAAATGTTGTGTTGTTGATTAAATTAACATTAGCTTGACCATCTGTGACAGATGGTCTTAAAATGAACTTGTGTGTAGGTGTATGGATATGAGCGTACCTGAGTGTGTGTGTGTGTGTGTACGTGTTCATCTTCTTTCTAATGTTGCAACTTCAGAATTTTGATGTCACGTTTTCACCGAATTTTAACATAATTGTAACTGCATTAGATCAATAAAATGTTGAACTGATATATCTACATAATATTTCATAAAACATTTCATTAAACAGCCTTATGGTTATACATTCTGTATTTACCATATATCTGTGCGTCTGGAGCTTTTCAAATGTAAACACACACACATCCTAGACACAGATGTTAGAGGTGTAACTTAAAGTCAGCGTTAGAGGTGTTACTTGAAGTGTGTTTCTTTGATCTCTGTGAGCTTGTGTTGCTGACACTTTAGTCTGCCAAGGGAAATGGGAGCGAGAGAGTGAAGAGGAGGTGAAAGGTGTGGAACAAAATGACTCATGCTGGCTCAGACTCATAGAGAAACTGTCTGAGAGAGAGAGAGAATCTACATGACATTGTGATTTCTGTTTTTTAAAGAAATATAATAGATGTTCACATTTTCTGTATGGGCACATTATCATATTAGCAACAAGCAAACACAGAGAACTTTAATAGCCTTTGCCTTAAAGGAAAACTTCAGTCCATTTCAACATTTAGCTCTATTGTTTGGTGTCATGGAGAGATGTCAGTAGCGACAAAAATTGGCGCTGCCTACGTCGACTTATACTCCTAGTGTAACGCTTACCACTCAGGGCAGGTTTTAAACATGCTTTTAGCCTCACAACATACTCAAAATGTCATTACAAGTGCTAGGCAACGTGAACCGGTTCCTTACGAGACAGCACAGTGCATATGTAACTGCAATAGTCTGAAACAGCCTAAAACGCTGTTTATTCAGGCAGTCACATACCTTTGTTTACTCTGGTCGCTTTCTGTAAAATCCACACCAGTTGACTGTTGAGTAGTGATGTGTCGGTTACGAACAAACCAGATCGACTCAACAGTCGACTAGTGTGGGCTTTAGCGGAAGCGAATGCTAGAAGTCGGTTTTTGTCACTACTGACAGCACTCCGTAACACCGAACAATAGAGCTAAATGTTGAAATTGTCCAAAGTTCTCCTTTAAAGCATTTACATTCCCTATAAGTTGTCAGTAAACAAGGAAGACTTCTGATTCTGTAAATAGAGTTCACTGTTCCAAAAGGCATTTCATAATGTGTGAAAATTACACACAAACATACATGTGTGCATTCCATATGTGTTCCCAATAAGCCAATTCATGCAAATCTATGCAGTGCTTCTGCATAACAACAGATGGTCATAGATGGTTATCTGACTGTGGTCCCCTCTGCTATTCCAACGTGACCAAGAAATGCTTTTGAGCAACAAAACACGATATATCATTTCTGACAGAGAGGAACAGACAAAAGCTGACCTGAACTGTCACGAAATGCTTCCCAAAACATTTCTGTTATTTGTTGGTTGGTTGCACTTCACAAATCCTCTAATCTTCCTGCACATTGCTAAACAATCTGAAGAATCCAGAATTCCCAAGATATTAGATCCCCAAGCTAAGACTCAATTACATGTAATTGATCTGCATTATATAGCTCTTACTAAACAAGAAATATTGCATGCATCATCAATAGAAATAATGCAAAGAATTTAGTAATTTATGCATGATTTCCACAACAGATTACTCTTTCTAAAACACCAACAACTACGATGTCCGTGACTTCATGGGCCCCTGGAGTCTCCTAGTGATAAAACATGTTTGTGCAATGTCACAAGATCTAGAGACTTATAATCCTTTCATGCTTTAATTGTTTGACGTAAAGTTAAAATCTTGGATGCTTGTCCACTCAGATGTATGCTGGCATGAGTTTTTTCATTCTGATTTAGTAAGAAAGACAAAACACGATTGGTTCCAAAAAAAATAATCCGTTCTTAAACCGCCCAAAGATCATTAATCCAAAATTCAGGGTAATAGATCCTCTAGTCAGGACTTCATAATAATTTCATGTAATCACTATGCATTATACACGCCCTTTTTGTACAGAAAAGAAAATGTCGAATACAGACTTAGTGTTTAATATTTGCATGATTTGACCTTAATTATTTCTAAAACACCAACGACAACAGCAGCAGCATCAACAATATTCATGCCATAGGTCCCCTAGTGATGCTCGGGTCAAAAACGTCTAATAAACAAAAATAAATTATGTGCCTAAGATCTGCAAGACTTTTAACTCTTTCATGAATTAACGTTGAATCAAAGGATGGTTGTCCATTCAAGTGGACAATGGGTATGAAAGGGGTACTTAGTTTTGTTCTGTCTGACTTTAGTAGTACAGATTGATCCAAAATTCTTTTCCAAAAAATCTTAAATTGCCAACAATGCTGTTTGTATTCCACTGCTGGCCTTGTTAAAGACATGCTTCACCGAGAGCTGCTACTAATACAACATCAACGTCATGCAGTTCCACAGCAACAAAACATTTAGCCGACAGACTCTAGAAATATTTTGTGAAGAAATTATGTTTAGTATGCAGGTGACCTTCCTCCTCAAGCTCCCTGTTTCCACGGTGACTGTTCACATAAACGCACACTCTGACTGCGTTTCAAACTGTGTATTATGGACTAAAAATATATTTTGACATACTATTTAGTATGCTGCTACACATATAGGAGGGACAAAAACACTTGCAGAGAGTGGGAGACTGAAGGAAATTGACCTTTAGGCCCGAGACAGAGAATGACTATTGGCTTGGTTCAAATCAGTACAAAATCTCAAGCTCTGCATGTCCCCATAAAAACATTGTTTTCTTCATTAATCATACACATTTTATAGCTGGTCTGTAAACAGGATAGTCTGGGTTAAAAAAAATTGAATTGCAATACCACATGTAATTGGGAAGGGTTTGAAAAACATTTTGCCCATAAAGGAGCTTAAACTATTACCGTTTTATTACTAATTTATTACTGATTTATTAGCGATAGCCAGAAGTCTAATGGATGGATGAGCAAAATTTGCTATTTAGGGTAACACTGTTGTCATTTTCGTTTCTTTTGGCTCTGTTTTCCCATCAGATTGAGATGAAACAAATGGCAAAATCTGCAATACAGTGTTTTACCACAGTAATCTCATGTATTGTATCCACTGAAAAAAGCTAATATGAATTCTAAAACAGTATTACTGACTCATTAATTGTTAAATTGTACCACCACCTCCCAAATTCTCTCTCCTACAAAGGCCAAATGCTTCAGACAAATGAGCTTAAAATATTTAATACTTAAACTACTCCTGTGTGCCTCTACATAAAGTGGTGCTGAGAAAGTTCACATTCAATATGCCATAATTCACTGTAATACAACAGTGATGCCAAATGTCCTATTCAGTCATTCACTTAGAATTAAAGTTTGCTTCATGAAAATTTCAAAACCAATAATAACTCCCTCAGAACACTAGGGTAAATATGGATGTAAAGGCTATAATGAGTGGTCGAGACTTGTATCTACTTAATAATGCATGAATGCACAACATCGAAGATGGAAAACGCAAAAGTTGTGTACAAATAGTGTGATACATAACACTGAATGATGCTACGTAGGCAAAAAAGAATACTGCAGAGTCTACAAGTCCAAGGGCATGCTGCTAAAATCTATCACACATTAGAATTCAAAGCAAGTGGTGTTAAGCTCATGAGAATTTCAGAAAGAATGATAAAATGGATGTATCTGATGCATATGGTCCCAAGGGACTTACGATTGAACATATTTTAGAATTTTTTCAGGACTGTCTTGAGACATTTACAGCTACAGAAATCCAGAGCTTCTTTACAGATGATGATTCTCTCTTTAAATTTGTCCAAGTCCAAGCTTTACTCTAATTGGATGGCTTTTTGCCCCTTTAAAGGCTGTTAGTACATTCCTGCCACCAGACATAAATTAAGACTAAGATTAAGCATTAAAAGACACTTGTTTTTCCAGTGGTGTTAAGGATGCAGGAAACACAACTACAATGCCATTCAAACATCACACTCATAGCACTTTCATAACAATTTCTAGATCCAAGATTAATTGACTTTGTGGATCATAATTCATGTATGAAAACTTGTCTGAGCCTATTTGTATACATTACACTGCTAATATATGAATTTATATTTTTCTCAGAGTGCATTCTCTGTAGCCTATAGCCTGACTAAACTGGCAATGAATCCAATAAAATTCTGATTTTTAGATCCCATGATCAGACAAATTAGGGGCATTATATCTTCCTGTTGCTGCAGAGGCCAGCAAAGATCCAATGCTTGGCAACACTCGTTTAAAAAGCTCTATATCTTCTTCACACGAGCACTTAATGTCACATAAACATTGCACAATGTAATTGGATTTTAACTAACGTTCTTGCCTTTCATGCTATTAAACCTCTAAGTGCTGCTGAAGGATGTTTTATAATGAAATGGAATATAACATTCTGTGTAGTTTTTGGTTGCACTTTTATAAAAAAAAATCCTTTGGCTGAAGGAGGAAAGTTTAGACCTGTGACTCTTGAAAGTCACATTGCTAGATACGTTTTTATACTTTTATCTCTTTCAACCAACTGTCATACCATCATTGTAATATATCATTTGAGGTTTATCTGTTTTAGCTTTTGCGACACTGATATTTCAAGGATGCTAGTGGGACCTGTGAAAAGTCACATCTTGTTAAAACCAATTCCTATTAGAAGTCACAACTTGTTAAGGTGGACTGTTTCAGTAATAGATCAAACTCACCACAAAGTGGTTTACATGTAATGTCTACAAGTGATTTCACAAAGGATCTGCCAAACTTATTCAATTAATCAGTGATGAAGGCTACATTGAAATTACTGAACAAATATGAAGAGAATATTTAGAGATATTTAAAAACGTGCATGTATATTAAGTCTATAGGTCATTCTCTGAAACTTTTAAGACCGAAACTATGCACATTTAATCTGACTAACATTAATAATATCATATTAAATTCATCATTTTTGGTTCTGCTGAGTTTTCCACAATAATCTTCATTCATTCATTCATTTTCTGAACCGCTTAAATCCCAACTGGGGTCGTGGGGGGACCGGAGCCTTTACCGGTAACTCACGGGCGCAAGGCGGGGGACCAGCCCAGGACAGGCACAATAATCTTTATAAAGACAATTTATCCACATTCCTCAAATGATTTCCTCAACAATCGATAAACCATTGATCAAAAAAGTTGATGCACAAGTCATGCAGTTTATTGAGACTAAATAAAATTTCCAAGACCCACCAAGAGTATGTTCCTCCCATTGTTATAATTGGCCTAAGGTTTTAATTTAAGAGAAAGCTTGAGCCATATTTTTAAAAATTACCCGTACATTGGTACTAATGTTACGTCTCAAAAATATTGAGGTGCAGTTCCAACAGGGGATAACAAAAATCCTCAGTATAACATTTACCTTTTTGTTACCTCTCCATTTTGTCATTTTCTATCTCCAATCATAAACATGCTCCATCAATCTTCTTTCATATAGACCTTGACAATATTTTCTCACAACTCCTAACACTTTATTGATAATACATATAAAAATACCGGTTGTGGTTCTCAACTAGAAAGTAAATGAATACAGTATTACAAGACACAATATACAATATATTATAATATACAGACCTTGTCCACGATGGATAAAATATTAATTTTTACATTTACACAAGAGAACCTTGTAAATGGGAGTTTAGGCTAGAGTTTAGTGAAGGTTTATGAAGAGCTATTTCTTATAATATCTGCTTTTTTCACTGCTGCGACCCGTTACTTGGCTAGAATGAAAAAGCAAAAGGGTCAAGAGGGAAAATAAGTATTCTGAAACAAATTGCGCAACTAGATCGCCGATACTGGACGATCGTAACGCTGTGCTCCAACTTTCACCTACTTGCAGGTTTTGTGTCCTAGAAAAGAAACTCCGGGATCTGTTAACAGAACCGGACATTCTGAGACACAAAAGGATCACTCTAAAGGATGCGTTCGTCTCATTTCTAGGCCAAATTATTGCATCTACCATTAGCAAGGACAGTGACATCACCAGAGAGAGTAAAGCCGAGCTAGATCGCGTGTCATATCGTTTTGAGAAGCGTTTTATCCCGTAAAAATCGAAGGCTTTAGGTTCAAATCCCTGCTCCGTGAACAGAATCATCACATGACTCGACCTAGCGCGCGGCACCTCTTCCGTCTACAGCGAGAAAGGACGGAATCCCTTTGTATTGCGGTAATGCAAAAACGCCTCGCAAACGGAACGATAGACGCAAGAAGAGAAGGAGGGGATAAGAGGATAAGAAAACCTACCCGACTCAGCCTGTTACATCCCGCCGTGTTTTGTTGTGTTGTGTGGCTAGTGAATGTTGACTGACCCGTGAAGTGAGGCGCGTGGCGGCGGCGCGAGGAGAGCTGTCCAATCAGCACCAGCACGAGGCGAGCCGCAGCTCTAACGATCGCGGCTCGAGATTCGCCTCTGCGTCTCACACACACACACACACACACACTCAAGCGACGACGTGCTCAGATATTATGAGACAAATTATGACTTAGAAACTCCGTGATTTTTACAGGATTAGAGGCGTTCGTGTGTGCACAACCATGTACTTTTAATTGGAATGCATCGGTATCATGTGGTAAAGTTTCGAAAATATATATATATATATATATATATATATATATATATATATATATATATATATATATATATATACATATATATATATATATATACAATGTTATTACGCAAAAGTTTTAGGCAGGTGTGAAAAAAAATGCTGTAAACAAAAGTGCTTTCAAAAATTGAAGTGTTAATCATTTGGCCTCATCAATCAACATAAAATACGGTGAATGAGCAAAAGAGAGAAATCTAAATCTAATCAATATTTGGGTGTGACCACCTTTTGCCTTCAAACATCAATTCTTCTACAGAGTACACTTGCACAGTTTTGAAGAGCTAACCACAGATCTATAAATCCTATAATGCAACAAAATAATATAATGACTACAAAATAATATAATCACTACAATCCTACAAAATCCCTGACTTTGTGCAAGTGTACCTATAAGAATTCATGCTGGTTTGAAGGCAAAAGGTAGTAACACCAAATATTGATTTGATTTAGATTTTTCTTTTGTTCGCTCACTTTGCATTTTGTAAATTGATAAAAATAAACAATCATTATTTATATTTCTGAAAGCATTCTTTGTTTACAGCATTTTTTCACACCTGCCTAAAACTTTTGCACAGTACTGTCTATATATAAAATATTAATAAATAAAGTAATAGATCTGCGACTACAAAAAAAACCCTGCTTACTCCTTCCAAAGTGTAAACATACCATTTGTACACACACATTCAGCAGTACTAATCTTATATGTTATTCAGATTATCTTAAAATAACATGAATGAATGAATGAATGAACATTTTAAAATCATAAGCATAGCATTTTTAATGAATAAAACTGGATAAACACTTCTGTTGTTTTTAAAAGAGGCACTGAACCGCAGTAGTAGCATTAAGAATAAAGGAAAATTGACAGTATTTCAGAAAACATTTTATTGATCAATGCATAAGCAATATAATAGAAATATATTCTTTAACCTGCCTGAAAACAGGACCTCTCAGTAGCCCAGTAGAGAGAGAAAGAATAACCACCTACACCACTATCAAGTAAATAAAAGAGTGCTGGCAAACTTACTAACAAAGAAAAAAAATCTTAACAAAGCAAGTGATATAAGAAAGTTAAAAGCATACAAGCAAAATGATGAATGTTCATTATATTTTCATTTTTTGTATTGCACACCAGGTGCTTTAAATAAAGCTTTTTAAAAGTTTCATGTATTAAAAGTATAATATGCAGGATAGCAACAACACTGGATTTCTGTAAATTGAGTACAAAAGAACTTGAGTGAATGAGAACAAACATCTCTCTATGGACAGAAGAAGTAAGGTAATATCTTTGGAAATAAACAAATATCCAAAAAAGCTTTGGTGTTTACAAAAAGCTTTATGGCTTGTATCATCTTGAATTGTAAGGTTAGTTCAGCCATCACCAGTCATCATCATCGTCATCATAACATCTATTACGTTTAATTTGCTCCTCTACAGACAGCGATTCGGGCTCGTCTTCCCACAGGCAGCTGGCTTCGACTAGCAAGCTGGCTACTTTGGTGTCAGAATTATCGAGTTTCTCCTTGCCTCTCTCCTCCACACTTTGCCTCGCTGCCACCTCTCTTGTCTCCATTCCAAAATCCATGAGGTCATCCAGCAGAGAGACTGGAGATTTTGAGGCAGACTCTTTGCTGTAAAAGTCATCTTTGCATTCTGTCAGTAAACTTGGGCTCTCCCCGAAACCTGCGAATATGTCATCCAGGAATCGTGAGGCACTGAATTTTGCATCTTTATCTAAATCATGACTGAATGGATCTTTGTCACTGTGCTGTTCTAACTTTGCTCCTGAAATGTCCTCTTTGTTGGCACTTGGAATTAGATGAGCATCTTCCTGCTGCAGTAACTGTAAAATGTCAGCAGGTCCTGACTCTTTGGACAATTCCTCTTTGAGGACTACCTGAGTAGAGGGTGTCGAAGATGAACAGAATTCTAAGAGACCTGGTTCTGCTTTGAAATTATTCAAAGGTGACCATGCAGCATCACTGTCTAATAACAGATTACTGTTGTTGTTGCTGTTGTTGTTATTTTGGTTTACATTTCCATTGGCTGTTTGTTCAAGTGGGGCCTCACTGTCTATCACTGTCACCTTGACAGCATCTGGTTCTCCATTTTCCTTACTTTCTTTCAGTGTCTCACTTCCATTTTCTTTTCCATTTTCCACATTCTGAACCTCTTCATTTAGTTTGACATTGTCTAGTCCTTCAGTTATATCTTTCATGTTCTCAGTTTTCTCTTCGGGCGGTTTCTTTCCGTTCACTTCTAAAGTCTCTTTCCCTTCTTGCTCTTTCAGATCACCTTCTCCTTGCTCTTTATATTGCTCAGTACCATCTGATGCATTTTTGAGTTCAGGTTCTTGATTGACAGCTGCTGGTTGCTCTGCGACCTCTTCAGTTTTAGGTGGTTCTGTTGGAGTTATCAGTGAGTCGCTACCATTTTCATTTTGATTTTCCTTAGCGTCTACTTTTGCTGGTACTGTTCTCTCTTTTGGTGCATGTTCAGTCATTTTATGTTCTGCTGCCTCCTCTTTCGGAGGCCAGGAAGGTTTGACAACCTTTATTTCTTCCTCTATGCTAAAACTCTTCTTTGGGGGCTCGCTCTGAGGTGGCCAAACAATTGAAATCTTGCTTGTCGATTTCTTAGTGTTGTCATCCAATGTACTTACATCCTTATCCTCTGTTGGGAATAAGTCCATATCTTTGGAAACACATGCTTCTTTGATGTCTGCTTTGACTAGAGGAACATTTTTGACATTAGGCTTCTCTGATGTTGTCTTCTGATTTTTTGCACTCCAAAGCTCCCTGTGTGGCTTTTCTCCAAATCCTTCATCATAGTTTCCTTTGGCCTTGAACAACTGTTTGTAGTGGGGTTTGCAGTACATCCGTCCATGGAGAGAGGCATAATTTCCCAAGCTGGTAGAAAAGAGTAACAGTTATGATATGATTCTTGGAGGTCTAAATATTTAACCAGTTTAACTAGATAAAACCAAGGCAAAAATATGATTGTGCCTGTTACAAACAAGTATTAAAACCTTAAAAAGAGTAATCCCATGAAGAAAATATTGTATCAGTAATATGAAAAGTGTCCATCAATATACAATAATATCAGAATAGTACAAAATAAATATTAGTATCAGTGTTAATTTACCTCAGTTGGCTGTTGCAATGGGCACACCTGAAACAGCTTTTATGGAAGTTTTGTTTGTCCGCTATGAGAGATTCCATGGGGTACACCCTCCTCCGACATTCCCGACACAGTTCTGACTCTGGAACTCTTATTTTCTGGAAGCAAAAAATGACCGCACATGATCACCAATGATTCTAAAAGTTTGGTTACACATAAAACATACATGCAACCATTCAAGCACATGGCAAAGTAAGTCACTGTGTTAATAGCACAGCAAAAAAACATAGGGGAAATGCAAAAGAGATTGTTGGAGCAACACGACACATAAAAACTTCACAAAAAATGTACTTCAAACTAAATATTTTTCTTAATGTTAATAAGTTAAAAAGGGTAAAGGGAGCTTCATTCACCAAACTTAATGTACAATTGAATTGAACACACAGTGGAACTTTTTAGTCATCACACCTTACACTCGTTAGTGTCCTCATGCTGTATCACACAGTTTTACCAGTAACAGTCTGCTGCTGATGTGACACTGTCTGTGAAGTATGCTGTGCTGAGGCACCGAATCCAAGGTTCTTAAAGACATTCTCACTCTCAGCCCATGTCTGTTGGAAACTCTTCAGAAGCTGTTCTGCTGAGGCCTCAGCTGGAACATCTAGTACTGGAACCTTTCCTCGTACCACATCAGCATACGTTGGAGGGTCACGGCGTGTCATTACACTGTGAGAATGTGAAGTCATCTCGCTTCTCGACCCTGTTACTGTGTTGCCAAAGTCATCAACAGTGGAGTAATGCTCTGTGACTGATTTTGTCTGTGAAAATCCAGCAGGTTCGAGTGACTCTTCCTGCTTCTCAAGGTTCTTTTGCTCCTCTCTGAGATACTGGTGGGCTTGCTCACCCATTTCAAACACATTCTTTAGGGCTTTGATATCACAGGTAGGAATCTCCTCCATTTGGGAAGGTTTTCTGTCTGGTTCTGCCTCGGCATCCTCTGTATCACTCCCTAACCTCTCTGAAATTACGATTGGCTCCTTCCTTGTGTAGACTTTTGGTTTTGGCGACTCAAATTTATGGACGAGCTTTGACAAGTCGACTCTGGGTAGATCCTCTTTCATTCTGTCCTGGAATTCCATGAGGACATCTGCCTCATTGTCCTCTGTGTCTGCTCCAAGCCGCTCTGGGATGTCAATGGGATCCTTTCTTATGTAATTTCGATTCATTTCCGACCTCTGAGCCTCTTCAAAAAACTCACGTTTGTCTTTCACGGTCATCATGGAGTCACCATGAATCTGCATGGATGAGTCCATCATTGACGACTCCGACAGGTGAGTCTCGATTGTGAATTCTTGATGACTGGAGGAATGAGACTCCTGGGTTTCGCCCACCTTCACCATGTGCTCAGGCAAAGGCATGGGAGGAGGTGCTGTACCATGAGGGAGCGTAGAAGTTGTGTCTCTTAGTTTGGTTGTCTTCTCTGAGCGGCTCATAGTTGGTGATGGCGTAGCTCGGCCAATACCTGTAGGGGTTTCAGACCATCGAGGTGGGGGTGTTGGAGTGGCACCAGATCTGTATGGTGGTGGAGGTGAGGGTGTGACTCGAAGAGGAGAATCTGTCCTCCGGGCTGTTTCAATGCAAATGTATGTAGGAGATGGAGTTCGCATTCTGAGCTCTGGAGGAAGTGTTTTGGAATCTGTACATTTAGATCCAATTTGTCCTTGAAAAGATTTCTCCATAACTTTCTTCTGTGTCTCCACTTTTGCAGAACCTATGCTTATTTTTGATATTTTCTGTGACATTCCACTCACAGCCATCGTCTCTTGAACCGACTCATTTTCTGACTTTTTCAATGTAGCCAAAGTTCCTTCTAAAAAAGTAAGTTTTGCTTGGGCAAGGTTCTTCACATACACTACGATTTCGTATAGTTTTTGCTTGTTGAACTGGGCACGACTTAGTTCTGCTTTTTCTTCAGGACCTACCAACCAGTCAGGCACCATGCTTAGCATTATCTTGACTGATCTGGAATCAAATTTTGTCACTGATTCCTGTAGTTCCTTGATATGAGTCAGCAGTTTATACATCTCTATGCACTTGTCAACATTTGCAGTTGTCTCCGCTGCAGTTTTCTGCTCTGATTTTTCTGCTTGCTTTACCTCCATTTGGCTGGAATCTTTGTGCAGTTGCTGTTTGATGTGCTCCTCCTCACCCAGTGGCCTTTGTGGACCCTTAACCTGCTTCATGACCTGAAACTTCCCCTTTTGCTGAACACTTTGTTGTTGAACTAAGCTCTGAGTGACCACTTTCTCCTGGTGTACCACATGTTCCTCTTTAAGAGCTTGGTGGGATTGGATGACTGTACTTTGCCATGGCCCCTGATGGTGATCCTTCACAGACACAGGTGGTGGCATGTGATGGATCTCCACAGAAGGTTTAGGTGTGACAGGTAATGGCTGTTTAATTTCCCTTTTGACCTTTTGTTTGGCTTTTGTCAAATTAATCTCCATTGTGGCATCTTTGGTGGTGTGCTCCACTTGCTCTTGCTTCTCCACTTTGACATCAGCTTGCTCTGTGCTGCCAGAACTGGTTTGACCTACACAAACTTGGGTTACATGTTGTGCACTTTTCACAACTCCCACTGCTGTGTGCTCTTTCCTTTCCTCTTCTTGGGGAACCTTAAATGTTTTAACTTTGAAGTTTGGGGTCACTTTTGGGATTTTAGTCGGTTGTGAGGTAACTTTCTTTGTCTCCTCAGTGATGGATTCTTCTGCTTTATGAGAGGAAGTTGATTGGGTCATTGAGAGCTGTTGCACAGAGTGCACTTGGGCTACATTTTGCTTTGAGGTGGTGAAACGAGAGCCCGCCTTTACATTTTCAAGGTGTTCAGTAGTTGCTGCAGGAGTGATAGTGGGTGCTGGTTGAATTTTGATCTCAGTTGTAGCCTGACTGACAGCAGCAGAGACCTGTTTATCAGAAGCAAATCTTGTCAATTCAGTACTTTTCTTACCACTTTTGGGGAATGTGGGCTTGCTCAGTTGAATATTTGCAGGTATTTTTTGCAAAGGTGGGGCCTGAGTCATATTTAATGTTTGTTGTTTCACTTGTTGTTCCTGCTGTGTGTTGCTGTGTATTGTTGCTGTGTGCTTCTTCACAGACTCTGGTTCTTTTGTAATTGTAACTGAACTTTTCACCTGCTCTGGTCCCTTAGACTGCTCTTGCTGTGGTTCAGATGTAATTTGTGAGTGGTCAGATTTCTCAGTGGTGGACTGTGACTCAATTGTGATGTCACTTAAGGTCTGAAACTCCACATTAGTAGGAGGGGATGTTGGTGTGGATGCCATCTTGTTCTTTTCTGCTTCCTCCCTTTGTTTGCGATATCTCTCTTCTGCAAGCATGAGTGGTGTCTTGAATTTCCTTGCACATGCTTTGGGCTTTGGGTCAGTGGCAGGCTCAGGGGGTGGTGGAATTTTAATTGGTGGGACAAACGCTTTTTTAGGCCGAATCGGTTCTTCAGGTTCTGGTTTTTGTACTGGGATTAGTGAAGGTGTTTCAGTGACAGGTGTCTTTGAAATCTCCGGTACAATTACTTTTTCTCCATGCTTCTTCTCTCGCCCTTTAGTGTCTGTAACTGTAGTAATGTGTGTCACTACTGTTTCCTCCTGTTCAACCACAGGATGTTGGGGAACAGGTGGTGGAGGAGGAGGAGGAGGAGCTGGAGTTTGCTTCTTTTGCCATTTAAACTTGGGTGGATCCTTGGGTGGTTCTGGCTGCTTAGGAGGCTCAGTCTTAGGCATTTTAAATAAGGGTCGACCCTTAGGCTTTCCAGTATTCATTTTGCTGAGTTCTTGTTGTGGTGGAGGTGGCGGCAGAAGATCTTGAGGTGGTGGGGGAAAGAATTCAGCATCTGCATCCAGTGCAGGTGGAGGAGGTGGTGGAAGGGGGAGATCACTATCCTGTCTCATTGCCAGAGGTGGGTGAGAACAAAGGTCCGTCTCAGGAGAGGGGGGAGGAGGAAGAGACAACTCTGACTCGGAAGGTGGTGGAGGGGAGGTTGGAGGAGGAGGAAAATGGATTTCTGGCTGAGGTTTCTTCTTTATCATTCCCTTTGGACTAAGATTGCGATTTAGACTTTTGGTATTCTGCTCGATCTTCAGATTCTTGACATTTTGTTCTGATTGCAAAGTCTTAATGCTTTGCTTTTGCGTAACAGATGTCTGCTCTGTTGTCACTACTGTCTGAACCTGTGTGACTGTCTTCATTTCTTGTTTTTGTTTCATGGTTTCAGTTGATTGCTTTGTGTCTTTTGTTTCACGCTCTCCAGAGTACACTGCTTTACTTTCAACTTTTTTCTCTCCAGACTGCTTCCCAATATTCTTTTTCTTTATGATTGTGGGATTGGAAATATTTTGTTTCTGTTTAACCTGCTGTTCAGTCACATTTATTTTTTGTGAAATGTGACTGGCCTCAGCCTGGCCAGCTGTTGCCATATTTTTGACTGTAGAATGCTGCTCTTGCATGGAAGTATGACTTTGATCAGATTTAATTTCTGATTGCTTGTGTGTGCTTGCATGTGACTCAGTGCTTTGTTGAATAGTTTTTGATGAGTGGGGATTAGTTGACTCGTCAGCCAGAGAGCATTTGCAGGTTTCATGTTGAGGAGTCCCCGGATTATTCATTGGAACTTTACTTCTTTTAGGGGGATTCATTTTTGACTTATAGCTTGATTGCTCTTTCTTCTTCATTAAACATTTGATTGTACCTTGAACATCTCCTTTAACCACTTCTTCCTTCTCTAAATGGGTTTGCTCCTGCTCATAGAGGGACTTTATTGAAGTTTTTATGTCACCCTCAGTGCTCGCTCTTCTCTGCATATGGGGTGATGCAGAAGGTTCCATTAAGAGCTGTATGGTGCCCTTGACATCGCCCTGTTCACTCACTTGTTGTTGGAAGGTTTTCTTCTCAGTTGAAGCCTCTTGCAAACTTAGTAAAGCACTCTGGATGTCACCTTTAACAATTTCTTCTTTCTCTACTTCTTTGACAGCCTGTGTGGCCTCCTCAAGGGATCTTAAAGTGCCCTTAATGTCACCTGGGACTAAGTCGTCAATAGTTGCTTCAGTCCTGGCAGTTGTCGATTTCTCAAGAGATTCCAAGGCACTCCTGATGTCCCCGCAAACGATCTCAGGTTTCTCTAGCTCTTTGAGTTGGTTTTGGGCCTCCTCCAAATACTTGAGTGTTGTGTTAATGTCACCCCTCACCACCTCCTCTTTCTCAACATTTTTTTGCTGATTCACTGCTTGTGTTAGGGAGTCAAGAGTGGCTCTCAAATCTCCTTTGACAATCTCTTCTTTCTGAATGTTGTCTAATGACAGCACTGGTTCCATCATAAAAACCTGCACTATGTTATTAACATCCCCAGGAACAATATCATCTTCTGCTACAGTGCGTCCAATTGCCTGATGATTATTCCTCAGGATCATTTTGGTGTGTTCCACATCACCTCCAATAATATTTTCTGTAGACTTTTTCTCATAGGTTTCATCCGATCCTATCTGTAGTTGTCTGAGGTACTCCAGTGCTCCAGACTCAATACAAGTTGAATAGAAACTGACATTGCCTCGCTCTGTTTCGCCTACTTGAATTTTAGAGCATTGCTCTTGGGCATCAGGATTGGACAGCAGTCTGTGCAGAGTACCACGGACATTCCCCTTTACAATATCCTCTTTCACAAGAGTGCTTCCTTCTTCTTTGTTCAGAAGTGCATATATAGTCATCCTTACATCACCTTTCTCATCTTCCTGCAATAAAATGCCATGCTTCGTTGAACCTTCCTGCTTCAAAAGGTTGTTGATTGCTTCTTGAATGTCTCCTCTGATAATCTCTTCTTTTTGTATATTTATGCCCTTATCCTGACTGAAAAGCTGTTTGACAGTTGTGTTGATATCTCCCCTCTCCTCTGTGTCAATGGTGATTTCTCTCTTTGTTGCCTCGCTCCTATTAAGCAGGTTCATCATGATGTTATTTAGGTCCCCACAAATAACCTCCTCTCTCTGGATCTCTGGAGTCTTTTGATTCAACAGATTGTACTTGGCCATCCTAACATCACCAATTTCATCTGCTTCTATAAGAATGCCTTTGGAACCAACCATTTTCTGACTGTATAATTCATCCAATGTCTCCCTAATACTCTTGCCAATGATCTCCGTCTTCTCCACACTCGTCTCGTTAAACTCAGTCAGTGGCGTGGTTTCAAAGAGCCAAGTTGTTGTCTTCACGTCAGCCTTGGGAATTTCCTCATGGACAACCACAGTTGCTGTGTCTTCAGAGTCTTTGATACGATCAAGGGGTTCTCGCTCAAAAAGCCAGACGGACTGCTTAACATCGCCCTTCACTACTTCCTCTCGTGTCACTTTATCCAACTCATCATATTCTGAACCCTCTCCACGGATTTTGTCAATTGTACGAGTTTCAAACATCCAGGTGGCACTTCTCACATCACCCCTTTGTATTTCACTTACACTGACAGTTCTCACGTACTTCTGAGACAACTCATCACTTTCAAAACGCTGCTTGTTTGTTTTGACATCCCCCCCTTGGATGTCTGCAACTGTTTTAATTGTGTCTTTCATGTCCTCTGCAATTTCATCGAGTGGTTGCGTCTCAAACTTCCACCTGGCGGTGGTAACGTCTCCTTTCTGGATGTCTTCCTCTGTAACTGCTTTGATGATATAAACCTCATCGGTGTCTCTTATGGAGTCAAGGGGCTTTGTCTCAAACAGCCATCTTGCGCCAATTACATCACCTCTCAAAATTTCCTCTTTGGTGACCGTAGTCACTTCATGAAAGTGTCCCTCTTTGTCTCGAATAGCATACAGAGGTTGGGTCTCGAACAGCATTGTGTAGTTTTTCACATCTCCCTTTTCAGTATCCTCACGTATGATGCTCTGCAGCTTGTTGATCTCAGTCTCCGAAGAATCTTCCCGAATCTTATCCAGAGAATATGTTTCAAAGATAAAACGACCTTTGTCAACATTTCCTCCTTGAACATCTGTCACTGTCCGTACCTCTTTATGTTCTTCTGTTTTCTCCTTGATGGTATCGATGGGTTGATTCTCAAACATCCAGGTGCAGTTGATGACATTTCCTTTCTGGATGTCCTCAGCCTGACGAGACTTCAGCTTCTGCATTGTCTCCTCTGAAGTGGACGTCATGATGTCTGATGACTGAGTCTCAAAAATGTATTTCATTCTTGACACATCTCCAGACTGAACGTCAATCTGTGTGACCCTTTTAAAGTTTCCATGATCTTCACCACCTGTGATATTCTCCAAGTTTTCTGTCTCAAAAAGAAAACGGGCCAAACGTACATCCTTGCCATGCACGTCTTCCTGTTTTACTGTGCTTACTTTCAAGACAGTCTCAGACTCATCCTTGATACTGTCAAGCTTCTGAGTTTCAAAGAGCCAGGTGCAAGTTTTAACATCCCCTTTCTGGACTTCTGTGGTGTCCTCTGTTTTCACCTCTGCTTTCTCATATAGCACGTCCATGGGCTGAGTTTCAAACAACCACATACAGGTCTTGACATCACCCCGTTGGATCTCGATAGTCTCATTTTTCCTGTTGTCCTCTTCCTCCACTTCACTGAAATATTTGATTCCATCGAGAGGCTGGGTTTCAAAAAGCCACTTGGCTGTTTTGACATCGCCTGCTTCGATCTCCTGCTTCGAAATTCCCTTAATGATCTGGAATTTGTTTATGCTTTCATCAAATTGATCAATAGGGCAGGTCTCAAACATCCACTTGCAGCTGCGCACGTCGCCTTTGACAATTTCTTCACGCCGTACTGTTTTCACCTCATGGTAATGCCCCGAACTGTCCTGCATGGCATACAAAGGCGCTGACTCAAAAAGCGCCTTGTTTGATTGCACAGATCCACTGGCGACACCTTCCACCGCTATTTTTTGTAAATCTGAGCACTTGCCCAGATCCATGGTCTCAAATACTTCCTTATAGTTAGTGACATCACCCTTGTCCAGCTCTTGCAGTTTAACCGTCCGTGTGATCTCCTTTTTGCCCTCTCTTATTTGCTCAAGTGGCTTGCTTTCAAACAACCATTTCTGGTGTCTCACATCCCCCTTCTCCTCCTCTGAAGCAACAACCTTTTGTAATTTACCAACTTCTGGCAGCTCCTTCAGGTTTTCCATTGGCACTGTCTCAAACAGATGCCTGGTTGAAGTCACATCGCCCCCCAAAATGTCTTCTGGCTCAGGTGGTCTGGCATTCGTGTTGTCTTTCAACGTATCCATAGGCTGGGTCTCAAAGACCATGCAGTGTTTGCGGACATCAGCCCCAATGATCTCTTCCTTTTGACATTGCATGCTTTCCCACTCCTCATCTCTGATTTGATCCAGTGTCTTTGTCTCAAAAAGCCATCTGCCCCGATTCACGCCACCCTGGTAGTCCTCTTCAATGGAAACCCCACAGATTAGTTTCACTTTAGTTGGATCTTTGTTGATCATATCCAGAGGCTGGGTTTCAAAAAGCCAGCGTGATGTCTTTACATCCCCTTTCTCGGTCTCCTCACGTCGAACAGTTGTAATCTGCAGCATCTCTCCAGCGTCTCCCCGGATGACACACATAGGTTGTGTCTCAAACATTTTGGTTGTTGTCTTGACTTCACCTTTGACCTCTTCAAGCTCCGACTTCAGTTGCAGGAAGTGTGATTCATCAATTGTTTCAGTGTGACCAAGAGAATCAAGATGCTGTGTTTCGAATAAGTATCTGGCAGTTTTTACATCTCCTCCAGTGATGTCTTTGGAACACACCACCTGCTCCTCTTGGTCATCTTCCTGGTAAATTTTATTCAGGGTGTCCAGAGGCTGGGTCTCAAAAAGCCAGGTTGCTGTTCGGACATCTCCTCTTGCTAGATCTGTTAACTTTTCACTATGCTCTATTGGGTCAGGCATTTCTGTACCCAGAACATCTATAGGTTGTGTCTCGAACATCCATGTTGTGTATTTCACATCTTTCCCAGCTATTATTTCCTGCTGGGCAATGTTCCTGCTTTCACTCTCATCCGGTGTATCATCTTTGATGGTGTCAAGTGGCTTGTTCTCAAACATCCAGCGCATAGACTGAACCTCGCCTTTCAGGATTTCATCCCATTCCAGGTACTCTCTTTCTGGGCTCATACACTTTCCGGAGCTGCTGCCGCTGTTTTCAAACACATACCTTGCTTGTTGAACATCGCCACTCACTTCCTCATCGCTGTCCATCTGGGAGTGCTCAATTTCAGTGATGAAGTCTCGTTCCAGATTTTTACGCACTTCTGGATGGATGTGCTTGTACAGGCGTTTCAACTCATAGAGGTTCCTCTGCTTGGAGTATTGCTCTTTGCTCACAAGATGTTTGTTGGCAGCACACTGATCGAGAGGTTGGGGAGAAGGACAACTTCCAGGAACCTCTGCAGACACCTGAAGGAGCTCAGTCACAGGTGGTGACAGGGGAAACTGCTCAGTGTTTTCATAATGCAAACATGTAGAGGTTGCAGAGGTAGAGGAAGTCTCCTTCACAGTTTTGGCAAAAGACTCAGAACTAGCTCCTGTTGCAACTGTTGACGACACGTTAGCTGGTGCCCACTGAAACTTATCAAGGTCAATCTTGTTGTTGAGGAAGAAAAGGAAAGCAATTGTCACAGTTAATATTTTGTATTTAAGCAGACTCTAACTGTTAAGATCTCTTGCTGGAAATATATCCTCTACATCAGGGTTAGGCAACTCCGGTCCTGGAGGTCCAGTGTCTTGGAGGTTTTCCATGTTCTGAAATCCAGTTGGATGTTAAAGCTCCAGGAAGCCAGACCTCCAGGACCGGAGCTGCCCACCCCTGCTCTATATTTTGGTTAAAGAAAATTATAGAGATTAAAGAACATAACATGAGAAAAAGAGGATTGCACATAGAAATGTGAAGAGAAATGAAAAGCAAATATGTTGGAAATACAGATAAACATACAAACCTTCCAGTCATTGCATAGATTCCATTAATCTGAATTTGGTAAATTAGGGCTGGTAACTGTTTAGCAGCAGTGGACATCCTTACCTTGATGTGTTTGCTTGGAGTGGCTTCTTCAATGCTTTTCTCATGCTGCTGTTTCAGGGCTTGTGTGGAGATTTTCGGCAGCTCCTGACCTCTGACCACCACCACTGAACAGGGAGAGTGAAGAAAAAGAAAATTAGCACTCAATCTACATTTAGAAAATGTGATATTAGCAGAGATAAGGTAAGCTAACATCAAAAATCCAGAAATTAGCTTAAAGGGGGCATGTTGAGAATGATCTGAACCCATTGTTTATGAATACCTTCTTCATCAAAATGGTTTCCAAAGCTGGCTGCTACACTGTGTTCATGCTTTTGATCCTCTGAGACCTAAATACAACATATATTGTCAGAAAAAAGCAGTGTCGGATGAGATGATTTAGAATTAAAGCAGAATTTAAACATCATTTGTATTTTGAGTGGGTTTGGGTACCTGTACATTGTGACTCTCTCTCACGCTGCTTTTCATACTCACTTCTGATGAGCTCACCACCTCCTGTGGAAAGACAAACCAAATGATATGACACAAGTATACACAATACGTACACAATCCACAGTACATAGATACCACGAAATATAGCGTACTAGAAAAGTGTGTGAGGAATTTGCTTGAATGTTACCTGTCTCTGCTGGTAGTGGTACTGTGTGACCGTGCTTTGGGAAGAGGAAGAAGAGCTGGTCTTTTGAGTCTCAAACTGTTTCTTCACGCTAGCCAAACCACCTGGCAGTGAGCATGCCTCTGAGTCTTCCATGATCTACACACACAAAGAGAGAGGGAGTTGGTGGTGTAACCTGTAGGAGGCAGCATTGTAATGCTGAAAAACAAGAATCTCTGTATCTCTGCCTCAATCTCTCGGTCACTCAGATAAGTTCACACAGTGATAAATATTAATCAGGAAGTGGCAGAGTTAGTTGGGAAAGAAGAAACCTCCTGCTTGTGGTGATAGAAGTGTGGATAGTAAACAGATAGTTTTTACGTTTGTGTGCCTGTGTGTGTTTTTCATACCGAACTGGTTGGGCTTCGGCTTCTCTCTTCCTTGTTGACGGCAGCCTGGTACAAGGCCAGTCGTTGTTTTAGAGGGACAGGCTCTAATTCACCCTCGGTGTGTAAATCTCCTAGCGTGTCTCTTAACACACCTGTGCTGCTTGCGGCTAAAAAACATAGAGAAGGTAATTATTAGTTAAGCAAAGTTTTGCCACAATGTTGCTACAAGTCCAATACATTTATGTCAACCCTATTTAAGGATGCAACCAGTTGCTGTAATCGTTTAATTTTGCTAGATGTTTAAAATGCAGTGTTTCTGTCTTTAACAATCAAATACCAACTGTGAGTACATGCTGACTTAAACTGCACTGCTTTAGTCACAGCTTAAGGTGCGAACAGCCTGTTCTGAGACCAGACTTATCTAAGCTCATTGCTGAAATTGTTCAACCTTTAGAGCACCATGACACTGTACTTGTAAATCTATTTTAGTTTGACGTATAATTATATAAGGTCGTCACACACACATGCAGTCATCCCATTCCGGCCTACTAATATTTTCTGGGACAAAGGCAACATTCTAAAAACTAAAAACTATATTCAGATACACGTCCTGTCAGCACGGATAGAGCTACATGGTTTATGCTTTCTCTCTCCCAGCATTCCTCACACAGATTTAGTGGGGTACAACGTATGCTTCTGCAAAATGTCAAATCCATCTATTACAGTCTTATATCACATCAAGACTGACGCTCATTATATCTTTTTGCATCAGCTTTAGGTTCGGCCAAATACAGTGACTTGGAAGATCAGGATTGAGTAGGCAGGGGTATAAAACCCATTAAATTCACAATTTAATGGGTGTTTATGTACTATAATACCATTTGTCTTCATTAACGGTTTTGTGGGTGATAGTAAACTGTATTTTAATACAGAAGAATCACTCTTAATAATGCTAAACGATACTTAGCATAGAGGTTTATTTCTTTATAATAGTACTTGAAAGTAGTCAGGATTTTTATTGGTCACTTCACCAAGTGTATGTAGATAGTCTTACACCATAAAAAAATTTAAAAAAAAAATTAATATATCATAAAACTATTTGGTAAATATATGAAGGTATCTGATCTGTTCATCTACATCTACATCTATATATGAATACTATCAGATATTTTCATTCCTTTCTGATGTAATTCCAGCTAGGTCCAGAATAATTCCATAATAGCTCTACTGGAAAAAAAAAAAAAAGCCAGAATTGTGGTGCACATTCTTGTAGATGAGAGTCATAGGAATGACAACTGTGATGGGGCTGCAGAGCGTGGCTAAGCGCTGATGAATTTAGGCCCCTCGTCGTCAGCGTGTCATAAAGCGCTCTCTTACATCAGTTAAGCACTGCAAAAGTACCATGTGACAAAAGTATGTCCCCCAGACCATTAATTTTAGCAAGCTTGCTATTTGGAGCATGTCAGTGTAAAGCTATCTGGAGAGGCAGGAGAGAAAGAGAGAGATGTGGTCTTGAATAAACTGGTTTTTAGAAGCAGGTGGTCAGAAACTCTACACCTGAGAGATAGAAGGACATCTGATACTCTTCAAACAGAGGGATGGACGGATGCAGCAATAGAGGGATCATGTGCTCGTTTATCATGGGGGGGTAAAAAGAACACATCAGCAGGGAGGACAGACGGAACCTCGCAGGCCGGGGCAGAAAAACTAGGGGAGAGTGTGGAGGTGGCGAAGGCATGACTATCACTTGGTACGTTACTGAGACACTGTCCTGGCAGTGGGATAAGTTAAACCTAGACATATTTTATGGCACGAGCTGCTCAGTATCACATTTCGGAGAATGAGAGAGAGAGAGAGAGAGAGAGAGAGAGATCCTATAAAGAGCAACTTCCTCAAAGGCGGAAATGTGTGAGCATTTCCAGAAAGCTCTACTGCCCCCATGACTCACAAACACGCAAATTAATTAACACAACGCAACACCGTTTTCCCTCATTGAATTCTTTTTGTTTCGTGTTAACTTTTTAATAATTTATTTTTTCATAATTTATTTTAATAAAGTTATTTTAAATAGCAATAGCAAGTAAATTCTTATTGATTGAGATACACAGATATGAAACTTTTAGACATCAATTTTATCAATGACATTTTCTTTTATCTTTTAAAACTATTTACATGAATGACTAGGGATAAATATATTACTTTCACTCTCTTCTTCCCTCCCTTGTCAGTGGTGATCTCACTAAGCCCTGAGAGTTTTAGCACTTGACTCTATTCTGAGAGCTCTTAAAGGCCTCGGCCATGTGGGCCATTTGAGACCAGCGGGCATTATATCAGCAGCAACGCTTGGAGACCTCAGAATAAAACCTTTTTCACTTTTACAATCTTACAACATCACAGCATTTTTACTTATTCTGTCTTCTTCTGTCTTTTTGGTCAGCTCCCTCATCCTCTCTCTTTTTAGCTAAAGCAGGCTCTAATTAGAAAATAATCTCTAGAAAACCTGACTTTTTTTTAAAACTTATGACGTTCTGGAAGACTTTACTATCAAAGCAACAGTGTAACTCATTACGAGAAGCTCAGTCTCCCCTAATTATTAGTGTAAATCCTGCTCATCAATATTCATTTTCACCCGCTCCGCTCTGATGTGACAGCGCTCCATGCGATCCTGCCATCCATAATTAACCAGCGCTCGCCAACCTAACGAGACTTCACCCCCAATATGAAGGACCTGATTAAGCCGAGGCTCAGTACATTTTCTCTTCCAAATTCTGTTTTACTAATTCAGTTTGAAGGTGAAAAGGGGAAACTTTGCGCCCAGACCCCCAAAGAATCATAACTGTAGATTTCAGGCTTTCATTATTCAGCATAATGTTAATTGTGATGTTGTAAAACACCAAGTGATACCAAAACTCATTCAAGTCATTCATAACATCATATACCGTAGACATAGGCCACAGCAAAAGAGCACTTACCCAAAGATCGCCCCTGATGACAAACTCTTTCAGCGTATTGACAATGTCTCCCAAAACAATACAGATTCCACCCAGAGGCTCCCAAAAAGACGACTCGATGTCTGCTCTGTGTAGCGAGATGTGTGTGTGTGTGTGTGTGTATGAGAGTATTCGGAGACCAGCTCCAGACTTCTGTCCTGTTCACCTCAAAGTGGCGGAGGACAGAGAGACAGCTGGTTTTATTTTAGACCTCCACCACCACCACCACCACCACCACCACCCCCTCACCCCCATCCCCACTCTGCTCAGCACCCTTCCCCCCCCCTTACTCTTTAAAAAAAGATGACCAGGATCACCAGCATGGTGGGCCTTTTTTAGACCAGCTTCCAGACATGCCCTTAACCTGAAATCATAGCGGGAGACAGTGTCACTCACTTTAGGTGAGGTCACGCACGTCCTAAATAAGACTGACCCAGCATCATGTCATGTGAAAACATGTCACTCTCTGTGTGAGGAATTCACTTTTCGGGGAAAGATGGAGAATATTTCAACCGTAAAATAATGGCATCTACCAGAAAGTTCTAGAGAGTCTGTGAAAATGTTATGGGGTCATAAGTCATAAGGGGTGGGTAGTAACAAATTACATTTTTTCAGAAATATACAGCGTGCATGTGAGTAGGTGTGTAATTTATTAATAAATTCCCACCAATATGCTATACATATTACACTGAACATTACTCTCTTACACTATTACTCTCTCGTTCTCTCTCTCTCTCTCACACACACACACACACACACACACAATATATTAAATATATGTAAGACATATACACACATTTAGCAGAAGTTACGTAGTGAATCTAGAGTTTTATATATATGAAAAAAGTAGAGCCGTTAAAATTCATTGTCATTATGAACTCAAAAAATTTCATGACATTGAAGAAAGATGTGATGAATAAATTATTTATGAATGAATTAAGCCTAGTTCTAGACTAGCTTAGAGTTTGAATGGTAAATCTCCATTGGTACTACAACGTAGTCCAAGACTAGGCTTAATTCACGAGCAATAAACCAGTCCATAGTGTTCAGCGCTGCATTCTTAAATCCAGGGGCAAATTAGTGTCAGTTAAGAGATTGATCATCTTATATTGATCATTTAGTGAAACAAGACAATGGTGCACGCATCCAACTAATGAAAATACAACCCAGACAGGATACAAAGCTACGTGATCATACTGGTTCATTGCATTAGTCAGTCATTTGTAGGTGAAATTTGAGCCAGTGCATGATGTAATAGATGCTCATCAGGCTGGTAGAAGACGGATGTGCAGAGGGTCAGTGGGTGAGTAAAAGTCTGGAAATAGGATTCAACTTGAACGTTCTGAAAGTCAGACGTCAGAACTAAATTCCCAACATCAAATAACCCCCTTGAAAATATATTTTAATTGCTGAATTGTTGTAAAGAGAAATATGTCTGACTCTCCAAACTTCATGCTTTTTAAAACACAGCAGGAGTTTTCCCCCTAGTGGTTGAAGTTAGTCATTGCGTTGACCATAAAAGCATGGTGCCAGATGAACTCAGAGCCTTTATGCTGCTTAAAACATCCTGCTATTTGTACTGTATGGTCAAAAAAGATGTGAGCCAGGTCAGTGAAGGAATAACACTACTTTAAGGACTGTGGTAACTGTACTTCTCTTTTTATTATACTATGTTTGTATTTTGTATTTGCTTCTCTGTGGGTAGGGAAACCAAGAGCATAAATGTTTAATTACACTGTCTTCCAGGCAGAATACACATTCGCTCATCAGGCACATCCGTTCTGAGACATGTTGTAATGTGTCTCTAAGCAGAAGCATCTCTTGACTGAAGAGTATGCGACAACAAACACTTAAGCAATGAACACTGGGTTAAAAATATGTATGTGTTTATGTCAGAAGAAGAAAGAGGGAGACAGAGACAGAGTATGAGTGTGTAAATCTGTCAGAATGTTCAGTTGGTTCACATTCACTGGTTATTTTCATTGCTGGGCAGCGGCAAGCACCTTGTTCGCTTGATTATTTCTTCTTCTTTTTCTCTACTTTTTGTGTTATTAACTCTTTCCATAGACACATGGTTTAAAAACTTTAGCTCATTTACTTTTTTGTCATTATACCAACTGAAACCCTCTTTTTTCCTTTTTTTTAATAAAAACAATATTGTCAATCCCTATTTTGATCACAAGGGGGCGCCACGAGGAGAACTGTGATACTGTATTTACTTTTCTTGTGGTCAGCCCATTCCTGACATGAGCTTAACATTCATGTAACAGTTAATAGTCAAAAAGGTGTCAAAAGTACACACGTTCTTCACTCAAGTAGAAGTATAGATACATGTGTTTAAAAAGACAAGTTAAAGTGAAAAGTACAGGCTGTAAAACATACTTAGTGTCCTTTTGTGAAAGACAAAACCACCATTTTAGGGCAAAGCTGATTGGACTCCTTGTCCAAGCGTTATGTAGAGCGCAAGAAGAGAAAAATAAAGCCACATGAATACATAAAGCTCCATTGGCCATTACCATCATTATACATGATGATCGCCTCTATCCTAAACACATCATACAACAAATATTATAGTGCTGTAAAGAGTGCTGAAATGAATTTGGTCGAGCTAAACTTCTTTCTGCCACCGCAATCACCATATCATTTCCCACTGAGTTGCCGCCTGCTTTTAGGTTCTTTCTTTCTCTCTCTGTCTCTCTCTCTCTCTCTCTCTCTCTGTATTTTCTGTGCGTGTTTTCTATGTTTTTAAGCCTCAACCAATCAGTCAAGCTGATTTGAAAATGTAAGGAGTAGAAAGTACAGATATTCTTGCTAAAAATGTACGTAGTAAAAGTTCAAAGTTGGCATAAAAATAGTAAATTAAAATACGGATACCCGAAAATACTACTTAAGTACAGTAACAAAGTGTTTGTACCTCGTTACTTCCCATCTCTGTGAAAATCAGCAAAAAACATTGATATGATAAATAGCTTTTATCATCTCCCCTTTTGAACTTTTTCACCTTTTACTCCTTTCTGTATTTTTTTTTGCACACAACTGTTGTAATTCTTCAGGAATTTCCCATATAATTGATATTTTGATGCTGACCTAGGATTCAACAGCTCAATCCTATGTGCCAGGTTGCCTTTATTAAAACCAGTTTTTAAACACAAACTAACCTGGTCACAAGTAATGCTTGAACTAACTCTGACCAGCGGACCAGCTAAGACCAGCTTGCTGGACGAGGCCGTGTTATTTTTAGCTTGACGTTTAAATCAGTATTGTGTATGTTCAGTCAACAGGAAAAGAAACCCTATGAACAAGGTTGTCTATTTAAAGGTGGAGTTGATGGACAGCTTTAAAAAAAAAAAAAATGAGGTGACTGACCAGACACATGCACACAAACACAAACACACACAAGGATTCCCTCAATACTCCACTCTTCACCTGGCAATCCGGTCCTCTAAAATAACTGAAACTGTTGACATGCCAGCATGCCACAGACACTAGATATGCAGCTCACACACATAAACACACACTCAGCATTCAGGAAGTGCATAGGATACATCAGGTAAGAAGCTCTTTCTTTAATATGTGTGAAACATCATTATTATTATTATTATTGTTATTATTATTATTATTATTTTATTATTATTGTTAAAGCAGTAGTAGAAGCACTTGTGGTGGTAGTTTATCTGGATTTATCATTTGTAATAATTGATGAATTACTCTGAAAAAAGTGAGGAAAAGAGTGAGACTCTAGACCAGACCTGGGCATTGCCCGGCCGGAAGGCCACATCCTCCCCTTTTGTCTGTCCCTATCCGGCCCGCCTGAGAACAGCGTGAAATAACAAATTAAACATAAAAATAAAACAGTAGTAGTGTATTTTATGGACACCATTCACTGCATTGCTTTTATTTTGAACGTGAAAAATGCTAAAACGTACATACTGTATTTCAGTTTTGCTGTTGTTGTTAAAAGAACATATTGTCAAAAATAAAATTACATAAAGATAATAAATAATATCCCCTGTTCCGCACATTTATAGCTTTACCGTAACATCTAATAGTAACAGTGTAGGAGCTAATCAAAACTAGACAATTGTCAGTTTTTTAATGAAGTTTAGTTGAGCAGTGTTGATTACAGTCTGTTGGTTTCGGCCCTCCATGTCAGTTCAAATTTGAAATTATTTGCTCACCCCTGCTCTAGACCAAAGGAAAAACAGTGTCAACTCTCTTTACTGTTTTTTCAATGACCCTTTTTTCCATTTTCTCAGCTTAAAAGTACATTCCAATTTTTGTCAGTGTTTTCTTTAGTTAAAAGTATAGAGATGCCACCTTTGTAGTAGAAGTAGCACTGTCACAAAGAGTTTTGCCAACATCATATGTTAGAATAAAATAAATATAGGAAATGAAAGACAAAAGAGACAAACTCTCTCTCTCTCTCTCTCTCTCTCTCCCTCTCTCTCTCACACACACACACACACACACACACACACAGTCTGTCATTATGCTCATCAACTTGTCAACATGTCGCAAAGCAACACTGCAACACCTTCAATCATGTCACCTTAAAACACACACACACACACCACAAGCCCTGTGTCATCCAAATCTCCCTGCTTCCCCACTCGTTAAAGCTGAGGGATGGATTGACTGATACTTACAAACACTCATGTCGTCCCTCTGATTGGATCCCTTCTTCTTTTGATCCGAGACTCCCCCAGCAGAGGAAAGTGAGCCCTTCCCTTCCTACACACAGACAGAGAGGTTTTGTAGGAGTGGTTACACAGCGCACATTCCGTGCCCCGTAGTTTGCATTGGGCAGAGACGTTAGCCACGTGCCATAAAAATGTTATAAAGTTCTGTTTCGGTGAGTGTGCGAATGTGTGACCGTGGGCAGGTGAGGGAGAACACAGTTTGATTTAATAAGTTAAAGCCAAGTGGAATGTTTCTCTAGATTAGAAGACTGAGTCAATACCGATGTCCTTGACTGAAGTGCAGTTATTGTGCAAAGAACCGGGACACAAAGCAAACGGGACATTTTATGTTAAAGGAGTTTTCACCCTCATGTAAAAAATATGGTTAAAGAGGAATGTGAATTTTAAATTCATGATGGTCATGGTACTGGCTATTGCAGGTTGGATTGTGGCCAAGTGGGTTGAGTGTCTAATACACAGTTGGTTGGTTTGTCACCAGATGCAGCCTGAAGGGTTGTGGAAACTTAAATGGGTCTAAATGGACCATCTCAACCACTTTAATTCAGTTCATCCCAGATTACACACAGATACAGTAAGAGGAGAAAAAGAAAGAGTGCAGGAAAATCAGGAAATGGAAAAAGATTGAGGGGGAGGGGGGTAAATGGATGGATATGTAAAAAAAACAAAAACAAACCATACATATATTATATATATATATATATATATATATATATATATATATATATATGTGTGTGTGTGTATGTATATATATTATATATATATATATATATATATATATATATATATATATATATATATATATATATATATTACAGTGTAATATTAGTACAGTTAGTAGCGTAATGGTTTGGGAGTTAGGGCCACGTGAAGTCGCCTCTTCAAGTCCTGATGAGCCAGGTACCGTCCCCAAGCATTGCTCCCCGGCTCCTGCTCCTTCACGGATGGTGGAAATGCAGACGTCTGTGCCATGCTGTGGTGTGTTAAGAATGACAAATGATCCCCATGCTTAAATTACAAACTATTTACTGATTTATTGTGATTCAGATTCAAAGTGTGGCTCAGAGTTAACTGGTACTGTGTTTTGACTATGGACCATTTCCGACAGAATCAGCTGTGCTGCAGCAATCAAGCTGAGGTTGAAGCATGGCGCTACTGTGATGAATTATCAGCCTTCCGGAGTGCTTTTGCAACTCGCTCACCGACTCATCTCTCTGTTTTGCTTTCCAAATATATTTGCAAATCAAATATGTTGCCCGCAGTGTTTCCACGACAACCACTCCACTGGATAAGGCCATACAAAACAGCAGGAAAATCAACAGGGGACAATGCTCTCTATTTTACACTTACATAGATACCCATATGCTGCATTTTGAAATCGTTAAAAGCTTCAGAGCCCTCGGACTTCCAAACAGAGAGCCAGGCGGTTGTGCAAGCTCTGGTGCGCAGGTCAGAGGTCATCGGCCCCAGCAAAACCAGGTGTGGTTCTCGTCGCGGGTGAGAATGGCGGGTCGATCTGGCTAGCCTTCAATGCCAATTGTAGCGATTACAATGGCACCTGAGAGGCATACGGGTGCCGAAACTAATTTCCATCCGAAAGGCCATGCCAGTGTTGAGGTCCATTTCATCATAATCACACGCTTCATTATTTTTAGATTTATATGCGGTGGATTAGCCAAAGCTTCGTATTTCTATTCCTTTACATTTCTAGACTGAACCGGACAATTTGGGGTCCACTGTTCATGATTAATTACTGACTGAAACATGGGATACATCAACTGTGTGTGTGTTAGTGTTGAAAATGGGTGTGTGTGTGTTTGTGTGTGTGTGTGTGTGTATGGCTGTTGTATGGCAATGCTGAGGCTCTCATTACTGTGCACCCTCTGTGATAAGTGGACATTTTTAAACATTAGTCACCATGCTGCAGTTAGACAAACAACACGGCACAGCAGCGTTGCAACAACGTACGCACACAACGCATATGCACAGAAAAAAAGCGGTTAGTTTTATTTATTTTGAATTCCGCAAAATATTCTTAAAAAATAGAGTCAGCCATTAATTTGCACTATTACATCAAAACTTTATACTTGCAATGGCATATACACACACCCCACACTGCTCTCATATCTTAAACAACTTCATCAAATTTTCTTTTGCCATATGTCACATATGAGATGTGAAATGCTCACTGAGAACTGTAGTCACACACACGCCTACACACCACATGCCAAACATCTCGTCACAAGACCATGCCGTAGTGTAGCCAGGCTGAGCCGTGCTGTCCTGTTATAACCAAACCAGCGTCCGGCCAGGCATCCATCATAGCCTCTTTTAGCCTGCGCTCGGCTCTCAGCAGCAGCAGGAGTAAATACAGCAGCCAGATAACAGCGTGCCCATGTCTTACTCTCTTTTAGACATCAGCCTAACATGCGTGCCACTCCACCTAAATTTAGCACCACGGTACTTAAGCAGGAGACTGGGAGCTGAACAGTTATAGTTAGCATTGCTAACACACACACACACACACATGTAGTTAATATCTATCTATCTAGTTATGTATGTATATACATATATCTACAGGTAAATGTATATAGATCGATGATAATTGAATTACTGAGTTATATCTGAGGGGATGGATGAATGGGTGGGATATGGGGGGATAGACAGATAGATATTGTTTTCGTAGCAAAATGATGAATCAGCAATAAATAGACAAATGAGTCAATACATAGATATCATTGTAAATATATTTGTTTAACCAACAAATTCGCAAATTTGGATGGAGGGACTGGACATCTGAAGAAATGGATAGATGGGTTTGGGTGGATGGATGGATGGATGGATGGAAAGATCAAGGTTTGTATTTTAAGATTCACACTTGTGAGGTCCAGCCAAATTTTCCCACTAGGCCAAAAAAATATTTTAAGAGCAGATGTCCTGACAATGAGCGCCAACCTGCTGTACTTTCAGGCAACAGATGGAGAGACAGTAGGGATGCTGTTCTCTGTGCACCACAAACAAACTCACACTTTTAAGCTTTTGCAAAACTATGAATGCCTTTGAGGCAGGCGTGTTTCCTCTGCTCATTTTTACCTGCCGATGTATTCATCATGCAGCATCATTTGTTTCTTTTGAGTCTGCTATATAAGCCTATTCAAATATCTCTGTCTTTACAGATCATAATGACATGCAAATAAATCCACTTTATTATGACATACATTCTGATTTAGCGTCAGATGTCTTTGGAGTTTTAAGGCTGATTAAAAAAATACGAACAAAGAATGATATTATTCTAATTTTTCATAAATATTTGTTATAGATGGTTATATGAGCTGAATGTAATAACTATATCTTTGTTCTCAAATAATTGTTTTATCTTATAAATAGTAACAAAGAATAAATTTAGAACAGAAGTATAAAAGCTTAAAGGAAAAGGTAAGTTGTGATTAACCAAAGACTGTAGAAATGTAGAAAAGGAAACGAGTAAGGTTGCAGTGTTTGCCCTCTAGTGAATAGTACACAATTTCCAACCCTTGCACTTCCATAACATGTAGGCCACTCATCATGTTTTACTTTTCTGTTGTAATATTAAATACCAATTTATAAATACATATGATATAATATGATCTATTGGTCGAGCTGAAAAAATGTTCTTTTATACACAATATTTTAGCAGGTACCAATTTAGAAATACACATTCTACTGTATAATGCTTTGAAATCAATATAATTATGAAGAAATACACCACCATCTGCTGGTTTGACTGTGTAAATGTTGCAGTAAGTAACTGTCATAGGCATCACAGCTAAAGCTTTTCTTATACTTGATTAACAAACTTTACCAAAACATATATAGCAGACTCTAAAATTCATATGATGAAGATTTCAAACTGCAGGATGAACGTTTGGCTTATGGGGATTTTATTGTGGAGTTTTAGAAATCATCAAAAGGCTTTTTTCAAGAACTGGAAGGAGTGAAAGTGTATCAGGACTTCCAGACACTCCTTCTGTCAATCTTCACAGGCTATCTGCCTCTGACTGTTCCATAAATAATAGAGAGGAAAGGAAAGAAGGAAGACTGACAGAGAAGACTGAGGAGAGATGTGAAGAGCAGAAAGTGTATAAATTTATTAAGCTGTGCAGGGAAATGGAGGTTATTATTCTGAGTGCAGCTCTACAAATCCCCATCCCACGTCTGCTAAAGGACAGAAATCTGTTAGTAGCCATTAGTAACATATTTTGTTGGCGTTTTCCTTCAACATTCATTAACTTCTTTCATGATTTATGAATCACGAGCCAAAGTGCCAGCCATGGCTGCTTCTTTAATCTAACCTAACATAACCTCAGTAACAAAAGCACATCTTTTACACTCTTTTAGTTCTCAAATAAAACAACACTTTTTCTAAAGTCAATTTTACTCTCATGAGGACCCCACCTCTCAGGCCATCTCCCCTGGCTTAAAGACAGCTAAAAGTGATTTTAGGGGACAGAAAGGTCCCCACAATACCATAAATACATGAACACACACACACACACACACAAAATACACATAAATAACATATGTTATTAAACTTATTTCTGTACTCTCTCCGCAACACTGGGTTTCTTATAAATAACCCTGTAATTTGCATGTGGGCTGTGTGTGTGTGTGTGCGTGCGTGTGTGTGCACTTGTGTGTGTGTGTGTGCATGCGTGTGTGTGCACATCATCTGCCCCGTTCATTTATTTCTTGCGGGTTCGTTTACTGCTTTCATGGTAACAGTTCAAGGTGGGATTTAAAGAAACTGAGTGAGTTTTTTGGCAGAAACTAGCAATTTCCTTCATAGACCTTTGTCGTTTCTTCATGTGATTGTGGAAAATCTCTTTATCTTCCTTTCTCCTTCTTTCCATCCCCTTTCAGTGAATAGTGCAGTTATGAAGATGTGGCGTCGAGTTAAATGTTCCTTTTTAGCATAGAGCTTACTGAATCTTTCTCTCTCCGCCCTCTCTCTCTCTCTCTCTCTAACCTTAATACACACTCACACACACTCACCACAGGTCCTGCTTGACAGTGAGTCACTCCTGCTAACTTCTTTTTTTGGTTGAACGCTCTATAATACTACAAGAGATTCTGTCAAACTTCCACACAGGCAAAAACCAACATCTGACAATGAATGCTCCAGAACAGTTTTGAGATAGATAGATGAATGAATGAATGAATAGATAGACAGACAGACAGACAGACAGACAGACAGACAGACAGACAGACAGACAGACAGACCCTGAGCAGATAGATGAATAGGATGAAAAGATGGAGAGAGATGAAGGATACGATGCATAGAAAGGGAAGAAACAGACAGACGAACAGACAGACAGACGACAGACAGATAGATGAATGAATGAATGAATGAATAGATGAATGAATGAATGAATGAACGAACAGATAGATAGATAGAGATGAAAAGATGGAGAGATGAAGGATCGATACATAGAAGGAAAACAGACAGACGAACAGACAGACGAACAGACAGACGAGAATAGATGAATGAATGAATGAGTAGATGAAATAGACAGTGTTAGTCTCTGTATTTGTAAGAACGAAATAAGAAAATCTTCAAATTCTGTTTTTCGATCAATTAGTTAAGTTGCATAATGAGAAAAGAAGCAACTTCAAAGGCACCAATCCTTACCCACCACTGTCTCTCTCTTCATCAAATTTGTCTCTCTCTCTCTCTCTCTCTCTCTTACACACACACATATCAGCTACAATAACCAAACACAAATCTTTTAGCTTTTTGAGTTTATATAAACTGGAAGATCAGCCGTGGTTTATCAGGGTGGATATAAATGCTAATTGTGTACTGATTATGATTACCAATAGCCGATATTTTGGAGCAGATATGCAAAAAGAAAAATCTCTCTATCAAAATTTTACATTTTACAATCACCAACACAAAATTTTCTTTAAACTTTATTGTTTATAAATACTTACACTGCTGGTGTAATTGTGAGGTAAACAACAAGGCTTCATGGAAGTTGGCTACTACTTTCGTCAACGAACATATAGACAATCTGAGGCGGGGTGGGACATTAAATAAGCAAGCGGCACAGAGAGAAGAAGCCCGGCGGTGGAGCCTGGCCAAGCAGCACCTTGCCAGCCCATAACATATCAGTGATGGTCAAAATTAAACATACACCATAATCAGCAAAATGCCTAATTTGGGTCCCGATAATCAAGCCCACCCAATAATCAGTCAACCCATAATATATAAGCCGCTAATCCTCACAAGCGAAAATGTCTCTTTTTTACCACACACACACAAATCTAACGAACCAACCTCAACCTCTACATACATATCTTACAGTTTCTGGAAAAATCATTTTCATGATATTTGTGATTTTAAATCTGAAAATAATCAGTGATGTTTGTGCATTTCTGTATGTGGAATCAAATAAAATCCCAGAATTAACAGCATCAAACTTCAATAAGGGGAACTGTCTGACTCAGCACTCCTCCCTCTCCTTCCTCTCTCATACCACACACTCACTATTAACAAGTGATAAATGTAGCTGGAGTTTCTCAAGCAATACTTTTTCAGGCTTCAGAGGCAAGTTGCATTCTCTCAATATACATATTCTCCTCTCTGACCTGCACTCCTTCTTTCACTCCTCCTCGCCCTGATTGAGTTTCCATTGTGAAAGTAGCAAACACCTCCTCACCTCTCAATCCTCCACCCCGCGGAGACAGAGAGAGTGGGAGATGTGAGAAATAGACAGATAAGGGGAGAGGCGCGAGGATGTGGTGGAAGAGTCGTGGCATGACTGGGAGGCAGGCAGACGGATGAACAGAAATGAAGCGATGAAGGAGAGGTGAAAAAAAAAGAAAAAAGTTTTTGGAATGAAGTTCCTTCCAGTAAATTACTCACACATACTCTGTATACTGCACACACACACACACTGCGTATATATACACACATCTAAGCCTAAACTCAGGAACCAAATCAAATCAAAATGTTTTTAAACAAGCATTTTTTAAAATAAAAAGGTATTTTTCGATCGAATCTACACACATGAAAGTCCTCACACAACCTCAAAATACAGTGAATCTCTGGTTTTTATCTTTTAAAGGAACAACCAAACATTTTTCCTGAATATATCAAATTTCTTTCCCCAGATTGCCATCTTAGTGTTTTCAATAAAATATAATTTTTCAGCAGATTTAACCAGATAAACTAGCAAATCTCAAGTTTTTAAACTTCAATGGTCCTGACAACCTCTAAAATCTGTCTAATTTATACACACACACACACACACACACACACACACACAGACGAGAAAAACAAGCAGTGTGTGAGTGGCTCTAATTGATCCATAAGAAATGATTTTTTAGAACTGGACGATAATTAAAACATTAAAACAATTCTCCTTACCACTCTCTCTGCTTTTACACCCAACACATTTTCCTCTTCACCCCACTGCCTCCGTTTCTCATTATGTCACCTGACTGCATTACATTCTGTGAGGAAGTTTACACACTCTCTCTAGGAGAGAGAACATGCAAACGAACATGCAAACTGTATGCAAACAAAATCGTGTGTTGCCCGTGGTGACAAAGGCAATTCTGTCCTGAAAATAGAGCGGATGATGATGGCGTAACACAGAGTGTGGAAGTAGTCCGGAGTTTTAAGGGGTGTATTTTATTGGCATCCTTAAAAAGTAAAGTCAAGACTGGCGAACCGGGCAACGGAACACAGAAGAGAACAGACAGACGGGTGAAAACAGGTGACCTACATTCCACAGGGCCTATGGCAAACCCATACGACGCGAAACGATGGGGAGGGTTCGTGTGAATGAAGGGGAGGTGAGAGAGAGAGACAGAGACAGAGACAGAGAGACACTAATGCATGTCCACGATAAGCCTGATAAAAGAGAGGCGAGGGCATCGGAGGAATGCATTATTCAGCTCAGAGAAACGCAGCTCACTTTCAGAGCTGTGCACTCATCTTACACAATCACAAACTCACACCCATACACTCGAGGGAGGACAGAAGAATAAGAGAGATTGAGAATAAAGGGAGAGGGCAGACAGGGAGAAAAGAAGATGAGAGAGGACAGCAGGAGGGGGAGGGAGAGACTGGGGAGAAAAAGGAGAGCAAGGCAAGAGAGGTGCGCAGACAGAAAGGGTGAGGACAGGAGAGTAAAGAAACAAAGGCAGGAGGGTAGAGGAGAGAGGTATGAAAGCGGGGAGGGATGAGAGAGGGGGAGAAAGAGAGGACAGCAGGATAAGGAGGAGAGAGGTGCCAGGATGAGGCAGCAGGAGGAAAGCGGTGGGGCAAGGTCATGAGAGCAGGTATACCAGCAGGAGGAGGAGAGGTGAGAGCAGGGAGGGGAGGGAGGAGGAGAGAGAGAGCCTGGTTTGCATACTTTAATGCCACTTCATGTTAATTGCGATGTGCTTTGTCTGGCTGATAGCCGTGAAATGTGGAGCATGTCGACTGGCAGACACTTCCAACAGTTTGGAACAGTTTGGTGCTGTGCTTCGGCAAGACACCACTTAAATGGCACAATGCAAAACAAAGTGTCAACTCTATGACTCCCATCGTTCTGCGCCCGCAATGTCTGCCATACAGCTGGTGAAGACTGCTGCTTATTAGTGTATTAGGCTTGTAGGAAGAATACTTTTGTACTGCACCAAACTGTAGTGCAGACCATTCACATTAAAGTTGAAATTTCAGTAGTTTATCACAAACATGATGAAATTTCATCTCTGGAACTGGGACGTGGTGTGCTGGTGTAAATTCCCTAGTGTAGGCGTGCTTGTAGTAGTACAGTTGGTTATTATGTGATTAGGAGTTGACTATATAATCCTGGTCACGGTTCAGGACTTGACAAGTGACCCTCTGACCTATAAAGGTACCACTGAAGCCTATCATAAGCAATTACGTCTAAGGACTGCTCTCGGGGTGCCGCTAAAAAGTTTCACACTGCTCCTTCATGGATGGGTCAAATGCTGTGTTCACAATGCCAAATAACCTCTACTTCAATTCACTGCCAACTCTTAAGACACCAAATTGGTACCAAAATTTGCACAGAGCAGTCGGTCAGTAAATGTCTATTTAAATTTTATGTGATTTAAAAAATGTTCGGTAGTGTAAACCTAGCTCAACTTAATGCTACATTAAGGTCAGTTAACCGTTGTGTAAAAGAATCCCATGTTTACCCATCCAGAGAGGACCTGTCACAACATTTTATGTTATCATGAGATCTTGACTAATTTTCCATGTGAAAATATGTTTATCTTGAGATCATGTCAAATGTTTTATTATCTTAGTATAGAGGTTTTGTTACATCACCACATCACAACAGACAAAAAATAGAAAGTTGTGATATTTTTGTAACTTTTGCTGCATCATAATCTGATTTATTTGAGATAAAACCTTTATCTGAGATCAGGAATTCTTTTCTTATTATTTTGTCATAATTAATGTTAACATGAGAGGATTGCGAGAAAAGAGAAGTCGACAAAATAATGTGTGTGCTTTCTAGTCTTCTGTACAAAACCTACTGTAAAAAAAAAAAAAAACCCTAAAAATGTTAATGTGAATTTGATTTAACAAGGTACTAAAACAAGAATGTCCCAATCTGATGCTAGCACTGTATACAACCAAACCCATTTGAACCGTTTGCAGTTGAGTTTTGCCGCTGACGCACAACATTTACTCTGTGGCTAAAACCAGGCTGAAGAAAATCCCCTCAAACTTTTTAATAAACATTGTATAAGCATTTTTAAAGCTGAGATCTGTCCGTTGGCTCATTAATCTCTGGCTAAAGTAAGCAGCCTATAGTTAGCATGTTTAGCTTGGGAAAATGCCCTTGCTTTCCCTTAAACGCTAATGCAGATGGCGGGAGCCGATTCCCTCTGTTTCGGGCGTCAGGATTTTTGGAAGTGAATTGGAAAATGTGGTATGCACTTATTGACTTGAGGACCACAGCAAACTGGAAGAGCTATGTGAGGAAGCCTGGGATTTTACACTTTGCTGTGGTTTAAACACACTTCCTCTTAGCAGTAGCTGGTGAGATTTTAAAAACGATCTATTGTCCGACAACAAAAATAACAACAACAACAACATCATCACATCATCATCATCATCATAATAATAACAATAATAATATAATAATAATAATAATAATAATAATAATAATAATAATAATAATAATAATAATAATAATACTTTAATTAATGGCAAAGAATATTTGTCTCTTTCTAAGTGTATAAAAAATAGATAAACCTTTATTAGTCCTAATTTTTGATTATCTTGATTTTACTTATTCTATTGTCACGTTCACCTTGTAATAATAATAATAATAACAATAACAACAACAACAACAACAGTAACAACTACAACAACAAATATAATAAAAAAACTAGTGATTAAGAGAGCCATGCAGTTTGCCAGCACTAGCAGTTTTACGAATTGGAAGTACATATATGTTGAGATTTGATATCTTTCATCTTTTTTTCACGTGTTACAGTTCAAAACTTCAGTAGGCTAACTATAGTTATTATGAATTGTAACAAGTAGTATATCGACTTTAGTGAAGCTTTGCAGCCATATAAAAAGAAATACTGAAAATGTATAAATTACTATAAGAAGAGTGTTTAAAACTGTAAATTATAATAGAAGTTTCCTTGTTCAAACATATGTCTTGCTTCAAGATTTGTTTCCTTAGTACTGATTTCGCATAATAAAGCCATATGAATGGGTAAATGAAAATGTGCTCAATAACTATTAAAAGAAGAATATACTGAGATTTAAATAATACGATTTCATATTATGAAAATTAGCGCTAGCTCACTCAAACTAGATTTCCATGATATTCAGTGTGCTGACATTGCATTACTATATACGAAGCCAAAACACATTTATTTAAAAATACAGTCAAATGAAAACTTACATTTAAAATATACTAATAGTAAGAAAAATGTCTTGGGATTCAAATAATACCAGTTACATACCGAATTGGATAAAATCAGGATCCTAGTTGACTAGTTATGCCCGATTAAAGAAAAAAAAACAATATGGGAAAAAATAAATCGAGGTTTAAATAGATTAGATGTGACCTAAGAAATAAGATGGTATAAGATTTTAAAATCTGAGCTACGATTCAAGGATATTACGGAGAAAACGCATAATAAAAAGCAATAAGCATACCAAGTGTGAAGTGGTGCAATTATTTTTTTATTATAGATAGTCTGCGTGAGGTTTAAATTGTTGAAATATGGGCAAAGTGGCGCAATTTTTTTTCCCTCAGTATTGGGTAGAGTCAAGGACCTACCTGCCAAATTTCAAAGCTATTGCCCGCAGAGCCGAATTTCTATGACACTGGGTGTATGGGTTTACAGTCGACGCCAAGCCGACCCATTTTACGGTATTTTATAGCTACATAAAAATGAAAACTAAATTAAAATAATAACAAATAATAACTGAAAAGAAAGCGTATTGGGATTCAAATGATACCAGTTGCATGCAGATTGGACAAAAATCCAGGGACGAGTTCGAAAAAGATGGTATTTCATTTTATGCAAATTAGCGAAAAATCAAATATGGCAGAAATATGTCAGTCTGAAAATTAAGTCTTGAACCAAGAATAAGATTATATAAGATTTTTGAGAATCAGAGCTACGGTTAACCATTTATTGACGAAATGCTATTTTTTTAGGTGTAATTTTTTTGCCTGGTAGTGGGTGGGATGCGGACCTACCTGCAAATTTTAGCTGTAGGTCTTCGTTTTTTTTTCAAAAAAAAAAAAATCGGCACAATAACAATAGGGGACCACGCAGTGTTCTGCGTGGCCCCCTAAAAATAAAATAAAAAATCGGCACAATAACAATAGGGGACCACCCTAACAATTATGCCTCTATTCACGCATTAATTTAGTAGCAAAACAGTATATGTGAGTCCATAAAAATCTATGTGCGCTGTGATTTTTATTTTTCTTCCTAGGCGTCCTTGAGGCGCATTAATTATTAGGGGGCCATGCAGTGGAACATAATATGCAAAACCATCTCTTGCGAACTAGACTACTCAGGCAAAAGAAAAACCAATTGCACCACTCTGCCAGTTGGTGGCGCTAATGAGCTATTTTGCGTTTTGCCTAATAACTTTTGAACTGTAGCTCCGTTTCTCAAAAATCTTATATCATCTTACTCCTTGGGTCAAGATGAATCTTTATAGACCCTCGCATCTATTTCTGCCATATTGAATTTCTCACTAATTTGCATAATATGCAAAACCATCTCTTACGAACTAGACCCTGGATATTTATCCAATCTACATGCAACTGGTATCATTTGAACCCCAAGACATTCTTCTTTAATTACTTTCAAGTACATTTTAATGTGGGTCTTCATTTGGCTGTAATATACAAATAAATGTGGTGGGCTTGGCATAGGACTGCAATGCCATACACTGAGTGTCATAGAAATCCGGCTCTGGGGGGGCTACAGCTTAGAAATTTGGCAGGTAGGTCTGGTACCCCTCTCACTACTCAGGCAAAAAAAAAATACACCACTATACCAGTTGGTGGCGCTATAATAAGCTATTTTGCATTTTGCCTAATAAGTTTTGAACCGTAGCACCCTAGATAAAAGGATGAAACGTGTCATATTTCAACGTCTGTCCACTTCGATTCATCAAAAACTGATAAAGCTGCAAACTGCATGGCCCCCGTAATCACTGCTTGCAGTTATATTTATTATTATTTTTATCTCGTATTAAGTTCAGTAAGATTCAGAAAATATTTGAGTGACTTTTATAAGAACATAAAAAAAGACTTGAGCATTAAGTGCTTTCAGTGAGAGAACGCGCCCTGTATCTTCCAGAAATGCAGTCACACAGACCGCACGGGCGCGTTTTATTTCGGCCACAAGAGGGTGCCAGAGACCAGATTGAGCAGCAGCAGCGCTCGACTGTGACTCCTCCAGCTTTAACTACACATGTGATTTGAGAATGCACACACACACACACACACACATATCTGTCACCAGGCCTAAGGTAGGAAAATTACCTATTTTTTTCATGTGAAGGCCACAAATAAACACACCCACAATAGAGAGACATACAGAGAGAGACGGGGGGAGGTGAGAGATTTTATTTTGGTTACAAATTAATGTGTTGTTGTTTATGTAACAAAATGGTCAAGCCTTTTAACCAAATTATATATATTATTAATATAAATGCAATATAGTATTAGTAGAGAGGGAGAGAGAGAGAGAAAGAGAGATAGAGAGAGGGAGAATAAGTGAGAGAGAGAGACAGAGAGAGAAACAAACAGAGCGAATGATGGGCACAGAGAGAGAAAGAGAGAATGTCTGTTTGTGTGTGAGAGAGAGAGAGAAAGAGAGAAACGGGGAGAATGATAGGTACAGGGAGAGAGAGGGAGGGAGAAAGAGAGTTGTTCTGTTTGACTGGTCACCACAGTGCTGTGATGTCAGGTTGCTAGGGAACAGGAGGAGAGAATCTCCAGCAGGGTCACTCCTGATTACACACACACACACACACAGTTAAAAGCTGTTGAACTTTAGGTACACTGATGATGCCACTCTCAGCTAATTTTAGGTCTCTGCTTTTCTATCACATCAACACTTTAATTTCCTTTCACTCGTCCCCCACAGCTCTGCACCAATCAATACACATCCCATGATGCAGCACTCCGAGCTGACTACCATGTCCCTCTATTAAAGGCACAGTAAGTAAGTAAGTCACTCCAGAGTTTTATTGTGACCGTAATTAATCCCCTCAAGTTTAGGAGTAAGTGCCATAATGCGGCAAATTAACGCCAGTTTTTCACATTCACATTTGATGGTAGGAATCACTTCTTCCTCCTTCTACTTTTTGCACCTTCAACTCCTTAAATTGTTTTTGACGTAGAAACAACTTCCATGGCTTAAAAACCCAGGCTAATGTGTTTGTTGCCCATTGCTCAACTGCAACTATCTTCTCCCCTAATACCACAATGGGGCGTCTCCAGTAAGATGAGTTGAGCCCATTCCTGAGCTGAGCCTAACATCAACAGCTCATCGTTTAACTGCTAGGTCTACTATAATCAGCAGAAACATCTGTAAACAGTCTCTCCTTTTTAATTTCACAAATCTGCATTTTTTTTTAATTATAAGGCTCTAGCTATTTAAAATCATTTTCATATTTAATCACCACTTTTGCATTCGTCCATAGGCTGTTTATTCCCAACATGAAAAAAAAACACATTTCTTAGACTTTGAAAGGTATTGGCTTCCCAAAATACACTTTATTTTGGAAAACTACAGTGTACGTCTGAAACCTCTTTGCTCTGTTTCAAAGAAAAAAAGACATTTTGCACATTCTGAACCAAAAAAGGTCACATTTTAACTGAAAAGAAAAAAATCAACATAAAAAAGTATGCATTTTTCAGAGATAGCCAGAGATTTAAAAAAACAAACAAACAAACAAACAACAACATACAAACAAAAAGAATGTGGTACAGTTTGAGGATTGGTGATAGAATTTTGGGTGACAGTAAATGATGAGGAAATTAAGTATACTTTGGTACAAAAAATATGATCTTTATTCTTTTGGCTTTTTAAAATAATATCACCATGAAGTTGGTTAGTATAGTGCATGCAGTATACTACAACACTACGAATGAGATATGACCACCACTGATTGCTTCATAAATTCATATTTACATTGAAAAACCGGGAGCTGGCCCTCACACATACTGTAGCACTGTGCAAAAATGTAAACAAAATAAATTGATTAATTAAAAAAAGGAAATCAATCAAAAAGGGAAAAAAAGTGAGCCTCCAACCTACTATTTACAATATAAACATTGAACGATAGAGTGGGAATAAAGCACATTAATGCTGGTCCCAGTACAGACACATAGACTAGCTCTCTGTCTCACACGTATATACTATATATCTCTCTTTCTCTTGTCTCTTATGCATACATGCTTACACAATCACACATCTCACACGCACACAAACACGCACACTCACGCTTCCGCACACACACAGATAATATGCATCCAGATGGCAGTTTTAAGTGACGTGTAAAAGTGCTCCTCTACAGTGTTGAATACAGAGGTGAGACACTAGAGAGTGTCGATATGTACAGACAGATTCACCACCGGGTCACAAGTACCACATAAAAAGTGTTGATATCGTAGCCGTAATGTTCAACCGATCCCCGATACTGGCTCCACGGTTGGGTGTTGGATTTTTCCGCACAAAAGGCGGATTTGAGCTCTGGAATGCATCATTGTTCTTTAATAAAAGCTAGAGCCGTATGATTCCAAAAAAGAAAGAATTATGATTCCTGTTGTTGATCGATTCCAAGAGTCAGAGACAGTAATCAGTTCAGATAGTAATCAGTTCAGATAGTAATCAGTTGGATTCTTGATTGATGATTCAACTGCTTGGTCTTGATTCTGAAGCTTTCAAGTCGAATCCTGATTCTGACAGTTCCTGATTAGACAGGAACTGAGGAATCAACTATTTTGGGGAGTCGAATCTCAATTCTGACAATTCTCAATATGCCAGGAATAGAGGAATCAATTCTTTTTGGAAGTTGAATCCCTATTCTGACAACTTCTGATTTGAATCAATTCTTTTCAGGAATCCAATGTTAATTCTGATGATGATACCTGGGAGTGGAGTCTGAATTCTGACGAGTCTCTATTTGTCAGGAAACAAGGAATCTATTCTATTAGGGATCGATTACTGGCTCTATTAAAAGCCCTCTAGTCTACTAACCCACCAAAAGATGTTCATATTGGAAGATAGTATTTTTTTGATCTGATAAAACCATAGAGACTTAAGAGGTTAAGAAGTGATGAAAAAATCGGCTTTCTGGCATAGAAACATTCAGTAAGGTTACATTACGGTTAAGGACCTGACTCTTCCGTGAGCACCGGAGCGCTTTGATCATCTCAAGTCGGTAGAAAGAAAGAACATGGACCTTCTCTGAAGCACTTGAGACGACTTCGGGGAACTCAGGCCGAGGAGTTTTGTTCAGCGGTGTGTTCACAAGAATGACATTCAGGCTTCTGTGAGTCTGTCAGTCGTTCGCTCTCCCCGATAGAGAGAAGGTGGTCTGCTACTCAGCTTTTCCCCTTCGATGTTGAACAAACCGCAGTTCATTTTACAGGGATTCTGGCGAGCATTTAGAATGGGGCATTTACAAAGTTGACTCTGAATTCTGACTGCTCCGAGATTTGACCTTCACTTGGTTATTCTAGAACCAATGTTTTTTTTAATAAGGCAGCGCTGCAATACATCTCTAACTACAACAATGTAAAACTCTTCCGCAATCCCGGAGATGGTAAAAAAATCCCCTAAACCTCAAAAACAATCCTGTGCTCACCATGAGGAACCAGCCCAACTTCCGGAGTGACCCAATAAAAAAAACTTCCTGTCATTAAATTAAACTGGTCCCATACGTAAGGGACCATCGGATGTCATCATTCAAACACCACACCACCACAAATCCCTACCCCTCGACAGACAGACTTGCCCTTTAATGATATTTCACACAATCAAACTTATGAGTACAAAAAGTTGACATGAGTTGTTTTTAAAAAACAAAAATTAGCTAATGTAACCCAAAAAATGTGCAGGTATATAATAATACGCCATTCAATAAGAAGGACACCAGCGGTAGTGGCAGTTACTAGCTACTGATGACCGTGTAACAGTTTCCGATAGTCCTCAAGATTGATTTAAAACACTCGGAATGAAAGGACAATCCCACATACCTCCTCTGCTCGGCACACACCACTCTCAGTCTTAGGGAGAGACAACAGTCGCACTTCTTAAGAGGGCGTGCAAGCGTGTGTGTATACAACAGCATTTGTGTGCTGTCGCTGACAAAGTCCTGACTGGATGGTCAATCGCATCACCCACGACCACCACACAGCTGAAGCGACACACCACTATACACACACACACACATACACACTTAAGTTTGGCATGAGGCCCAATTCAAAACCTTGCAAGGAAGTCCAACACCCGGCTATATCCATCGGATCTGTAAACAGTGTCTCAAGAAAACAGCAAAATCTATGTTCAGTCCATCCCCTGGTCTCTTCCTCTGTCACTCTCGCACATGTGGACCTGTTCGGCCCTTCATTTCTTGCGATTGCGCTTGTCTTTCGCATTGTCCTCCTTCTCCCGCTTCTCCTTTTCATACTTGTCCTTGTCTGATTTAGCCACACTGTTGTACGAGGGCGGCGACGCAGAGGAAGGTGTCATGTCCGTCTTATCCGATGCTGAGTTCTCGTGAAACTTGCCGATCACGAGCACCTCCTTCTCGGGCAGACGCTCTCCACCGTCCTGCAGTTGCTGCCGATACAGGGTAGAGGCTTTCTTGACGGTAGCATGGATCCGGTATCGTCGGAAGGCCCTCTGGATGATGATGGCCGACATCTCTTCCTGCTTGCGTCGCAGGGTGGTGGTAATGGGTTCGTAGGACACTTTGGAGGGGTTGGAGGCCATGAAGCGGTCCTCCATTTGGCCACGCAGTGCGTCCATCTCACCTTCTTCACCCAGGACGCGCAGGGTGAAGGCGAACAAGATATCCAGACAGTGAATGCGGTCGCCGCTGACCATGGGGAGGTCCATGGCGATGAGCTGGATCTTGTTGGGTTTGGGTATACGCAGTGGTGGATCCAGAGCGTCGGCGAAGTCGGGCAGCTTGTCATACTCTACGAACTGGGTGGCGTTGGGGTCGAAGCGCTCCCAGACCTCATAGAACATCTCAAAGTCATCCTCACTCAGCGGCTCAGCACTCTCCTCAGTGGCCACGCTGAAGTTCTCCAGGATGACGGCAATGTACATGTTTACCACAATAAGGAAGCAGATGATGATGTAGCTGACAAAGAAGAAGATCCCCACTGAGGGGTTGCCACAGTCTCCGCGCACTGAGCTTCCTGGGTGCTCGGTCATACTGTCACAGTCCGGCTCCCGCTTGTTCAGGATGGGTGCCAGAAGCCCGTCCCAACCTGCAGATGTGGTGATCTGGAAGAGGCACAGCATGGAGTTGCCGAAAGTCTCGAAATTGAACATGTCGTCAATCCCGGCCTCGTGCTTCACGTAGGCAAAGTTGGACATGCCGAAGATGGCGTAGATGAACATGACCAAGAAGAGAAGGAGCCCAATGTTGAACAGGGCAGGAAGTGACATCATTAAGGCAAACAAGAGGGTGCGAATGCCCTTGGCTCCCTTGATGAGACGGAGAATACGGCCGATCCTGGCCAGTCGGATGACTCGGAATAAGGTGGGAGAGACAAAATACTTCTCAATCAAATCAGAGAGGAACATACCTGTAAAAGGTCAAGAAGGAAACAAGTCAAGTTTTTAATCAAAAATCAAGAAACAGTGTCTTGACCAGACTCAGACAGCACTGTATATGTATATCAGTTGTATTTGATGATACCAATAAGATTCTCTGATAGACTCTTGGCCAACTTACCAACAATAGACAGGATCACGACCACAAAGTCAAAAATGTTCCAGCCAATGGTGAAGAAGTAGTGTCGCAAGGAGACCATTTTGAGCACACACTCGCTGGTGAAGAGCACAATGAAGACCAGGTTGATCCAGTACAGAATGTTATCCATCTCATCAGTCTGGTCGTCTGTCTCCACCATCATCGTCACCATGTTCAGGCAGATCAAGATCATGATGATGATGTCAAAAGCTTGCTTGGTGATCAGATCAAATACAACGCCCTGGAACTTGTTCTGGAAATGAGGTGAAGTGAGTTCTTGATTTTTTGTAATTCATAGCTCCAACATAAAATACTCTAACAACAGCATGGTTCAAGAACTAAAGATCCAAAATATTAATGATATCCTGTCTCAAAAATGTGTTTTGGTATTATTGTGTACTCACTGCAGGTCGAGGGATGGGTTTTTGGGGTTTCTTTGAGCCAAGCTTTTTCATGGCATTGTAGTACTTCTTCTGTTCTTCTGTCATGAAGATATCCTGACCTCCTAAGTAAAGGGCAAAAAACAGAAAGCTGGTTACAATCACATCTACATCTGTCAAAAGCTGATCCCATTGCTCTCTGACTTAGCTGTTCACCCATGAACCAGAAAATCTGTGAAGGAGAGCCATATCCACTATGTAATGCTGATTTTCTTTCGCCAGGATAAAATCTCTACTTGACTTTGGCTTCTATTGCTCAGTAAGCTTAATGTAACATGCATGATTTTTGAACATGCACTAACTCTGAGTCATTTTTAGAAACACCCACCCATCAGATAAACCCTGTAGGTGGACAGTAGGACGGTGCTGTTCAGCTCCTGCTACACATAATTTGTGTTTATCCATAAACAGAAGTTGTTGGCTGAACCAACCTCAACCTTGCCCATGTGTGCATAAACTAAGGCGCACATATCACTGAACATGCAGTGTCAATTAAATCAAACACTTCATGCTACAACTTCTGTCCTGCTTGATACAAAAGGAAAACTCACCTGTTTTTTAAGATTTTAACCAATCTACAAGAGGTCTGTTTGATATCATTGACTCAAGAAAGTTCACATAATGAAGTTATATTGCAATGTACAGTATATTGTAGAAGAAAAATATTGCACATTTGGAATAGGGATACCATACCAGCACACCAATCATTACCATGCAGGTACCAATATCCCATTTTCCCCCCAAATTCTGGGAGTCTCCTGCATTGAATTTACTTCCATTTATATTTATCAGACACTCTTATCAAGCGCAACTTCCATTTTGTAATTACAGGGACAGCAATGTCACAAATGATCTGACCAATAGTGCTAAAGGTTGAATAGAGGCAGACTCTAAACCACAACCTCTTTTTCCATAATTACCAGTAGGCTTAAATCCCAAATGATGTACAAAATCCTGCCAATGAGTCAGAAATTGAACAAGTCTCAGAGAATATGCTGATTGGTCTCTCTTTGTGCTAAGTAGACCTACCATATTTAAACCATAGGTCCTGAGGTTAAAAACCGGCCAAGCTTCTGTCAAATTCCACAAATAATAAAGAACACAGGCTGTAATTTTATGAGGTAGTGCCCCCATTAAGTGGCCAGTGAACGCGGTACAAAGTAGGAGTTTCTAATACAGTGGTTGGTGAGTGTTAAATAGTGGCAGGATATTTCTGAACAACAACGTAAAATAAATATCCCAAAGGACCTTCTCAAAATTAAATGTGATTTGTGTACTGGCTAATCTGAGCTTATTGTTAGCCACTGTACCTTTTAACCGATCATTTAAACATTAGTTTTGGATAAAAATAGCTAGAGGGGAAGCTTTAAGAACAGGTCTGAATGAGGCTCATCCACCAATGGTTCTCAAGAAGAAATCTGTTCTTAAACCCCACTTACACAGTTCTCAAGGATTCTGACATCCACTGATGTTTTCTTATTTCATATATATTTGATGCAGAATCTACAAACGGTGTACATGCAAAATATAGCTTCTTTCGGCTTTTCCCTTTAGGGGTCGCCACAGCGAATCATCTGTCTCCATTTAGTCCTATCCTCTGCATCCTCTACCCTCACACCAACTAACTTCATGTCTTATGCAAAATATAGCTTATTGGGTTTTATTCAATTCAATATTAATATCGCCACCTGTGTTTCACTAATAACTCAGACATTTCGCCAACCCAACCAATCACTTTGCCTAAAAGTGGAAACACATCTGACCTATTCAGTGCCCCAGGAGAGTGATTCTTCCCCCGGGACAGACCGTTAAAAAGAAAGACAGGTGGCAACCCTAGCCTTAACTTTGTTAAGAATGAATTCAAAAAATTTTTAAAATATAATTAAATGAGGCCCAATATTTAAGAAGCACTACTCATCTTTTTCTTTTGTTGATTGAAGTTATCGATGATGACACCAATGAAGAGGTTGAGTGTGAAGAAGGAGCCGAAGATGATGAAGATGACGAAGTACAGGTACATGTAGAGGTTCACCTCGTAATCTGGCTGATCCTCAAGCTGCAAAAGCCAATAGAAATATTTAGTTTTTCAATCCATTTTAACAAAGAGGCTGTACTGTGGCCTTTTGTGACTGGTAAGATAAGTGCAATTGGAAATATCCAGCCACATTTTCCTTCTGCACACATAAAGTCATGCAAGCAGCACACTAACAACACTATTTAACTTTCATTCACTGTGGCTGATATTAGCATTTTTGACCACTGTTATCCTTTAGCCAGAGCTTTTAAAGTCTGTCTGTATAGAGTGTGTCTAATATTCTGGCTGATCTTTACTAAGCAACTAACGTAGTGTACATTAGCAACTAACACAGTGTACATTAGCAACTAACATTAGCAACTAACATAGTGTACATTAGCAACTATCGTAGTGTACATTAGCAACTAACATAGTGTACATTAGCAACTAACATTGTGTACTATAGCAAATAACATAGTGTACATTAGCAACTAACATAGTGTTGCTAACATAGTTAGCAATACATTAGCAACTATGCTTTTGGGAAACGCACCCCAGAATGGTAATCAGGAGAAAAGAAATAGTGAGACTCACATTGCGAGAGTCCACTGCTGCATACATGATATCCATCCAACCTTTAAATGTAGCCTGTAGTGGGAGGAATTAGAGTGGGTTACTGAGGTAGGCGCAGTTAAAACAGATTTTACTGATTTTATGCAACCTAAAAGCAACCTAATAAAAATATATTAAAATGCATTACTTTACTAAATATAATGACATTTTGTTTTAGGAATATTAACAATGCTTATTAAAGCCTCATGCCTTACAACACAAAAGAATCATCACAGTCTCTTACAGACACTGAGACAAACCGCTTTTTAAATTAAATGCTGGTATCGGTTCAGTACTAGCTATGCGGTAGCTCAGCTTTAGAGATACACTTAGTATATTTAATCCTCTGGGGAGGTGCATATCGCAATTTTGTCTTGTGCCTAAAAGTTAATATGTGAAATATATTTTCCTATGCAATCAGTTTGTGTAGATACAAACTAGCTATTCCCAACCTTACAACTTGGAAACAAAAACAACAGCAGCTCTTCCCAGCCGCGACATTCGTCTCACCACTTGAAGCAGGGCCAGGTAGCCGGCTCCCACATTGTCAAAATTGATTTTGACATTTTTCCAGCGTGCGCTGTCGTTGACCAGAGCCAGGCACTCCGACTTGTTGTTAACCACAGCGATGGAGAAGAGCTCGTCGGTGGTGGTGTTGACGCAATGGTAGTACTTGCCGGCGAACAGGTTGACGCCCATGATGCTAAAGATCAGCCAGAATATTAGACACACCAGCAACACGTTCATGATGGAGGGAATGGCACCGAGGAGAGCGTTGACCACGACCTGCGGTAACACAACACACAGGAGAATGTCACACAACACACCTTGGAATCATCATGATTTTGGCTTAATATTTGGACACGATCTCAAGTTCAGTTCACAAGAATTGATTCATATGAAGTTCAGCCAACTTTTTAACCTAACAAACTGGCTCATCTAAGTTCTTACGAATTTGAATGAAAGGGTGAGACCGTGTCGAATATTCACACACAAGGGGATTAGCACAAACACACACACACACCAGATTAATCTGTATACATACAATGTTGCGCATGAAGTTTAGGACGCACGTTACACGCTTAGGAGATGAATCCGGAATAGCTAAGTGAAGTTAAGGTCATTTAGTCAGAAGAAGGGTGTTCACTAATGACTATGAACGCTACAGAGGTTCACATTTAGAAGCCTATTTCAGACTGTGATGAGTTGGTCATGTTAATTACACACCACAGCGAGAATATCTATCTGTTACAACAGCTGCTGCCTAAGGGCTAAATCCAAGAGTTCAGCATAGCTGCTCCGAGCCGGAGAAAAAAAGGCAAAACACACAGAAAATCAAAATGGAAACGAAAAAACCTTGTGGAGACAACGACGATGTCACTACATTTGTTTACTGCAAATGAAAAGAAGACACATAACAGAGAAAGAAATTATAAAAGTCAGAGGCACGACAACGTCACAAAAGCACCACAGATTATTCAGAGAAGATCAGAGAGTTTGGACACAGAACCATATATAATGATGCAGCGTATTTATACAAAATGGGCTTAAATACTACACCACACAGTCATAATTATATAGAAGCATGTGTTACAATCATTTATCCATGGTATGCTAGATGTTGTTTGTATGTGTATGTGTGTGAATGGGTGTGGGGGGGTGGGGTGGGGGGAGTGGTGAGTCAGTGTGTGTCTTACCCTCATGCCCTCAAAGCGAGACAATGCTCTCAGTGGCCTCAGAGCACGAAGGGTCCTTAAGGATTTAATTGCACTTAGTTCAGAATAACCGAGTGCAGTGGCGACCAGACTGACCAAAGATACCTGTAAAACACACACACACACACACACACATACACACAAAAAGAGATGACAGTTAAACATAAAGGAGGAGGATAACTGAAACTCTAAATATATCCTTTTTAAAATTCCCCTCTATTTTGTACAAAATAGTCACACAAAAGTTTATTAAAGTCACATAAAAGTTTATTAACTACACATGCGTGTAGTTTTAGTCTAGTTAGTTTGAGCAGTGTGCAGGACATGGGTAATATATACATTATATATCAATATATACAATATAATGCATACATAATATAAGATACAATGGCAATGAACAGTAAATAAATGGTATAGGTGAATATCCTAAAATTGTCTTACCATGAAGACTAGATTTAAAAGAAAAAAATACCACTACCATAAAGTGTTAAACTGCAAACTCACAGTCACCATAAAGTTTGGAAGTTACCAAAAACATTTAAAATCTTGAACACAAAGAGTAAAACTTTAAACTGGATCCTAACAACAACTGGAAGTCGGTGAAGTGATGCTAGATCTGGAGAAACTTCTTGTGTCCTTCTGGTACCAGTCAGAACTCTAGCTGCTACATTTTGAAAAAACTGTAAACAACCTAACAATGATTTGCACAGACCTGCGTAAAGAGAATTACAGTAATCAGGTGGAGAATCTATGTAAGAATGAATGACTGTCTAAATTGTTAAAAGACACAACAGGTTTAATTAGGGACCATTAGAGACCAAGTGGATCTCATGCTTCTTAAAAGCAACATTTCTCTCAGTCAAATTGCTGAAAATAGCACAGAAATTAGCAGAGTTAGTGAAGGACCAATTTAGTGAAGATAATTTAGCAAAGTGCTGTTTTCAGTTGGATTTTAATTTAATATACCATCCCAACTTTTTCTGATTTGGGGTTGTACAATGTGTTTGGATATTACCAAACAATATTACATTAACAACTAAAAAATAATCATTTTAATCTATACAAAGTAACAAAAATTAAGGCTAATTCAGCCACAATAAACAGTACAATAATCTGTAATAATTTAATAACCTTTTTAGTTTAAACAACAAAGCTCAGCAGGCAGAGATTACACAGTAAAACAAGAACAAGGCAGTCTGTGCGTAAACTGTCCAGTGTATGTGCGTCTGTCTGTGTATGTGTGTTGGTGTGTGTCTGCCTGTCTGTGTGTGTTTGTGCGCGTGTGTATGTAAGTGTGTCTGTGTGCGTCTGTGTGTGCATGTGCGTCTGTGTGTGCGTGTGTGTCTGTCTGTGTGTGTCTGTCTGTGTGTGTGTGTGTGTGCGTGTGTCTGTCTGTGTGCGTGTGTGTCTGTCTGTTTGTGTGCGTGTCTGTGTGCGTATATGTCTGTCTGTCTGTCTGTGTGTGTGTATGTGTGTGTGTCTGTGTATGTGTGTTTGAGCGTGTATGTGTGTGCGTGTGTGTGTGTCAGTGTCTGTGTGTGTGTCTGCGCATTTCGTGTGTGGTCATGTGACTGCCTTGCTGCATTTGATTGGTGGAACGGTCATTTAGGAGGAAGTTTTCTGACCAAACGAACAGATTGCGCATTGGATAACAGATAAATAAAAATGAACGTAGCGAGCGAAATGTCACTCAATGTAACGGAGTAAAAGTAGCGTTATTTCTTCACAAATATACTCAAGTAAAAGTAAAAAGTATGTTGTATAAAAACTACTCTTACAAGTACAGTTTATCCAAAAAGTTACTCAAGTAAATGTAACGGAGTAAATGCAGCGCGTTACTACCCACCTCTGAAAATATGTAGCTAGTAATGCTGTAAAAGAGATATTTTGTCCAAATTTCAGATCAGTGCATTAAGAAGACACAGAGGTATCAAAAAACCTGTGTGTGCATTTCACTGAGACTTTTACCCTCCGATTCTTCCCGTTTGTCCCCCTGGATGGAGTGAGACTGTGGGTGAAGAGAGGGCTGGTCTCCCCCTGACAGACTGACACTGTCTGAAGACTCAGGACTCGATTCCCAGGAGTCCAGGCAGCACAGACCCAGTGTCATGTGTGAACGAGGTGGAAATGAGTCACCAATGAGTCAGAGCATCTCTGGCGCTCGCCACCAGCAGCAAACTCAACCCCATGTGCTTTACACCAACCGTCTGTCTATTCCTTTATTCCTAAGACACAATCCGAACAAGGTTTGCTGAAAAGCTAAAGACCTTGTACTAGTTAAGGTCAAATTCTTTTGTCCAAAAGACATTTGATCAAAGACAATCAGCCAATTGGGACACACCCCTGAAAAGCCCGGCCCCGCGTTAGGTTTGTGTCAGAATCACAAACAATAATCCAAGCAGCAACAACGAGATCTTGAGTATACAGTATATATATATATATATATATATATATATATATATATATATATATATATATATATGTAATTAATATAATTCAGTGCAGGTCTGCTGGTGCAGGAAGCGTGACGTTCGCCTCTCTCTTGGGCTGACTGGGTGGGGAAAAATTATTTGACAAACACACGAGAACAACAGCGGGGGAACTAATACGATAATTTGTCAAGTGCAAAATCCATATGGAAGCCTAGAAGTCCAGTTGGTGAGCCTATTTGGGAGAAAGTCCAGGGGCATTTTTTGGTTAAGTGGTTTTTCTCAAATTCTTACATTTGACTGATACTTGAACACTTTTGTGCAGTCATTTGGTACAAATCTGATTCCATATAAAAGTAGCTTTTTACTGGGAATTTTCAGTTATTTGAATCAGACTTGAGTGACTGAAAGGCACAAATAAGGTGTGAGTGAGAAGAATTCCCCAGTGGACTCAAATAGAACTTAAGCCTTTAATGGTAAGGTTATTACATACTATACTACATACAAATAACACACACACTCATTAGCAGCGGGGGCAGTTGTACTTACATCAACAATAAGGAAGTCCAGCCAGCACCAGGCGTTGGTGAAGTATTTGACAAAGCCATAAGCCACCCATTTCAGCAACATCTCAGGATGAAGAAGGCGTAGGTAAGCACTTTATCCATATATTCCAACACCGTTTTAATGATTACTTCATACTCTATGTAGATATCCTCAAATGCCTGCACATAAAGGCATGCACAAAGTAAACATTTGAATTTATTTTATTAATTAAAACATGATTTGATTTTTATGCACAATCCTCTTCCTATAAAAGTTTGATTTTAATTGGGAAGAAAAATAATACTAGGTTTGGTTTAGGTTTAACTGTATTTTTTGTTACTTAGCCCCATTTACACATGCACCTGGCCTTAAATATTATGTACATTTTGAACAATGAAAAGATGGAGTCAAAATACTGTAAAAGTGGGTCAGGCGTTTTGTCTGCCAGCTACAGACCTAGTAGTATTTCCACCAATGTTCTGAGGACAGTGTGATGTGAAGACACATCGATAATTACCCAGTAATAAGGTGATGCTCTAATTAGGTTTTTGCCAAGTAATAAAATGCTTTCAACTACAAAGGAAAACCACGCATGAGGTGCGGCGCTGGGATTTCCAGAAGTAAAAATCTTCCTAATAAACCAGCGTTTCTCAATCCCAGTCCTTTAAGACACGCTTCTGCACATATTCAGTATTTCCTGCCTATGCTTACGCTGGTCTCGTTGCTAATTAGCTAATCAGTAGCATTAGCTGGCAATTAGGAAATATCGAATCTGTGCAGAGTGGTGGTCGTGAGAACAAGTTGAGAAAACTGTAATAAATAACATGCAACATGTCAACATGCAACCAGTGCAAAGTAATTGCAGGAATTCCAACTTATTGTATGTGTAAATATAACAATAAATATTTAAAACCTCAGAAAACCACAGTAGTAAAAACACATCTGTATATGTTTTGCTTATTATTATTGTGTCCTCACCAGAGCACGGCATGCGCGGAATCAAAGATGATGAAGGATTCGAACCAGTTATGCTCCGACAATGATGAAACAGAGTCTTCCTCAGCGTCACCAGCTCCTCTTGTCGTCCTTCTCCCGCGTCCACCTGACAGCACTGAAACCTCATCGTACAGCCTGACATAGAGGTATGGAGCCAAACGTACATCGCCACAGAGACACGAAAGACAAAAAACAGACAAGGTCACAAAAAGAGATCACGAGAAAGTAAGAGAGGGAACAGATACACAAGAGAAGAAGAAGTCAGAAAAGCATATTACATTTTAGAAAAATATAATAATAGAACAATGGATTTATGTGGAATAATTTAATAATCTAATAGGAATAGTGATGACCTGAAATGTGATCAAATGTTTGCTATTCAAATTTGCTGCAATCAAATATACAAAAAGGTATATGACCTCCATATTAGTAATACATTCTTGCATAAAAAGGGTTTTGACTATTTTTATAGTCAAATTAATGCTGTGATTTTAATAATAATTTAATAGTAAATTTCAATAATGATTTTAATAATAACTAATAATACTAATAATACTAATAATAATAATTTACTTTTAAATGTATTTTTAAAAAGATGTTTAAAAAATACAACAAAAACTCAAGTATAGTTCAAAAATTATCAATATGTGATATTAAAATTTGGAGGTCAAATACTTCCTTTGAGCAAACATTAGTTTTGCAGCTTTTATTCACAAAAAAAGAATTAAGATTAAAAGTCTGCATAAATCCCTGGTATATTCGTTTAAAAAAGAAGCTTCTATCTGATACAAAGTAAGTCCGTGTAAGGTGACAGGAATGAGGCTAATCTGCTTTAGCGCTGTGGGCAGGGGATTGATTTGCTGGAGGAAAAGCTCAATCTCGCACTGGGAGCTATTCAGGCCTTCATCCATCCACCCGTCAACCAGCACTGCTGTGTCACTAAGATGATCTGACTTAAAGAGGTGAAATCCCTTCTCTTCATACACGGTCAGAAGAAAGAATCATATCTCATCTCCCTCTTTTTACTTAACCCTCTCTTCATAGATTTTAGGAGCATTTTACATTGTTGCTCCACCTGGTTGGACTGTCGCCTAGTAGCGGTGGTGTGTAGTATTGAACTGTATTGTGTACTATGTAGTGTACTATTTGTATTTCGTTACTATATTTCAATACGAGTCCAAAAAAGGGATCTGAGAACCTTTGCCTATCATAAGGTATTGTTGTTATGTGTTTAAGGTGCAATGTAATGTGGGTGGGCAATGTAATAAACACTTTGTTGCAGATGTAATTCTGAATGCAGCAGTGAACGAATTTGAAAAGCGGTCAACGTTTGCCAAAGTTATGCTCTGTCAAAGTTGTATCTTGACTGTAATCAATTTTAATGACTATCATTCTTTGTTTGAATGCAATTAGAATGAACGCAGTGCACTTTTTACTGAGGTACATTTCTAATAACAACTGTCATTACTTACTACATTGTGCACCCTAATTTAGTCTGTAGTGACAGGAAAAACATTTTTTGCAATTAGAAACCCAGATTTCTATGAGTTTGGTGAACGCACAGTGAATCTGACTCAACATCCGCATGTAGATATTTTTTAATCTTGTCATGGTTTCTCCTGCAACCCAACCAGCTAGACAGATAGACATAACATCATCTAGTGGTGTATTCCTTCAGTGCCCCCACAACTCTGGCGGGACAATGGCTTTTCCAGTCTATATACGGGACGTTCTTTCTAATACCAGACAGCTGGGAGAGCTTACCTCCACAATCTTTTGGTGCCAGTTGATCAGGACCAGCAGCTGATATCAGCTGGATGCCCAGTGGCCAGTTTTTCACCAAATAAACATCTGATGGTCCTGTAGACCACTCTAAGCCAAGCAGTGATAGTACTTTGAACATTATGGTTACAGTTTGAAACTCAACTGTAACCCACAATCTCTCCACCATACTCAGCCCTCTTCACCAGTTCCTGACCTTGGGACCTACCTGAGCTAGTGTTACTTTCCATCGATGCACAGTGAAATCGGAATCGTATCGATAATTGCTTTTTTACGTCACTGGCATCAGGCCGATGCTTAGATTTGCCCAATATTTCCAGTTGTTATTTGATGACGCATTTATTGTACGTTGGAAAGGTGACACTTGTGCTAGGCAAGTCCGAGGTCAGATTTTATACCAACTGCGGCTTCTGTCTTAAAATGTATCGCATGGAACAAACGCAAGCAATATCTTTTGTCTTTACATGCACAACTCTGCCTGCATGTGTGCTCAATGAGCTCCACTCTTGAACACCCCTGCTTTCACCCTCGCTTAATTGGTGCTGTGTTAGAAATGTCAAATCTATGCCGTTTTTTTTTTGCCAACATTGTGAGCACGCAATGGAACTTTGGTGAGAAAAATATCTCGTCTTCATACACTCAGTTCTGCCTGCGCTCATGCTTGATGCTGCCTCTTCCTAGTTTATTGGCAGATATAAGCATTGCAAACATCAGATATCAGCATCGGACTATAATTCCCATATCGTGCATTCCTGTTGTTTTATAATTTTATTTTGGTTGTAAGCAATGTCTGGGTTTTTATACGTCAGTATCACTGCTTGGCTTGGAGTGGTCTATAAGACCATATTTATAATAATATTTAATATTTATACTGCAATATTTATTTGGTGAGAAACTGGCCATTGGTCAACCAACAGGTACCAAGTGCATCGCTAACATTTTCTTATCTCATCTCTAAGATCTCTAAGAATTTCTTAATTACTACTGTAGATGCCAACAATTCTATTGACAGACTCCTACCAACTCCTAATTTTTTAGCATGGACCTTTTAATCCTATACACACACCTTCAGTGAAGCAGGCCTCGGGGTCCAGGGACTCTTCTGCTTCTAGCTCTACAGATTCTGCCCCATCGCCAGGGGGTCTGATGTCCACCGTGCTTCCCTCTGAGGAACTGAGGACCGTATCCACAGGGAGCTTCTACGTATGTGCACACGCACGCACACACATTCACGCGCACACACACACACGCATGCAGACGCCATGCAAACACACACGCGCACACACGCACACACACATGCAAACACATGATTAAAGCTCTGTGACGGGTGTACAGGTGTCTTCAGATTGTTGCATTGTCATCAAATTCATGCAGCTTTAGTCAGATCATTCAAAAGTACCTACAAGCCTGTGGATTTCATTGGTTGGATTTTTTTTTTTTGTCCTGATTGGTAGCCGTGCGCCATGAGCTAAAGCACAGGCTCATGGGTAATCTCACAGTCAGCTGTGGGTACGTTTGATGGGCCTTCATTCCTTCCTCATGCAATTTTTTTTTAATCAAGGTGCATTTTTTTATTCATCCAAGCTCGTGATCTCGTCAACGGATGTTGAGTGCTTTGAGTATTTTCATGTCCAGTAAAAAGAGCAACCCCATTTTTCCCCTCCCCGGGATAAATTATTCCTAAAGGATTATTCCACTAGATATATTACTACTCATCCAGATTACAACAGATTATGGCATATTCCTGCCCCACTGAGTGCATATTTGTTCCCCTGATTGACATGAAAACACAGGGTGGAAGTCCATTCCGATAAGCAAGTGGTCAAGCTTCGGTCCGCCAGTCGGAGTTTGTAGAGGAGGGAAGCCGCATTAGCAAATATCGAACACCAGAACTACACGCAGAGTCTGAGACAGCATTCGCCTTTACACTTACTATGAACTGCCAAAACTACAACAACAAAAATAAATACCTCGGCACCATTCTTGCCAGACTGTTCCGCTGTTTTTACAGTTGTGCCAAAAACATTGGCAATCTAATTGCCAAAAGATCTACTTCTAATATATCAGTGATGCATGGCGAAGCCTTTATCTAAAAGAAACGTCCTCTAAAAAGTTACTGGTTTACAACATTATCTGTAGTTTACATGGCAGAAAACTCAAGGCATTAACGCATAAAAATTAAAGATGCAAACCTTTTGCCACCTAAATATTTATATCTCAGACAAAACAACATTATGTACTGATTCTGTAAAACGGAATATGTAGGTGATGTAATAATTTCATGTGGCATAAAGCTCAGAACCCACTGGAATTGTTGTGTGCCACAGGTGTGATGTAATTAAGGCAAAACGTAGCCTGGTGCAGCATCTGAATTTTACAGCGTGGGCGTGACCGCGGCCCAATCGATGCAGAGGCCAGCCGGAGCGAAAAGCGAGGCGCAAGAATGCTGTCTGAAACCGAGCGGCAGGCCTGGTTGCCTTGGTACCCAGCTAATGCGGCGCAGGGGAATGATGTAAGCATGCCGTGTGCAGACTGAGAATGTTCCAGAAATGTTCCGGAACGGTCTACAGTAAATTCCTCGCAGAGCTCCGGAATGGATATTCTCATCGGAGGCGAAGATGTGCAGACCCAGTCGAGCAGAACTGGTCCTCAGCGCCAGTGCAATTCAGGTCTGCAGTGTTTTTCTTTTCACTAATAAGCTCATCAATGATCTCCATTTTTAAAATAACGTGGCATCTTTACCTACGTTTCTCGGCAGCAAAACTGGCGTTCGGCTGCCTAACGTTTACAGAGATCATTGCTCTTTGTCACTCTCCTGTATCCCCCTCTATGCATTGTCTTGGTTTAAATTTGACAATTTTTGGTGTCCAATTCATGACATCTGTCTAAAAGTTCGTTGTTCAAACAAACGTGTCCATTAGACGCAGCTTAGGGAAAATATGCAAATTCATCCAAAAGCAGAGTTAAACAAAAACACAACAGATTTCAAATTGAATTCAATTTGTGCTCAAATCATTAACTCGATTAACAATTAGCTTGGTTCCAAACAGGGTTATAGTGCTGAAATTTAGCAACACTAGGCTAAAGATGACAGATAGAACCATATTATTTAATACAAGCTAGCACATTATTTTAACATGGCCCCCTAGAGGAGGTTGTTAAAATTGCAATTTAGGACAATTGCGGGCAATATTCAATATTTCATGCTCTTGTTATTTATTATGGCTAATATGAAGTAAACAACCCTGCTGGTACCAAGCTGATAGTTGAATGACTTGGTTACATAGCTGCAAAGCTAATTAGCAGCTTTCATCATTCCATGATGGGTCATTTTGATGCCAAGATGCAGTTAAAACATATATGTGCCATGGACTAATTCTACTGAGGCAAAGTCATTCCTTTTTTAATCATTCATTCAATTTCACACACACACACACACACACTCACCGTCTTTCCCTCTTTCACTCACTCGTTCACTCTCATTCACCCTTGTGTATAGTAAAGTCATTCAGCTTTTGAATGTTTGATGGCGGAGTTATCAAGTCCAAAAAATGGAACGAAAGAAAAAGAAAAAGGTAAAGATGTTTGATGGGCTGAATAATAGATGAAATGATGACTTGCTCATTCCATATGACTGTTGGCACCGCAAAGAAGCACCGATTCTACAACAGGAAAACGAAAATTCCAATGGAAACGAAAAAAGGGACAAACGAAAGAGAACAAAGGCTAACAGCTGTCTCTCTCCAGTGCAGTGGGTTTTAAGGGGGGGGAGGGGGGGAGAGCGAGGGCACAGGCAAAAGAGAAAGAAAACAAAGGGCAATCCGTTCCAAAAAAGAGAGAGGGAAATGAGAGAGAGGTAGAGGAGGAAAGGAGATAGAGACGATTGGTTTGGCTGGGTTTAGATGACAGAGGCAGTCTTCATGGTTAGTGTGTGGGAAGAGGAAAGACTCTTACAGGGGTCTCTCAGAGAAAACCTGGGGTTCGTCTCTCATTACGCTGCAATAACAGGTCACACACAGAGAGATACACACTTCACAAAACATGGATAACAACGTTCGGCAACTTCAACACACCACCAGGAAAAGATTTGCAAGGAGGAAGAGAGGAGGTTAACAATATCAATTGCTTCCTGAGTTATGCATGGAAAGATGTTGGGGAAAACACACACATAGACACACTCAGGCACACACGTACACACATGTACACACAATATGCATGCGCATCTACTAAGCAGACTGTATATAACCTTAGGCAAGGATACAGCATTTAACATTTTCTTCAGCAAGCTAACTCCATTCATAGCCTGAGCTGTGCCATTCCTGCTCGGTTGGCTGTAAATAATGTGTGTGGGTTTGTATGTGTGTGTGTGTGTAGAGGGGGGAGGGGTGGATGTGTGTGTGTTGAACTAAAATAACAAGTACACTAAGAAACAGTACCTGCTAAAAAGGCCCAGAGGTTTGTTATAACTAGCTGACTATGATCTGGGTCACATGACACTGAGGCCCATGGCATAACACACACAATCTCTCTCACACACACACACACCCACCCAGACACACGTACACACATGTGGAAGAGAGAATGACGCAATTTCAACACAATTCAAAGCCACGTGCTGTCCTTTACAGGGAAAAAGTGGCACTGACGTCCTCTATAAAAGACTAATCCTTAATACGGAAAATGACTTTCGTTAAAAATTAGCTCCAAAATTTAAACAACAATCAGTCGCTGAAAAGACAAAATCACAAATGTGCACACTAACATATAAAATGTACTTTCAGATGACGTGAAACTGTTTCCCTACCTCTTTGCTGCCCTCCACATCGGACGATTCACTGCTAAAATCCTCAGTGTTCAGGTTCTCGAAGTCCGACTCGCCCACAGCGATGGGCACAGTGACTGTGAGGCTGGGATTGTGGATGAACGACATGTAATCGCCGTCCTCGATACCGTACTTCACGTGACCCTCCACCCCATTGCCTGGGGAGACGCAGCCCTCCTTGAGGAAGTCCTTGCCAATGTCGACGGCCACAGGGGCGTGGTTGACCAGGCAGTTCTCCTTGCCATCGCTGTGGAGGTCGTCCAGCGGCTTCTCCTCGTCCAGGGCGCCCGGTTTGCCACCGGCCAGGAAGAGGCTCTGGAAGGACTGCCGCAGGGCAGACTTGATGAAGGCGATGCCTTTCTGGATGCGGCCCACGGCGATCTGCAGGTTGTTCATCTCGCTGTCATCGTCCGTAGCGGCCAGGTTGTCAGCGCTGAAGCTGCTCAGCAGCAGGGCCAAGAAGAGGTTCAGCACCTACAAGACGACCACAATCATTCCTAAACACATGCTCAAAGATTTATTTTTGCAGTATTTAGTTTAAGTGAGTGAGTGATTATTTGTCATTGTGAACACACCACAGCACACAGTGCACCTCAACAAAATGTGACCTCTGCATTTGAACCATCTGTCAACAGTACCTTGCTCATGAGTACCTCAGTTGTACCTTTATTCGCTGTTTAAGTTGTGTATCATAAATATGAAAATATGTTGCTGCAAGTTTGTATTTGCAGAAAAGTGGAGAATGTTACTGTAGAAATTTTAATGTCGAATTACAATTATTGAACAATTATCAGTTTAGGTAATTTGGGTGTTTAGGGCGTTGTCCGTTCGAATCCCGGACCATTAAAGATACCACTTAGGTACTCATGAGCAAGATACCGTCCCCAAGCACTGCTCCCTGTGAGCTGACCATGTCAGCTGCCCACTGCTCCTTTACAGGTAGATCAAATGCAGAGGTCACATTTTGTTGTGATGTACTGTGTGATGTGGTGTGTTCACAATGACAATTAATCACTAACTTTCACTTCAATTTGTTATGCTTTTTTTTATCTTGATGGAGCAGAGGTATGCCAATGAAACAGAACATCACAGAACAATGCTTCAAAAGAAGCATTTTTTGTAAATCAGCATCCAAAGTTGGAGCCAAACTGTTAGAAATGTTGTCAGTTGAGGAACACGAGCACTAAGGAAAGTACTAGCAGAATTAACCGATATGAGGTGAAGGAAATAAAGAAGGATGAGGAGGTACGTTAACTGGGGTCTTACCACCAGGTTGCCGATCACCATGACCATCATGAAGACAATGAGGCACATGGTCTGGCCGGCCACCTCCATGCAGTCCCACATGGTCTCGATCCACTCGCCACACAGCACTCGAAACACAATCAGAAAGGAGTGGAAGAAGTCCACCATGTGCCACCGCGGCAGCTCGCAGTCCTCAGAGATCTTGCACTTACACTCGCGGTAGTTCTTGCCGAACAGCTGCATGCCCACCACGGCGAAGATGAAGACGATGATGGCCAGCACCAGGGTCAGGTTGCCCAGGGCTCCAACCGAGTTGCCGATGATCTTGATCAGCATGTTGAGAGTGGGCCACGACTTTGCCAGTTTGAAGACTCTCAGCTGCAGCATGGAGGAAGCGGTGAAGGGGACGGCGGTTAATTAAGCAGACAGAATAAAAATTAATTTTCCATTATTTTTATCTATCAAGAATTCAATGATAGCCAAAATTATGGATCACAAAATCAAGAGTAAAAGCATATAGTATGGCCCTTCATAAAGTGACACCACCCACGGACACTCCAACATCCAGTCTCTGAAGTGATTTTCTACTTTCTGAATCTGGTTTCCCATGGTCTGGTATAAGGCAAATGGCTCATGAAGGTGGACCGAGGGCGGCTTCCTCACCAGTCGGAATGACCTGAGCACGGAGAGACCCTCCACATTGGCCAGGCCCAGCTCCATCAGACTCAGGCTCACGATGATGCCATCAAAGATGTTCCAGCCCTCCTGGAAGTAGTAGTAGGGGTCCAGAGCGATCACCTTCAGACACATCTCGGCCGTGAAGATCCCTGTAAACACCTGTATGCACACACACAGTCACAAGACTCTTTTCTCAGATCCAGGCACTCTTAAACCTTCAGACACTCAAAACAGCATGAACTTGAAACAATCTGCATGTCACATCTTCATTCACAACCTAACAGCAGAAGTCTAACAGCAGTTTGTATTGAGCTTTCTTCTGCTAACCCCTCAGTATTTTAATAATGCTTAAAAAATTCCTGTGGTTCACATTTTGTTATGACTTCCACATAGTTCCATCACACAAAATATCAAAACGTAAAAAGACAACAGTGGATAGCCCTAATATTATCTTAACAAAATGGAAACCAAGGAGATTTGTAAAATAGAAGAAACTGACTCACTGATACGTAAACAAAACCGTTTTTAGCAGCAACATTCTTGAAAGAAAACAACACTTCAGGATTGACAACTGTCTTTTTGACCTCCGCTGTGCATTTTGACAAATCTGACAAAAGGGTTTTGAAGCTTGTTTTTGTCCACAAAAACGACTTCTTGTCTGAGTGCATCAGCAAACCAAGAGTACAACGTGAAATGTTCGCCAGTGACCTTTTTTACTTGACTAAGATGAGATGTAGGTGAGCTAAAAATGAGACAATACAGGACTAAAATGTTAACTCATGGACTGCAGATCATCAAAATGCATTTATTGCTATTATCCCAAAATATGTTAACTGGATAATGACATGATAAGTCCTGTTAGGGACATACAGAGTTTTCTAGTCAGTGTCATTGGGCAGTTAGGCAGTTGCCTAACTTCAGTTCACTAGGTCTTTTCGTCTACATTTTGTCTAAAATTGCATAACATAATAAAAGTTACCTAAAAATAATGACTAAACGTTGACTGACAAACTACACAAGACCTAGGAAGGGTTGAAATGGCAAATTTTATAATAATTAAATGCTTTAATAAGCTTGTTCATCTAAAAGTCTTTAGACGAAACTGCTAAAGCAGCTGCCCAAACGTTTGTCGAGTTCTCACCAGATTTCCAACAGAGAGGACGTCGTTGAACTCCTTGGTCATTGGGTAGTGTTCCATGGCCATGAACAGTGTGTTTAGGACGATGCAGATAGTGATGGCCAAATCCACAAAGGGGTCCATCACCACCAGGCTGACGATCTCCTTCACCTTCAGCCACTGGGGGCAACAGTCCCAGATCAGGAAGCTGTTGGCAAACTTGTACCAGCAGGGGGGGCACTTCTGTCTGGACTCTTCCAGCTCTGCACACAGGGCATTTCAGTGCAAAATTTGTTCAGTTGCATTCAGAACTAAATCTGCAGCAAGGTGATTATTATACTACCCAATCCATCTTAAATGTGTAGCTACAATACATTGTTTGTGACTTTGTGAACAGTTTTATGCTGGATGCCCTTCCTGATGAACCCTCCCCATTTACCCGGGCTTGGGACAAGCACCAAGAGCTACACTGACTCAGACTTGCAATAACAGGTAACTGTCGATGTTTGCTAGTTAGCCTGAGAGCCAAACAACATAAATACATCTGAAAAGAATTTAGATTAGAATTAATTTAGAGAAGAATTAATATACAATTTGTCTGTGTTTGCAGCAAAAACTACACCCGCCGCACAGACAACGAGTATTTAAGAGTCTCTAAAGCATCTCTGTGTGTGTGTGCCGGTTCCAAGTGAGAGGAAGCTAGCGAGGGAGGTGTGAAAGACAGCGCTTAAAGGTCATGGAGGGACTCGGGAGTGTGTGAGTCAGCGGCTGTAGCGTGTCTGTGTCCGTACGTGTGTTGTTACCCTCCATAGTGTTGGTGAGAATGCTGGCAACGCTCATTGCTCTTTTGCGCGCCACCGGCTCGTCCAGGTAGTCGGAGGCCTGGTGCGACCCAGAGCGCTTCTTACGAGCCTCGGACTCCGTAGTCGTGCCCTGGGAAGAAAGAGGGAACAAGATGAGAAGGGGACTGAGGCCATATTTACACCTGGAATGAATGTGTTCTGGGGGATCGGATCACAAGTGCACAGCAAAAAAAAAAAATCTGTTCCAGGGTATATTTTTGTGGAAAATTTGTCCATTGTAAAGCGGTCACAAACGTTCAAGTATCATCATTCATTGCTGTTTTTAACCCTCTGCTAAAAGCTTGCAAACCAGACTAGTCTCTCGAAACCACGTTTTTTCAATACGGTTGGTCAGTCTGAACTTGTTAGCTGTACCTCCGGAAGCAGCCGTCCAATCGGTGACGTGGGCACGGAGGTCCCGCCCACCAGAGAGACCACGCCGTTGCAGTCCACAGTGCAGTGCATCTTTCCGTTGGCCGGCAACATGATGCGGGGAGCGGCGAGGCTGCACTGGCTGACCGTGGAGTTCCTGCGCTCAATGCGACGGGGCACAAAGAGCGAACCCCTTCGACTGTCGCTGTCCTCAAAGGTGCTGTGCTCATCGTCTGCAAAATCATTCTCTGAGCCAAAGTCACGAGCGCGGCCACGGAAGCTGAACAGACTCGCCCTACTGTTTCTCCGCGGCGAGAAGAGAGAACCACGGATGCTGAGGAGGGACTGCATGAAAGAAGAGGGGGAAGAGATGAAGTCATGAAAAATGCTGCATCACATCACGTTGCACATCCTCTTTTTAAGGTGGCGTGGCCCATATTAAAAACATCTGGTTTGATATCATTTACTTATTTAATATCAGTGACTTTTGGCCAAATAAGTCTTGGTAAATCCACTTAAATAAGCACATTTTAACTCATATAGCTACAGGATGATCTACTCTTTCTGAGTAGAGGTCAACCAATGTGGTTTTGTTGAGGCTAATATACAGTAGATGCCAATTATTAATAATCAAGGAGACCGATAACTGATATTTGGAAACGATATACAGTACTGTGCAAAAGTTTTAGGCAGGTGTGAAAAAATGCTGTAAACAAAGAACGCTTTCAGAAATATAAATAATGATTGTTTATTTTTATCAATTTACAAAATGCAAAGTGAGCGAACAAAAGAAAAATCTAAATCGAATCAATATTTGGTGTTACTACCTAGAAGAATTGATGCTGTTTTGAAGGCAAAGGGTGGTCACACCAAATATTGATTTGATTTAGATTTCTCTTTTGTTCATTCACTGCATTTTGTTGATTGATGAAAATAAATGATCAACACTTCCATTTTTGAAAGCATTCTTTGTTTACAGCATTTTTTTACACCTGCCTAAAACTTTTGCACAGTACTGTATATCATAATCGGAGAGGCTGATAATCGTTCAAACCCTAATTCCGAGCAGCAGAAAAGTTATCATTTTTAAAGTGCTGTATGGTAGACATGCTCAGTTCTTGTTAAAAATGGACACTACAACATTTACTTTTCCTGCAATATAAACAATAAATATTTTTAACATAATAACTTGAATAATTGAAGAATCAGTTATTCTAGAATAACTGAAGTGATTTTGTAGAGGAGTCAATCTGCACAGAAAATAAAATAAATTCTTTTAAAACATAACTTTTTATGGTGAATATTTTTGGAGTGTGAACCATCCTTTTTTGAACTCTAACCGACCATCAAGGAGCAAAACAGTTGTAACATGATATGTTCAATTTCATTTGTCGTATGCATCATTGCACATCCTGCACTCCCCCCCTCTCTCTACTACATTATGTAACATTTCACCTGGTTGGGGGTGGAGCACTTCTTCTCGTAGGACAGCCGGTTGGCATCTATAGAGAAGCGAAAGCCTGAGCGCCTGATGCTGTCCTCCGACTCCGACTTGTGGAACTTTTCCCGGTCTGCCTTCTCCCCCTCCTCCTCCTCTTCCTCTCTCTGCTTTCGCTTCTTGCGCCTGTTGCGTCGCTCCTTGGCGCTCTTGGAGCTCAATCTGGACCCCCCGGAGGAGCTCTCCTCAGACAGCCCTCCCCTCCCGTCGTACTCGCCGCTCTCCGTCGCCGCTGCCGCGGCAACCTGTCGGCCAATCACAACACGCACACCGTCGTCAGGGGCAACCGGGGGTAGACTTAGTTCACGCTCAGACACCAGCAAAAGATACCGGGAGAAGAGAAAGGCAGATCACAACGGAAAGAATGGAGGAAGAGAAAGATGGGACACTTTAATCCTCGTTGTTTTTTGTGGCTAGTAGGGTAGGGTTTTTTTACTTGTTTTTTTAACATGGTGTTCTCTTTTTCCGAATCGTGAGTCACAGTTTGATTTCATGTGACATCATCACTCTCGCATCGAGTAAAATGGCTCTAAGTGACCTTAATGTGAATACCCAGTTTGACCTTTTAGAGAGAGGGAGGAGAACAGGAGGAGGTGGAGGAGGAGGATAAGAGGGGGATGGGAGGGGAGAAAGGGGGGAGGGAACAATGTGAGAGAGAATGAGAAAAGGAGAAAGAGAGGAAGAGTAGAAAGAACTAGAGCCAGGAGATGCTAATAATGTATAACACAGGGAGAAAAGGCTGGAAAATCAGAGAGGGAAAGTGATAGAAGGGAAATGAAAAGAGAGAGAGAGAGAGAGCATGAGAAAGAGAGAAGGAGAGAAGAGAGTGTGTGTACCCATGTGAGACCAAATCTCATGAACCAGAATAATCACACAAATGCAGTCTCCATTTTGATACATTTTGTCTCTCTCTCACTCTCTCTCTCTCTCTCTCTCTCTCTCTGTGTTTACTCCTAGGAGCGAGATTCTCCCGCACGTTATCTGGTTACCATGGTAACAAAAAGAATGTTAGCCACCCCAGTGCGGAGCAGAGAAACTCCGGAGAGGAAGAGGAAGATAAAAGAAAAGGAAGGGAAAAAAAATAATAATGAGCACAGAGAAGAGGAAGACTGCAGGACTGCAAGCGGGTGCCTATGTGTTAAATGAGAGTTTGTGTGTGTGTGTGTGTAAAAGAGAGACGGAAAGAGAGAAAGAAACTTGAACATGTGTGAGCATGTGTATGTGGGTACAAGCACATTTGTGTGTGTGTGTGTGTGCATGTGTGTGCTTGAGAGATAGAGAGATGTGTATATGGATACATGCAGATACAGTATGTAGTACTGTGTGTGGATGTGAAAGAGTGAGAGAGAGTACACTTGCTTCTGTGAGTACATTTGTGTGTGTGTGTGTGTGTGAAAGATAGATAGAGAGCGAGAGAGAGAGCGAGAGAGAGAGAGAGAGAGAGAGACAGAAATGTGAGCATGCGCACATTATGTGAGCGCATACATGTACATAGATGTGAGAAAGTGAAAGTGAGTTATTATTTGTCATTGTGAACACAGCACAGCACACAGTGCACTACAATGAAATGTGACCTCTGCATATCATCTATCCATGAAGGAGCAGTGGTCAGCTGACATGAGCAGCGCCTGGGGAGCAGTGCTTGGGGACGGTGCCTTGCTCATGAGTACCTCAGTGGTACCTTTATATGAAATGTGAACATGTGTGTGATGTGGGGGTGTGTGTCTGTGTGTGTGTGTTACCTGTGCCTCCTCTTGCTGCCTCTTGAGCTGCTCCAGCATGGCTTGGAACTCCTCCTCCTTCTGCTGTGCCTCCTCTATAGTGGCTTGGTTCTGCTCATCGTAGGCCATGGCGACCACAGCCAGAATCAAGTTCACCAGGTAGAAGGATCCCAGGAAGATCACCAGCACGAAGAACACCATGTAAGGTTTCCCAGCTGCACGCAGCGTCTACACGTCAAAACACACACATGTTCTTTTTTAACGTCCAGAACTCACGAGGCGCAGTCAGTTGGCACACTGCTGTTTCATATGTCAATGGCTGTGCCTCACTAACAAAAACCGGCTAGCATCAAGATGTGAGATTTTTCATCAGTAGGGAAGCATGTGAAAAAAGCTAATAAAATCCAAATAGCAATGCAATGGGGTGAATTATCAGTTCCTATTTAAGAGTTCTGCCAAATCTGGGCACCTGCTGGTAGAGGTTCTCCCAGAAGTCCTGCGTCATAAGGCGAAAGAGGGACAGGAAGGCCCAGCTGAAGGTATCAAAGCTTGTGTAGTCGTAGTCAGGATTTCGGCCCGCCTTGATACACTCAAAACCCTCCGGACACTGCCTGTAGAGCCCAGACCATCAAGAAGAAGGAGTTAAATCAATCACAGAGAACTGTGGAGGCAAAGACTGTAGATGCTGCTATTTGCTCTTTTAAGCTACTACTTGAGGTTTTTTTTTTTGAAAGAAGCTCCAGAACTGACTGATTCTAACAGTTTTTAACAGATTTTAAAGGTTATTTTCATTAGATAATGTCAATTTTAATACAATAGGTCAAAGTCACAACTAATTTGGTTTGAATGAAGGCCATACGAAAAATCCAGTACCACAGCCGTACTGCTTAGTGCTAGTCTGATTAAGGTTGAAAGTTAGCCAACATTGCTAATATTCTAGTTAGCACAGTATCTACCAAACATCTAGCATTCTAGATTTGGGTTTGGATTGTATCAAAAAAATCACATGCGATTATGTAAATCGTGAAGCGATATTTGACATTTATGAGGACTGCATTAAATTACCATCCCAGGCGTTCACAAATTAGCATTAGACAGAAGCAATTAGCATTCGTGATCCATTTAAAAACTAAGAATAGGGTTCATTTTAGAGCTTCTTTCAAAAAAAAAACCAAGTGATGTTGAGATCCCAGGGTCTGATAGGGCTGGAGGAAACTGGCATTAGCTAACAGCTAATAGCATTATGTATCCATTAGAAACACACACACTGCTACCGCTACATTAGAAAGTACACACACTGCTACCGCTTGAAAACAAGGTCCATGTTAAGAGCCTGCCTCAAGAACTCAAGAGAAGCAAAGGTTGAATTCTGTTGTGTTATGGTTCCCAAACATTTATATTTACATAATTAAGGTTAAAGGCAAAATTGGCATTTTGTTGAATGGAGAAAAGGCTTGAAATTCCTACCCTGCATCACTGGCATTCCCACACAGCAAAGCATCCCTGCGGTTGGGGAGGAAGTAGTAATTTCCTGAGGAGAAGGGAAAAGAGATCATGAATAACAAAAGCAAGCAAAGCACAGGCACAAACACACACACACTTGAACAAACACAATATGTTCTTGGACTGAAGGCTGTAGCTTACAGGGAGTGTATCTGTGTCCAAACTGTGTTTGGCCTTTAAACCACATGGGTTATGATCCCTCTGCCAAAGCTGAGGGCATCCACACAAACGCACAGCTGCTTCGAGCGTGCAGTGACTCATTGGACTTGGACCAGCGGTCCTCCTCGTGGCCCAGAGGCCTTCACATGTCAACACACATTTCAGTCTGACACATATGTGCACAGTAACTCACACACACACACACACACACACACTCATGCATTACGGTATTTATCTGCTATTTTAACTAAATAATTACTCTAACTATATAATGCCTAAACCTAGCATTAACTCTGACCTTGTTTTTAGAAAGGGGGTAGATGGAAGAGTGTTAGGGTTGAGAGAGAGAGAGGAAAGGGAAGGGAAGGAAAGGAGAGGAAAAAGGGAGGAAGGAGAGAAAAGAAAAACAGGGAAAGGAGGGAGAGAAATGAGAGAGAGGGAAAGAGAGAGGATTGAAGTAAAGGAGAGAGGGGGAATTAAGAGAAGAAGTAGAGAGAGGAGAAAGAAGAGGGGAAAGGAAAGCAGACGGAAGGAAAGTAAGAAGAAGAGAGAGGGGACAGAGAAAGTGAAGAAGGGATTAAAGAAGACAGAGACCAGACAGATTGTGAAAGAGAGTGAAAAAGAGAAAGGAAAAGGGCATGATAGAGAGTGTGATGATGGGGAAAGAAAATATGAAAGAGATAGAAAGTGTGTGAGAGAATGAAAGAGAGAGAGGGAGGGAAGGAGAACTCCCACTTACTCTCATCCAGGATGTATTCGGACCAGTTGAACGCTTTTCCTCCCGTGATGTTGAAGTCGGTCTGGCTGCTGTCTGTGTCGTTCCAGAGTGGTATCCGCACACACTTCTGCCTCAGGTTCCCCATGAAGAGCTGCAGGCCGATCAGCGCAAATACACTCAGGCAGAAGACAGTCAGGATCATCACGTCCGACAGCTTCTTCACTGACTGGATCAGAGCGCCCACGATGGTCTTCAGGCCTGAGGGAAGTCGCGCCAGACGTCACACACACTCCACCCCCTCACACACACACTCATACACCTCCACTAACAGACTTCACCTTGACACCGTACTTCAGGGCGTAGAAAGATTTACTAGGCTGTAGATAATAAAGCCACAGCGTATTAAAAATATCCTGGCGTGTAAAATCTTAGTTTATCCTAAATCTATATATTAAATTTAAATGTATTTAAATAAAGTAAAAAGATCTTACTGTCAGATAAGTTCATTTTATGATCACATTATGTTAATTAGTTTATGCAAGTACTGCAAAAATTTACATAATAATCTTAAAATAACTTGCCCAAAAGGCAAGACATTTTCACTTCTTAAAATATCATTTTTTGAAGTTTGTTCATATTATGTGATCATTTTTTCAGTACATAACTATAGGCAGTCGTTGTAGTCAGCAATGCTAATAACAATTTTTACTGTTATTATTTTATTTTTTGTATTTTTTTATTGAAAACATGCTTTATGTCAGGTCAGTTTAAGCCAAATACAAACAAAAGCTGTATATAATGACTCAAAATGCAAGACGTTCTCATTTCCTAAAATATTTTACATTTTCTTGAAATAAGTTTGTTACATGACCATTTTTTCAACGGATAACTATTTGTAGTTTATTTATCTTCTTTTTTTTTAAAGCAAATATAAATACACTTTTTATTATTAGTCTTATTGCAAATGACATTCTGTAGAAAGCTGGGAAATATTTAGTGAAGTGAGAGTGTCTTGCATTTGTGTAAACAAGAAGAGAAGCTGAAGTCAGATGTGCACCATCGCTGCTTCATGATGTGTGTTGGTTCTGGTTAGGTGGGCGAGTTTAGTATGTGCTAGTAAAGGGAGTATGCTGTTGCATCATTAGTGCATTAGACTGGCAAATGTTTGGTGATGTTGCTCGTTAAAAACACTGAAACATGCAGCATTGCTTAGCTGTGTGGGTGAGTGTGTGGATATATTTGTGGGTGTTGAGTGGGAACATGCGTGTGGAGGGGATGTATTTGTGATTGTGCTGTGTCTGTACGTGTGTGTGTGTGTGTGTGTGTGTCTGTACGTGTGTGTGTGTGTGTCATGGCAAGGCACTGCCATGCTTCACACGCACACAGCACTAAACAAAACAGATTGGCGACGGAGCGCATGCACACTGAACTTAAACAGGAGACGGACAAGGAGAAAAGAAGAGAAGGAAAGGAGATAAGAGAGAAAAGAGGACATGAGATGTGAGGAAAAAGAGAAGAGACCAGAAAATGCAAAATAAGGGAATATAAGAGAAAAATGATGAGAGAGAAGAAAAAATGGTAAAATTAGAAAAAATATACAAGAAGAGAAGAGGAAACTAATACAAAGGATCAAGAAAATAATAGGAGTGAAGAGGAGGAGAGGAGAATAGAAACATAAGTGGAAAAGACAACTGATTAGAAAGAAGTAAAAAGAAGAGAGAAAAGGGCTACAAAAAAAGAGATTACAAAAAGAAAATAAATGTAGACTTAATATTAGAAAAAATTAATGTAAGAGTATATAATGGAGAAGAGAAGAGTGTAATAGAAGAGAAATAGAAGAGACAGAAGGTAAGAAAGTCCTCCGGGGGAAAATAACAACCACCACGCTGTAGCCTTTAGCAATGTCTCATGCAAAACAAGAACACAAATCCAAAAGGGCCCATCTATTTCCCAAGACGTGGTCTCTGGGAAATAACAGAGCGCGCTCCAACAGAAGGCATAAGGAAGGTTACGGAATGGGCACTACAAAAGCCTGGAATCCTTTTTTTTCTTTCTTTTTTTTGTTTTCATTTTCCCCCTCTCCTCTCCCGTCTTTTCCGTGAGAGTGGATTCCTGCTTTCTCGGGCCGCTAGGAGCGACAGAATGAGCGAGTTGAGATATATATAAATATATATATTTTGAGTGAGAGAGAGACAGAGAGAAAAGAGGAGGGAGGGAGCATGGAGTGAGCAAGAGTTGGGATGGACAGAGAGATAGAGAGAGAGAGAAAGAGAGGCAGCGTCTGGCCCTTGAGCTGCGAACTGTGAGCTCTCACCTGGGATGACTGAAATAGTTTTGAGTGCTCGTAGAACCCTGAAGGTTCTCAGTGCAGAGACATTGCCCAGATCCACAAATTCAGTTACATATCTGTAAGGAGGGGAGGGGATAGGGAAACAGGGGGAGAAGGAAGAAGAAGAAGAGCAGGAGGAGAGGTAGGGGTCAGACATAAACACACACACGCACGCACGCACGCCCACGCACACACACACACACAGTTGCGCACGTTAGGACGGGACAAGGCAGCGAGATAAAGGGGAAACGTCACACACACTCGCACGGACGCATGGACGCATGCCCCGACGGACGTGTCGGGGGCAAAAAAAGGGAAGAGAGAGGGCATGCGCACGCCTACACGCACACACACGCCACACCGCGTCCCTTACCTGGGATAACTGAGATTGTTTTCAACGCTCTGAGCACTCTGAAAGTGCGCAGAGCTGACACATTGCCTAGGTTTACAAACTCAGTTACATACCTGTAGGATCAAATAGAGAGTTACCATTGAGCACACACACACTTTCACACGTACACACACTCGCTGGAACACCCACATTACAATGTATTGTATTCTGTAAGTTCACATTTTCATCATTAAGTTGTAGAGCGCATTGAAAAACGGGGCTTAAATCTCATTTTTAGAACCTGAATTCTTTTCTCATTTGTTGCCTTTGCTAACTAGACATCGACAAATTCAGCTATGCTTAAAAGTCGTGCAAGGTTTTTCTTTCTGTCTGCTCACCCAAGTGGTTGAGCCACTCATCTGGTCAAAAGAAACACAGTGTTCCAAGATGAAGTGGATTCTGAGAGCTCCAACGTCAAACTAAAAACTGCTTACGCAGCCAAGGGCTGCACAAAATAATGTTTCGGCATCATCACTGTGACATGCTCCTAAGCAATATTCACATCGCAGGACGTGCAATGTAAAGTGTAACATATGAAATCAAACATGTCATGCTCCAACTTTCTTTGCTGGTTCTTATGACCGATCTACAAGTCTTTTCTGTACTGAGCCATTCCCCTATAAAATCATCCCAGGCATTCTAAAATGATTTTCAATCAAAGCTAATCACATAAAACGTAACAGCACAGGCCTTCTCATTAGATGGTGCCCTTTGTGTCTCAGTCTCTTAGATGCCTCTTCTGTACTGGTGCTAGTGCTCAGCTGATGCAGAACCATCAAGGACCAGGTATCGCTTCTACTGTCTTAAGAAGGCCAGTGTGAGCCAGGTGATGACATCATACACCACGCCTACTACATAAAGCAATGTGTTTTAAGATGCTGCCTCAAGCTCTTTCCTTATATTTTCATCCCCCTCTTTTATGTGCTTTCTAGTTTCTTGTGAAAATCAGATTGCAAAAAGAGCAAGCATTTCTTCAAGTTTTGATGCCAGTTTGGAGCCAATTTTTCAGTGGAAAAATGTTGCACCAGGTCCAAACTGAAGACCTGCTTGCGGAACGGCCCTGGCTCCAGTTCAGTGTAAAAGAAGTAAGAGACATTGAATTCCTCCTTTTTACTAAATCTTACTCTTAACATTTGGTTTTGCAACTGCCTTTGTTCTTTGGATCCACATTTCTAAAGAGTAAAATGGTAAATGGCAGCTGGCGGGCCCTTTTAGCCAAATTTCCAAATTTGGCTTTCATTGTTTAGAACCACCTTGGCATCTCAGAGAATGTGTTTCTTTTATGCAGGTGAGCTTGTAAGCGAATAGAAAAATCTGGCAGGACTACTGTTCAGTAATGTTGAATTTGTCCAACTCTACCACACACAAATGCTAGCTTTCAAGCTAAGCTGGCCACATGTAATTAATGCTAAACACACTTGGAAAACTGGACAGTGCTAAGCGCCCAACCAACCCAGCAAACTTCCTTGGCTGGGCTGGATTTTCCACCCACTGTACAGTCATTGACAATTTGCTTTTGTAGGCTTCTAGCCAGCATGACCGGGCCCGAACCCATTAGCTCAATTGTATACGCCTCATTGACTGGACACAACTTCCATAGCTATCTGCACAACTTGTGATTCTCTACACCACGCTCCTGTGCCACTTTATTAGGAATGTAAATCTTGTCCCTTGACAAGGGTTGGTTAATGAACTGCAAAACCTTATGATGTAGCTGAAATGATGGGTGTAAAATCATACAAAGTCAAAAAGGGGACCTCTGTATTTTTGCCTTTGGAAAATGTTGATTTTCAAAATTCTTTCACTGCAGCATTCAGGTTAAATTTGCATCAAAATAATTATTCTATTGTGAAGCACACCTTTAATATGTAGCTTCAATATCTTGAGAAGTTACAATGATAAAAACAACAATGATCTGTTTTCATGATTACAAGTTACAAAGAATGTTCCTTTCACATGGACGAAGGCACAAAGTTGTGAACATCACCACTGCTTTGTTTCAGACAATTTGGAAAAAATGAGGGTTTGGCAAGGTATTGTTGCTACATTTTAAGGTGTGGTGGGCAACACAATAATCCCTTGGTCACTTAGTTAATTTTATTCTGTACAAATGTTACAGTGCAAGAATTTTGAAAATATTTGCCAGTTATATCAGAAAAAAAAAACTACAGAAGTTGTTTTTTGATAATGTAGATTGTAACCCATCTGTTAATCAAGCTCTACCCTATTGACCACTGGTCAGTTTCTGGCCTGGCAGCTCTTCCTAATAAAGTGGCTGATGAGTGTGTAACAGTATAAGATGTAACATGCATAAGACACGCACGCCATGAGAATGACGCTGAAGTCCAGCCAGTTCCAGGGGTCACGAAGGAAGGTGAACTTTCCCACGCAGAAGCCACGGGCCAGGATCTTAATAAGAGATTCAAATGTGTAGATCCCTGTGAACGTGTACCTAGAGAAGAGAAACGCAAGCATGGCACACAATTGACACACAGTCAAATGCAAACATAAAGAATGGTAGAGGGTCGGCAATTGTCTGTTCTGTGTTGTGATTTCACGGGTAAAACCTGGCCACTAAAAATGCTTTACGAGTTTTTTATTAAATTAATGTTTAGAACATGTATCTTCTCAAGGATCCCAGTGGCATTGGTAACATTGTTAAAACCAAGCTTGTAGTGGTGTTCTTTGCCTCGGATTGCCTCTAATAGAAATTTGATGATTATAACCTATTTTGTTTGTTTGTTATGACACACTTTTAATCAGTTTGGCAGAAAACACTTCCACTTACAGCTTGACTCTAAGTCGTAGCACTTTTAATGAAGAGTAATTATTTGCTTTAGATGTATTACTCTTTCAAACTGTAATAACATAACATTATTTAGTATCAAAAGTTATGTTACATTACTAATTACCTTTCTGTATTACTTTATATTTATTATTACTCAGTATATTATTTTATTACTCACCTTCCCATGACAGCGACATATAACTAGTTTGCACAAAAGCTAAAACAGAAATCTCAGAATTCTTATTTTTTTAAATAGACCTTTCACTGACTATGTATCATCTATTCCAACTTAAAATATCATATTTTATTTTTGCCATACTGTGCATCCCTTTCAAACACACGTGTCAGTGAATGACACACACAAGCGCTGACACTTACTCCACGTTCTTGGCCCAGTCTGGCGGATTGCTGAGCGTCATAAAGGCGCAGTTGGTCAGAATGGTGCACATGATGACAAAACTGAACATGGTGGACAGAAGTTAAGGAGAAATCGTGAAGAAAAACAGCTTTGTCACACACGCATACACACACAGCCTCAGCAGGCACTGACTTGGGTCTGACTGCAAAAAGTCATCTGATGTATGATGCACAGTCTTTGGTAGGGTAATGCGCATTGAGTGATATGAATGTGTCACAGTAGTGTTGCTGTGCTAATAGTATTGCCTGGAACCCAAAATAAGGAAAAGGTAAAGATTCCTAAAGGAAATGTTCTTATTGCAAGCAGCAAAGGCACTATGGAAGGATATGCATGCACCAGCACTTTGATAGCGAGTCTTCTCAGAGGATTGAAGGGAGTCAGAATGTAGAGGGCAGACGTGGCATTAAAACGGAATATGGCCTTCCCACGATTCAATACTATAAAGGTCTGAAAGAGTGACATTCTGTAAAACACTGCTGAAAAGCGGCAATCATTTTAAACATGCTAAACTCAAAAACAACTTTAAAATTTCCCCCTTAATGACAAACCATCATGACATTTTCCCATTTCCACTCATCTCCCTCGCTTTTTGCTTTCTCCCTCCATCTTTCACCTTTTCCTTATACCCCTCCCACCCTAAATGCCAACCTTTTCTTTACATTCCTCTATATGTCACTGCTCTCACATTCTACCACTATTCTCCTCCTTGTCCCCTAACACACACCTCTGGGCATCACCCCATTTCTCATTCCTTTCCCTCCTTCACTCCAACCTCCTTGTCCTCTCATACCGTTTGGTTGCTGTAGTATGTGTCCAGGTCCTCCAGAGGGACGGACACGAGGTGGGGTGGGATGTCTCCATAGATGAAGGGCAAGGATTTCCCTGCCTCCAGGTCACTGTTGGGCTTAGGGCCATTCTCGTCATCTTCATCGCTGCGCCTCTCACCCTTGGGCCGGTGTGCCGCTTCCTCTGCGATGCGACGCTCGATGGCCGCAAGGGACTCAGGAAGGAAGGGCTGGAAGCTGTCAGTTCCAGGGGGAATGAGCAGCTGGACGGCCATATTGACATCCTGCTCTTGGAGCCGGACCAGCTAAGCCTACTGTCACACCGGAGGCTGGTCACACACAGTGTGCAGAGGTGAGCAAAAAAAGATTGAATAAGTTACAAATAGCAATTCTTAAGTTGCTGTGAATATGAACATCTGCTAAATGGCATAAAAAGTTTGGAAACAGCATGCCTAATGAAGTATGAAAGCTTTTCCAATGCATTTACCATGAGTCAATATAAAAAAGACAACAGATGAACCAAATAACACATAATTGCCCAAACACCATTAATAATCACCCTAATATAACCATCACTCTTGGTATTTACATCTGGAATTTCCAAAGTTGTGTGCCAAGTGAAAATATATTTTTTTGTAATCAAAATTACAAAATTACAATTACTTTTCCCACTACTGAAGATGCCCCTAAATTGTCTTTGGTAAATCAGTTACAAACATCTATATGGTTTTGATACATGATGTATTTTATTACAGATCTTTGTGTATTAACATCAATTCACCTGGTGAATCCCACTAGCTGCCTTTACCAAGCTACCTGGTTTACCCCATTGTCTTCTTTCATGACAAAATATTTTGTTGCTTTAAACAACATCTGACTCAATACACTAATAACCACTTTTGTCTTGTATGGTGTTGTTCAAAGCAAGCAATTCAGGAAAAATATACACAATAAACTCAACAATATAAATCCTGACGTCTTGAAATTTAAACCCTTTTACATGAAGAACAATGCACCAGATAATGTGCTTTTTTTCTATTGAACATGAACAATATCAAAGTCTAACATTTTACAAGCCTTTACTGAGTTTAAGATGGGTCAGATGAAGCAGAGAATAAATCCAAAAGGACACAAGAAGTCCAGGACTGAACTGAGAAGCTAAACCACCACTGGGCCCAACCAGATCAGGGTCAAGCATTTAAAAATACCCTGATTTAAAAGTGTTTCAACCCCCTGTCCTTTTCCACTATGACAATGATTTGTCGAGCTTGACATCTCAAATCTCCACTCAGCAGTGAAGGCATGAGAATCCGGAGTGGCTAGCGACACCCGAGTTTTCCACCATCAGCGGTGAAAGGCAAAATGATAACATTTCTTTTGGCATGTCTTCTGCAAATCTCCAGAACTCTCCTGAACATTGTTCTCGACAAGGCCGTTCTTCCATGAGATGTTTCGTGACTGTGTCAGGGTGTGTCATGCTCACGTAAGCCTTCCAACAACCAAGGCCAGGTCTATGTGGTTAAGCAGAGAAGCGATACAGGTCAAGTCAGCCAGGCACAAACAACCCTGAGCTGCTTGTGTCCTTGGGCTTCTGCTCAGAAGACCCACAAATCCTATCCATCATTCCTTCATCAACTTAAGAATGTGTTCATGTGGGTGAGGGTGACAAGAGAGACAGAGTAAGAGATTCCAACAGACAAGAATAGAAAACAATTGGACTGCTGGTGTTTAAGTTGTATTTCAAGTCATGCCTGAACTGAGTAAGTCACTGTTAGATTACAGTAAATTGAGTTTCCAGAGTCGTTCCACCTCTGTGATGCATAATGAAATGAACTCAACCATATTAAGTGCTGTGATGGAAACATGCTGGAAGCTTGATTGTAACTGAATTCTTCTTTATGGCAGATAAGTGTTTGATTGGCTGCGATTATCTTTCAAGTATGAGCTGGAATGGAAGTCAATAAACTCATCAAGGGTTATGAGTCAAACTATATATCTTAAAGAGGAAGACATCAAAAAGATATGTCAATGGAAAAATCTTAGAAAAGAGATTATCATGCATCTGCACTTCTGAGATTTTAAAGACTTTCACTGAAGAAAATTGTCACGTTTTTGGTGTTTTTGGAGTACTGACATTCGGCTGCATTCCAAAAATGATCTCTTGTTCTCGGGCCTGCATATAGGTTTGTGATTGGAATTTAAATTGCAGCTTACATTCAAATCTAATGCAGTTGTGTTGAGAGCAAACATAGCTTGTAGTCCCATAAAAAACATCTTACAGATATTTGACTAGTAAATGAACAGCATATTCTGTGTTTTTCAGACACACCAAGAATCATTACTAATTACCTGTTTTCATGTTTTCATGCAAAGCCCTTCAGAACCATGATATATAATTCGACATACATTTCCATATTCAAAGGATGCACTGAATATGAGGTTTGGTCATTTTCGGTAAACTATTTGTCTTCTCTTGTTTGAGTCCCATGTGTCAGCATTTCAGAGTTGGCTCAGTAAAAAAAAAGAAGGCAGTGAAGTCTTATTTAGTAGCTTGCTCCATAACCAGCAACACAAGCGTGTGAGTCTTAGTGGCTTTTGATCTACATCACTCCTGGGACCCTTACAGATGCCCTGTTCATTCAAACAGCAGATCCAGAGCAGCTTTCATACCCAATACCATGACTAATAGTAGATATAGAACAGAGCAATTCTGTGTCTGTGTCTGTGTGTGTGTGTCTGTGTGTGTGTGGATGTGGATGTGGGTGTGTGTGAGTTTCTGTACTTAGCCCATTGTGAGGAGCAGATGTCCTCACAAAAGTAGGAAAACATCAGATATATTGACTTAGTGAGGATATTTTCTTGGTCCTAACAAAAAGCTTTTATTTAAGACCAATCGATTCATTTTGTTTACTCATATTAAGATTAGGTTTAGTATTTTATAGGTTTAGGTTTAGTTAGTTTTGTAAAATTAGTGTTAGATTTATATTTTGGCATGTAGTTAGTTATTAATACAGTATGTTTCAAATGAGTGCTGTTTTCCCATATCTCCCACTTCAGTGCTTCAGTGCCACCCGAACACAGCAGGCTGTTCTCCTCCGAGGACGCAGTCACAAACAACTCCCTCTCGCACCAGCTTTCAACCAATCCACCCCTCCTCCAAAAAAAGACAAATCTCTGGGGAGCCATTACAAAGTCTGCCTTGATACACACAAACACACACGTCCCCATGGATGGACCACTCCTCTGTAAGAGGGACATGAGGCATGAGGGTAGATGTGGGGAACTACCAAAAAATCTTTATTTTTCATCACTTCCACAAGATGCTGAATCTGTCCTCGGTTCACAACTCCATAGTCTTCCTCTTTTTAACTAGACCAACTAAAAACTTGATTCTCTTTTAAAATAGCAAAAATATGCATCACAGGGCAAACAAGTCAAATGACAGATGTGGTGATTACAAAACAGCAGATTTCCATCATAAAAAATGGCCAATCAAGACAACATATGATACTGTGCCTATGTGCTGCCTCTTCTACTGGAGTGACAATATACAGTATATATACAGTATATATATCATAATTATTAGAAAAACAGGGAGGCATTGTTGTAGAAGTGTAGCAGAGCTCATTTAATAATTATTCCTAATCATCACAGTATTGCTAGTCCAATAATAACAACCGTGTATTAGATTTGTACAATTTACTATTGCCACACACACAAAGATGCTAATGACCCTTAGAGTAGAACAATCATTGCCTTAAATGGCTTAACTACTGTGACACAATGCAAGAGTAGCATGGGGATAGGCTTGTCCAATCTGAAGAGTCCAATCTGTTAAATTGTACCCGTTGATAGTCTAAAATCTGATTTTACTGCAACACAATGCTAAATGCCAACTTCTGTACAAAGAGCTGTGTCTGAATTGATTAAATTAGAGTTTAATGAAAGCTAAAATTAATATAATTCTCTTAACAGTTTCCAGCTTGCTGCACTTTATATTTACACCATAACTTGGACCATGGGTATTACAGGGCCATTTGTAATAAGGAATGTTTTATCACTCTGATTAAATGCAATTCTATAGATAATTTAGCACTTTCTGCACCATATACTTGCACAATATGGCATTAAGAAGGGCATAATACTTTTTTTCTTTACACTCAACAATAGTATTGAGATAAATGAAATAACTGTATGTGTTACATTTCAACTATGCATATTCAGTTTTCAAGACTAAAGTCTTTTGTTCTACACCTGCACACACTTGCATATACACTTCAAACGCACGAGCCCAACCTGTCATGACCCAGAGGATGATGGGGGCTCCTTCTGATTCTCGTTCCTCTCAAGATTTCCACCAGTTTATCCCAAAGGTCGCTTTAATGTCAATTTTGGTCCTCGACCTGCTGGGGCTTGAAACTGGAAACATGTACAACTGTAAAACACCATACAGGGTGTTGTTTGTAAAAAAATAAAATAAAATAACGCCAAAATTGTGACACTCTTGTTTAGACATGTCAACGAAGACCGAATTCGATGTAATTTCCTCGATCGAGCAACATCTATGAATTTATGTATTTTGGTCCCGGTATTCGCACTTGCCTCGGGAGCGCGCCGTTCGTGCACGCGGATTCGGCCCAGCTGCTGTCCGTGGTCCTGAAACTCAGGTGCGTGCTTCCTGCGAGAGGAAGGGGGCTCACGTGGACAACTACGTAAACCTCAAATTTGTTCCAGAACAATTTGGGATAATTCCACTGGGGTAATAAAATAAAATAAATATAATGACCGCCTCTGACGTTATGGGGCCCTGCTCGTTCCGATCGATAGTCCGATATAAACAGGCGCGCACGCGCTAACAAACGGGTATGCGCGAAGGGCAACACACGCACACGTGCGCGCGCGCACACACATATGTACACACACCTGTTAACAATGTAAATGTAATGTAAAAATGTAACAATGTCATATGTTTTCATCTCTAGTGTCACACATGAAAAGCCAACCCAAACTAAACCTCTGTTGTAATTTTCATTGAATATCCCATAAAACAAATAACGAATTTTTGGCCGTTGAATCGGAAATGATGAATTCGAAAGAGTTGGTTAATTATGCCAATTAGAGCAAATCAGGCCAATCAGCGAGAAGAGAACTGAGAAGCCATAAAGGCCAAAGATCCCAATCGAAAATCAGAGTGACGGACAAGGTCAATTGAGAGCGCACGTCTACCACGACGCGAACGCGCCTTCTATTATCTAGTTTTTTAATGAAACATTTGAATGGTAGAAATGCTAAAATTGTCTCTTTTTAAATAGCGCAGGTGAATGATACCTTTAGTGAAACGGCTTCATCTCGATCGCAGGGGTGAAGCAGCTGTCGCCATGTTGACGTCTCCGTTTATTTCCATACCCCAGGCTCCAGCTCACCGGTGTCACGTTTTTGCACGGATTTACACAAGTTCCTCGTTCGAAAAATAAAAATTTCAACACCTCCCGGGACCCTATCTGCTTCGTATTTTAACAATGGCGACCGATGAGCGAGGGAATTGATGTAATTCCACGCAAGATGAACCCATCCAAAGGGTTAAACGGTGTCTAGGCGACAAGGAAAACGTCTCTGGGCGTGTCTTCTTATTGACAAACGCGATCCTATATTTTTTTCATACCGATTTAAACTAATATGGTCGTGCGTCGACGATGTATGGGCTATTTTTTCTCTCTTTTCTCATCTTTTCCAGTCGGAGACGATATTGTGGGTGTGGAAATGGGAGACGGGGAGGGGGCTCGCGCTTGCGCCCCTTTTTTTCAATGACAGTCATTATCGATATGATTTATGCTGCACGCGGCCATGACAGAGGCCGGAGAAATTCTTATGCAATCCGAAAATATAAAGATCGACGCCCTAATCACGCATCAATATATTTATGACAGCCTCGTTAAACCAAATTATACCATCACCCCCATATATAACAATACAAGTCACACGCATCTCAGTTCTTTATTAATATCAAGTAAATATGAGAAAGTAGCACAAATGTTAATGTGATGATGTATTTTATCTTATTAAATGGAGGAAAAAACAGTTTGAACCCACAGAGGCTCGAAACAATACAGCCAATTTAGTATTGTTCCCAGATTAAAAGGATGGATTAATTTTTGGAAGATAAATGAAAGCACATTGTAAGATTAGGTGTACTATAAAATGAGTCAGAAGTGTAATATAAGGTGGTGAGAACAGACTGAGATATCGATAGTATTTTTTCTACTGACAGACTAATTTGCGTTATTTATTTATGTTTTAAGAGAGGGGTGGGGGAGGAGCAATTGATTATGAAACTTTTTTTTCAAGAGAGAAATAAATGACTACCGATCTTTTTCACTATGGGTCTGTCATGTAAATGTTCTCTTCCAGACGTTTCTAGATGTATCATTTGGAGCTACTCACCATGGCCAAGCCCGTCCACTCGAGCCTTTGCGACGGTAAATCCCGATGGTTTTATTCCACCTCTGGCTGGATTTATTTATTTCCCGCACAAAAAGGAAAAATATCCGACGGCGATTCCCAGTTTCTCGCGAGCCTGTTATTTATCCAGATCGGAACGCGCTCGCCGCCGCTGCCGCTTGCATCGCCGTGTGTCGCGGAGACGCGCTTCCGGTTGTCGGTGGCTGGGTGGTGGGAGTGACGCGTGCGCGACTCTCCCGACGTGTGCGTGCGTGCGTGTGTGTGGGAGGGTGTGTGTGTGCGCGCGTGTGTGCGCGTGTATATGTGTGTTCTTGTGTTAATCCCTTTGTGAGGACCAGATGTCTTCAGAAAGATCAAAGAGGGTGAGGAGTTAGGGTCGTCAGGGCGACCCTGAAATGACAGGAAAACATAAGATACATAAGAAAAAAAAATGAAGAGGTAAAAATCTGCTTTTTGGTTGCTGTGATTAAGGATAGGGTTAGGCGTAGTTGTAGTATTATTTACATCTAGTCATTATGGGAGTCAAAGAAAGAATCCCACATAGACAGCCAGATGGCTTGTGTATGTATTCTTGTGTTTATCCATTTGCGAGGAACAGATGTACTTATGAGTAAAAGTATCAAGATATGTGAGAACCTGACTGTTCTCTCAGAGATATGGAACCTGAGATTCGACCGCTTTGCAGGAACTATTTTGGATATGAGGATGAACAAAAAATAGAAAGTTGCAGGTTTAATTTGAAAATTAAAAGTGGTAGAAGGTTTTGGTTACTGAGGTTGATGTTAGGGTTAGGTGTAGCTGTAGAAAATAACCTCACAGAGATATCAAGATGAGACTTTGTGTGTATTCTTGTGTTTATTCCTTTGTGGTGGTTAGATATTGCTACTAGAAAAAGTGTCCAGATCAATGTGAGAGGCTGATGGTGCCATTAAAGACTGGAATACCTTTGAGAAGGCATGTTTATAAGGACACATCTTCATAAAAAAAAATAAAGAGACATTGCTAATTTAATTTGAAAAACCTAAAGAGGTCATTTGCTTTTAGTTGCTAGGGTTAAGGTTTGGTGTGGCCATTATTTATGTCTATTCATTAAAGGAAGGAATTCACAAAGGTAATACTTGGCTATATGTGAATTGTTATGTTCATCTCTTTGTAAGACCCAGATGTCCTCACTGAGATAGGAAAGCATCAATGTCATTGTGAGAACTAGACTGTCCCCTAAAAGATAACAAAACCTGAGATTTGCCAGATTTTTTGAGTTTGTGAATACATCTTGTATTCAAGGACCATAACAATTGCTCTATAAAAAGTTTCAGCATTTATTTAAATAGTGAAATGATTAAATAACTTAGAGTGAAATAATTATCCTGAGGTTGACATTATCATTTGCTATTTGGGGGAAAGATTACCTGTTAGAGTTAGTTTGACCTGAGTGTCCTTTAACAACAGCAGTACCTGAGATTTAATAAAATGGCCTCAAAAAGATAGTAAGACCTTACTAGGTCTGTGTGTCTATTCTTGTCTATCCCTTTGTCAGACCAGATGTTCTCACTAAGATAAACCATTACGATCTTGCATTTTTAACAGCCTTGTTCTCAAATAATATAGTTCTCAAATTAATAAAGCTTTTAAACAAATACATTGTTTAAAGCTGTATTGTGTTTGGGAGCTTATGTCCGCTTTTTCGTTTATTTTTGAATTATTTTATAGCACTTACAATATTATACACTGAGTTACTGTTTCAAATTGGCCTATAATCATCAAAAGACATGCCCTTTTCCCTCCACACCGCACCTGAGGCGTGGGAGAGGCGTGTGTCAGAGCGGTCGGTCCAGCAGCGCCCTCTGATGACGAAACAGGGTCACGACAAACACGCCTGTCATTACATTAAAACCCTTTCAGTTGGTGAATTGTATACTTTAAAAGTTCTTTCTCATGTTCCATTTTCCCCTACCCCTATTTGTCCCCAGTAAGCCTCTCAATGGCACACTATTCAGTGTCACACCAGTGGGGATGCTACCTTGCTTATGATTACCTCAGTTCCGAACCGGTAAAGGTACCACTGAGGTACTCATGAGCAAGGTACCGTCCCCAAGCATTGCTGCCCGTAGGCTGCACGTCGACTGCCCCCTGCTACTTCACGGATGGGTCAAATGCAGAGGTCGTTGTGGTGCGCTGTGTGCTCTGCTGTGCTGTGTTCATAACGACAAGTAACTTTAATTCACTTTAATTAATTATTGTTTAGTTGTTTCCTTGTTAAAAATTGCTTGTTCAGGCTATGGAAACAAGTTACGTTTGATTACACTGCCTTTCATCACGTTAAACATATATATATATATATATATATATATATATATATATATATATATATATATATATATATATATATATATATATATATATATATATTTAACATGATGAAGTTGTATCTGTCACCAGCTGTCTGTGGCAATACTGTATGTATCTATCTATCTATATATATATAGATAGATGAATGGAGAATAGACAGATACATACAGACATACCCAATTGAACGAACAGACAGACAGATACATACATACATACATACATACATACATACATATATATATATATATATATATATATATATATATATATATATATATATATATATATATATATATAAGATAACCTAAATAATTCTGAATGGAAGGATGTGCAGATTTTAGAAAACATATATAGTGAATGTGGTATATTTTTTTCTACCTCTGTATAAAGGAATGGAAGGAGTGGAGAAGCGCGGCGATTTACTGTATTACAGCGGTGTTCGCGTGAGCGCGCCGAAGCCGCCGCAGGCTTCAGCATCTGACGCGCGACGCATCGCGCGCGTTTTGACATTCACAGCGCCCTCATTAAACACCCGCTGCCCGCGAGCCGTTATTCAAAGCGGGCGCGAGCTGAGGATCGGTGGCGCTCGCCGCGGGTCCGGTGAGGCGTGTGAAGAGCCGCCGCGTTACTATTTGGACAACCCGGGGCGAGAGTGACGCCAGGCTTTACCAGAGGGTTGCTGCACTCCGAGTGTAGCTCAGCTGAGAAGCCAGTCCAGTGTGTGTAGTGAGCGAACAAGTTAAAGAAAGCTCATAATCAGAACCTTACAGCTAATAATAACAGATTATGACACAGAATTCATATAAGCACAGCTCTCTCTCTCTCCCTCTCTCCCTCTCTTCTTATCACTTTTTTCTCACCTCTCTTGTCTCTCTGTCACACACACATTAGCACTGTCTTGTAAGCGTACATTTTCATTAGAGTTGCTGTTTCAAGTGTCTAGATGTCCCTTTACGCCCTTCTGACACTTGCACACACACACACACACACACACACACACACACACACACACACACACACACACACACACACACACACACACACACACACACACACACACAGATAGCTAGCTAGCTAGATAGATAGATAGATATATACCAGTCAAAAGTTTGGACACACCTTCCCATTCAATGTTTCTTCTTTATTTCCATTACTATTTACATTGTAGATTCTCACTAAAGGTATCAAAACTATGAATGAACTGTGTAAAGGCTATATGACCCAGAAGGAGAGTGATGGAGTGCTCTGCCAGATGGCCTGGCCTCCATAGTCACCTGACCAAACCCAATCAACGAGATGGATTTGGGATGAGATGGACCGCAGAGTGAGAGCAAGGGTAACAAGTCCTCAGCATCTCCTGCGAACTCCTTCAACACTGTTGAAAACCATTTCAGGTGACTACCTCATAGGCTCATCGAGAGAATGCCAAGAGTGTACAAAGCAGTGATCAAAAGCAAGGGTGGTTATTTTTCAAGAATCTAAGATATAAACATGTTTTGGAATTTATTTCACCTTTTTTGTTTACTACATAATTCCATATGTGTTCATTCATAGTGCCTTCAGTGAGAATCTACAATGTAAATAGTCATGATAAAAAAGAATAAAATATTGAATGGCAAGGATATTTTGACTGGAAGTGTGTATATACATATATATATATATGTGTGTTTTTTGGGCTTTGTGGGGACATTTGAGAGGTCCCCATGAGGAGAAATGACTTTATAGAAAATGTGCTTGTTTTATTTGAGAAACTAAAAGAAGTAAAAGATGTGCTTTTGGTTACTGAGGTTAAGGTTAGGGTTAGGATTAGGTATAGGTGTAAAATTAAAATTATGAACTTAAGACATTATGGGAGCCTATGGAAAGACCTCACAAAGATAGTAATACTCTGTGTGTGTGTGTGTGTGTGTGTGTGTGTGTGTGTGTGTGTGTATGTATGCATGCTTATAAATGAGGAGTGCTTATGTAAGCCAGTGTGGATCTATTTTAAAAAAGTAGAGCAGTGAATGGAAACACTCTCCCCAACACGTCCATGTACACAGTGACACGGTAACGCTAAGCTGATTACTAATCTTCTTCATTATTGGCTGGCAGACTTTCTTGAATCTTCTGCTGTTATCTAAAGACTTTAGAAAACAGAGTACCAGGCTAAGAGCATTGCAAGATATCAAGGAAAAGTTTTTGCTAGTTTTTACACAGACGTCAACTAAAGTGAATTAGTACATACTAATATGTTAGAGAAAGCTAATCTGTTATGACAGCACCCACTTAAAGGGCACATGGTAAGGTAAGCGTGTGGTATCTTTTCCTTCAGTGCTAGTCACATATTTGTGATACATGAAAATGTTCTACATCTCTTGAATAGTTACATGACATTCATGAAAATGCCTTTAAATTATTTTTCAAACACACTGCCCTCTGCTGGATGATACAATTGTTACTTTTTCCCATTAAGAATTTAAGAGGGATTGTTAAAAAAAAATTAATTAATTAAAACGTGAAAAGAAGCAATTCTGGGTTGTGTTCCAAAAGCGAAAAGATTTTTTAAAGAAGTATGTTTTAGGAAAGAGCACACATTCATATATAAAATACTATTAATTGAGATTAACAATAACTAATTAAATACTGGAATACTTTCATAAAAGCATGTACAAACTCAGTGTGTGTTCTCACAAATACCCCAAAACATTCACACACAGTAAAATTTGCTGATGTCAGAGAACTAGGCTGGTCCATAAGGTGATGTCAGGATTTCACACACTCTCTCGCTCACTCACAAACACGTACAAAACACGCGTGTAGGCAGAAACACTTTGCAGCAGAGAAGAGAGGTAAGCGTTTTATGACAAATTACAGCCGATCTTTTATATTTTTATGCAATTTTGCACTAATATAAATCCTCCGGGGGGGGCAAGTTTTTAGATAGGCTAATTGTAAGACCCAGATTTTCCCTTATAAAGACATAAAAAGATACGTGACTTTTTGTAGCTTTAAATGAACATTTTTTTGTATGTGAGGATTGGTCCTCTTAAGGAAAAATGGTTTTATGGAAAAGTTGCACGTTTTATTTGAAAATAAACATTTAAGGATTTAAAATTTAAAGCTTTTTGTCACTGGGGTTATTGTTGGCGTTTGGTGTAGCTGTAATATTATTTACATCCCATTTATCATGGGAGTAAAACACGTGTGTGCCTTACGATCCGTGCTGGTTTTGTTTTCGAAATACAAACCGAGTTATTGTAACGTTTGCTTAATTAGCAAAAGTAGTAAAATATTTGTGTAGATTGGGTGTGTTCGTTGTGTGTCCGCCAGTCCGTGACCTGTGCGTGTCGCTCCGCTGCGCCGCGACCAAGACGCGTGAAATAACGTGCAGCTGTGACCAAAATCTCACCCTGGAACACACCCAGGGCGGTGACTGGCGTTCTCATTGGGACTAATGGCGAAGATTTCGCGTGGTTTCGGGGATTCCCTTGAGAGGAATTAAACTGACAGAAGTTTTGATGTGTTTCACTCACACAGAATCTAAACTGTATGAATTGTGCTATTGACAAATGAAATGTGGTCTGGTAATACATGTTGTGTGTGTAAACTGTTCTAGAGCTTAATTAAGTGATTCTCAGATCCAGGTTAAAATCTGCAAAGCATCAAGGTGAATGATTTTATTGCTAGTCTGCACCAAATCATGTTGAAGTGTCAGAATAGTCATACCACTGCTTAAGATCAGTTTGGCATGTCTTGGTTTGGCAAATTGGTTGAGAACAAAAGCCACCTTATAGTTGTTCTATACACAGTTGAGTTTGCTTACCAAGTTGAATGAGCACCTAGGGGTTGCCACCTATCCCGGTTTTACCAGGATTGTCCTTCTTTTAATAGTCTGTCCCCAGGGAAAAAATAACTCTCCCAGGACACTGAATGTCATAGATCAGATGTGTGAAGGGTGTTTCTGCTTTTACGCAAAGTGGTTGGTGAACTGTCCAAGTTCTTTGTCATACCATAAACTAGTTTGCCAAGGTAGTAGGTCACTGAATACATCCTGAAGATGTTTAAAGTGCAGGTTAAGATGGTGTGCCAAATTCAGCTTGGAAAAAATCCAGAAGATTACATTAAAGTTGGTCTGTCCAAGATATTTGGGCTTCTTGAAGATGTTCAAAACACGGCTGGTGTTAAAAAAAACAGCTCTGCTTACCATGTTTAAGTTGGCACCAGAATCAGCTTACCACATTCAACCCTAACTTGGCGCAGTATAGCAGGTCTATATCAATATCTATATCATTGGTTGCAAATGTGAACAGCTAGCAGTAAGTACTTGCTGTCAGTGAAATCGGAACATACCTTTTTTCAGTAGTGTGTGTGTGTGAAAAATGTTCTGAGCAAGCAGAACATAACACATTCCACAGCTTAGTGTTAGCAGATAACAGTGAGTCACACTGGAGAAAGGCACCATGGGAACCAGTTCTCTGAAACTCAGGCGTCAGACTGATTAATCAAATGGAAGCTTTTGAGTCAAAGAATAGCTGGGTGGAAGATTTTTTCATTTTTTGGATCTGAGGATGTGGTTTTGGAAGTGTTTTACTGAAATGTAATAATTTGTAAAATAAAAAATATATGAGAAATTGTAGAAAAAATGTATAAAAATTAGCCAAATTAACATTTGAAAGGAGTGTTCATTTGATAGGTGAGCATTATGACTCTCCCGATTATGTGGAATCCGGCATATAATATAACACAACGTAATACGAATATAAACAACTTTTCCTTAACTAGGACACAAACGGAGGAAATTACAGAAAATCCTTCTGCCGCAAACACCCAGACACAAATACTCATGGAGCAGGATGAGCTCATTGAAAGAGACCTGACCCTAATGGTTCAGCTTCCAGGAGGACAGGAGAGACCAGTTACAGTGCATGGCAGGTGAGAGGGACAATTTCATGAATGAATAACTTTAAAGGAATGTAGAGATCATGCAAATGTGTAAGTGTGTGTGTATGTTGCAGTAAACCAGTGATGGACCTTCTGGTGGCTCTGTGTGCTCAGTACCATCTGAACCCATCTGACCACACAATCGAGCTCCACTCCGCCAATCAGAACCAGATTAAATTCAAGCCAAACTCTCTGGTTGGCTCTCTGGAAGCTGAGCAGGTTGTTCTTAAGCCTAAAGGAAGTGATGATAGTTGCAGGAAGGCACCTAATATGCCTGTGGTAAGCCTAAAATAATCCATATTGCACTTTTCTATCTAATATAAATATATATGACTGAGATTTCACGCGTGTAAACCAAACCATTGCTGCTTGACCAGGCCTCTAAAATGGTGGCATTTCTGCTAATAACAACGTAAGCTAACTTCTTTGCCATCTTTGACTTTTGGATCTCATCTTCTCAGGCCACAGTGCGTCTGATGATAAACTACAAGGTATCCCACAAGACAGTAGTGCGGGTCGATCCCAGAACTCCTCTAGTTGATCTACTGCCTGCCATCAGTGACAAGTGTGAGTTTGACCCAAGCACCACAATCCTGCTGAGAAACAGATGGTCGGAAGACCCCTTAGATCTCACCAAAACACTGAATGACTACGGCATCAGGGACCTGTATGCCAAGGACACAAAAGGTAAAGGTGGTAATTTTGGAAACATTTTCTGGTTCAGGGCAGACCTTATTATTTTTGTTTGTTTCCTTGGCAAATGAATCATCTTCTCTTCCTCTTTGCAGTTACTTCGAGTTCTCCAAAACTTCCAACGACTCCTACTCACAAAGGTGTAAAAAGTCTCTTTTCTGTGCTGAATTAAACTGTTGGTCTAAACTCTTGAAAAAAGACAATAAATATTGCTCAGAAAGTGTAAATCCTGCAATCATGTAAAAACATTTGATTGGTTTGTCAAGCTCTCACAGCAAAAATGCTGAAAGGATCAACTTGAAATTGAGATGTGCAACTTGATATTGAGGCTACAGTCAAACTGTTGTCACAGGCAAAACAGATTTTAAGATTATAGCTCATAAAATCAGCTCACACAGTACCCCACTTCATGCAGGACAAATATTACAAATTGTAAAAATCAGATTGAGCGTAAAAACAATTTTAAAGGAGCAAAGCGGTTCAGATTCTGTTTGTTTCAGACTTTTGAGACTCTGGTCTTGTTTAGAAAGTGTATTGATTGTCATTAATCAATTGAGCATTTTATGTCAGTTGATCTACTGTATATGCCATACAAGAACAGTTTCAAAATTACATTACTGTGTACTCACAGACTGTATTGTTCACTAATTAGTTTATCTCCTTTCTTCCTCCATCCAGGTTGTAAGGATGAAGAGTTGGATATCAGGGAGAAAGGTCAGAGGGAAAAAGAAAACCGAGGAATCCTCGGTTTGTTCAGGAAAAGCAAGAAAGCAACTGAAGAGGTGTGTCGGTCCTCCTTCCTGGCTAATTGTGCGAATACAGTCTCATTATATTCTGAAAGGATGTCATGTCCAATGGTAATTGCTCACCAGCTGTCCTAAACCATAATTCTACAAGCAGTACTCTCTGTTTATTGTAAGCAAATTAGCATTGTCTTTCTTCCATGAATAATTTCCCCCATGTTTTTCTTTATCTTCCCTGTTATTATTTTCTTAATCCTCCCCCTTTACACATAGAACAAATTGACCCTAGTTTTTGGGAGAACCAAAATTTTTTTATTCAGAAATCAAATGATCAAATTACATTAAGAGTAAGGACTGGACATTAGAGCATATTGTATCTTGCAGTAAAACATTGCAGTTTCTAAAAGAGAACATCTAGAACAAATACAAACATTTGTCAATAGGTTACTATCATATATTATTTCTGCTTGGACCAAGTGCTTCCACGAAACATTGCAATTTCCACAGAATCATTAGAGAAAATTAGAATTAGCTAGCATAAATTAGCATTAGCTAGTGATCTAGTACTGAAGGGCTGCATCTGTTCTAGATGCCTTTAAAACATGCTATAGTGCATTGTGGTGAAACTTAACGGTTGTAATTAATAGCAAAGAAGGTGGATTTCTACAGCTTTTTTTATACAAAAAACTGAGATCTAGTAGCTTTAAACAAATCAGTCCTGGCTACTGCATATTTAATTGAATTTTTCTTCTGATTGTTTCCACAGGGCTTGTCCAACAGCAACAGCACCCCCACCTCTCCAGTGCTGAATAACCAGAATATGGTTAACATTAGCTGTCTTAAAACAAACTGTCCCACCGCCACACTGCCAACTGACATGTCCAAGAAGAGGCGGGCACCACAACCTCCCAGCATGGCAGCATCCCAGACCTTCCCCTGTGGACTGAACTCCAGCCAGACTGCCAACCTGCCAACTGGCACAAGTAACGGAAGCCAGGTGTGAACATATGAGGAAAAAGTATTGCTGAATGTGAGCTAGCGGGGACTCGCGAATTAAATTTCACTGCTTACACCAGGTCTTCACTGTGTGCTTAATTGTGAAAATGTTATATTTCAGTGCAAGCATGTACAAAGTTAGATTTATAATGCTGCAGAATATTGTAGCTTGGAAGGTGTAAAACATGTTTCAGTTAACATCAAAGAAATTAGGCAGTCTATGTATGTTTAATCCACAACCAAGTTGCTGTGCTGATGATATCAGATGTTACGATCGTATTGAATTCAATGAAAAAAAAAAATTAATCTCTTATTAAAATTTACAGACAGAAAAAAATGAAATAGAGCTGTTATTGCAGAACCTGTCCACCAGAGGGCAAAACTGCTGTTCAAAGTACTGTACAATTTATGGCAATAAAACAAGTTTAGTTTTAAAAGGGTACTATTTTCAGCTATCTGAGTGGGCATTTAACTACATGTATCATGTTGTAGAAAAAAATGTGCAGTGTTTTTAAGAAAAAAGTATTGTAAGAAATACAAAAGAGTATTGTAATTAGTATTGCTCTTAAAAATCTTTTGTTTGTACTCTAATATATTTAAAAGTGTTTTTCATTTAGGTTCAGGTCTCATCAACTGAGTCATTTCTTAAGAGGACTAAGCGAAGAGCTCCACCCCCTCCATGCATTAGTCCCACCCTCCCAGACTCTAGTGACAAAGGTTTGCACATTTTCACTTATGTATCTATAAAATGAACAACAGTACAAGTCTGTGTTATTCAAGTCTCAATGTGAAATTGCTTTTAGTGCATTAATCAGACTATTTTGCAATGATCAAACCACAGATGAAAGTTTTATCTAACTTTTAATTAGTAGACTAGCTAATTAGCTAAAGCTGTCTTAAACTGGACTATTTTACCAAGTGTTTTGTTGCATTTTTGATTCTGTTCGACCACAGTCGTTCCAGAAGAGGGCACTTTAGAGACAGCATGACTTCCTCTGTCCTCCATGCTGCTTTTGTCTTGCTCAGTCGGTGGTGATGGGTTGACCCCCCTCTTCCCTTCTCCATCTCCTCTTCTTGTCTGATTTTGTCAAGCTTTATGTCACCTTTCTGTCCATATGTCATAAGCAGAGAAGCTTCCAAAGCCTGTCTGTACCTCTGCAATCATTAGTAGCAAGTCAGTAACTCTCCAGTGATCAGGACACTTATTTTTCACTGTTACTTTTATTGACCTGACCCCAATTTTATATTGCTGTAGTTTTCATGGCTTACTGTTTGAGTGTCTTGTGCAAAGTCTGTGAATGTGTCGTCATTATTATGACAAACATGAAAAGGATTCCGTTCAGACTTTGCATCAGTGGGACTGTTCTAGCTCAAAGTGGAACCTTAATGTGAAATTGTAAACTATTTTTGAACTCATTTTAATTGAGTTGCATTAATTTACACTAATTTTAATTTGTCTGTATTTTATTTCCATTTTTAATTCCACAAAGTTTTAATTTCAGCCTTCCTATTCAAATCACTAGTGCCTTCAGTCAGTTTGATAAATATCTGTATTACCTCAATCAAAAAATTAGTGGCTTCTTACAATTAATTTGTAGTTAGACAATGTAAGCTACTGTAAATGTCAAGATCATGTACTGTGAAGAAATTAATCTGTACTTTGCTTAGTGTTTTCTGGCAGATAAATAATGCAAAACAGTGATAATTCAGTACATTGCTACTTATCGTGTTGCCACAGATGTTTGATAGCAGGAGATCATATTAGTGCAAACCATATTTTGTTCAAGCTGCACTTGTCTTGTAACCCCTGTCTGAATGTTGTTGTTTTTTGTTCAATGTCCTTTTTTTGTTTGTGTATTAAGATGTCATTTCCCATTTGTCCTTTCTGTTCTGTAGCCCACTGGGCCTGTCATAATGTCACTTTATGAAAAATTGTGTGTGTATTTTCAGACTGACATATTTGCCTTTTTTGTGCCAAATTCAGTGTTGAGTTGTTTTTAACATCATCTGCAGATTTGAATAAAAGTAGCTTAGTCAGTTATATTGAACTGTACTTTGTAACACCTGTGTTTCGGACTACATTTAAGGGTGCTTTCACACTGCACATGCAAAAACTGAAAAGAAGAGGAACGGAAACTTTACAAAAAGAAGGGTACTTTTAGTTGTAGTTTATATTCCTTTAAAACTTGTCAGAAATTAATGGAATGAGTATCAAATAACATTAAATTGGCACAAAATGATTTGTGCTATATTTCTTTTTGCAACTTGGATGAGGTGCCCAGTCTACTGTAGTTCCTTTTACTAATCAGACATTTGATTGTCCATAGATTATTTTTCATCCAAACAAATAAGGATTGTTCTGAGATAGAATATTCAAGTCACAGTCAAGAGTTTTGTTTAGCAAATACCCTTGAATCTGGTCATTACTGGTTTGGGTACTGTTCCAGTTGCAGTGTGAAAACGCCCCAGAATAAGATTCAAGTTTGAACAGTTTTGTGGTAGATGAATGCAGCGAAGAGAGGCAAGAATGCATCACTTAATAGAACAGGTAATGGAAGGTTCTAAAGCAAACTCTTCTCTCTGCTCATGGGCACATTATGTAGGCACCTCATTTAACCTTCCTTCAGTGGAGGAAACTCAGGAGGAGACTGAGATACCATCATATTTGAGTGAGAGCAGTTCTGACCAATATGGTGATTCCACGACTGCTTGCTGGCCCCATTCGTCACCCTCTCTGATGCTGGAGATCTTGTCTGAATTTGAGGATAAAATGAAGACACATACAGAAGGGGAGCTCTCATCTGATAGGTATTTAAATTGATTTTTCATTTGTTCCGTCCTATTATGTCCTAGTGTGAACCCAACGTTTCTGCAGCAGCCTTAATCAATCGCCAAGTGTTAAAAGAACTAGGCCTCTACATGGTTGCAAGAACCCTAAGGTTGGCGATAATGAACTGGCCAGTTGATTGTTCAGTTCTCAGCATGACTCACTGGCTTATTCTCTTCTTTTCAGTTCTGTCACATATTTACCTCCAGCAGCGAGTCCTTCTTCAAACAGACAATCAGTTCCAGACTCACCAGAGAGCACGGAGGACTCTAGTTTCTCAGTGTCTCTCATAAATGGCATGCTAAGACACATTCCTCAGAGGGAAGGTCTCACCACTTTCACCGTGGTCCCCCAGAGGAGACCGTCAACCCAGAAGCAGTATGAAGTTTGCATCTCTTTGGAGACCCCCGGTACTCTAGTAGGAGTCGCAAAGACAGAAAAATTAGAACCTCTTGACAAACCTGGCGCGGAACTTGATGTGGGTTGGAGGAATGATGAGTTGGATGGGTTGAATTCAAGAGAACCAGAGAACCCAGAGATGAGTAAAAAACAGACGCTTACTGTGGAAAAAAAGGTTGGTGAAAATGGTAGCCCTGAAGGATTGAGAGGGGAGCTTCTGAAGATGGTAGAACATGCCTTTGACAACCATCAGCATAATGTTGAAGCAGAGAACCTTGCAGAAGAGACAGAGAAGACAGAAGGACCTCTATCTGAAGATGAAGACAGTGATTGGATAGCAGTGTACAGAGAGAGGAGAAGGAGATTCCAAGCTGGTGATGGTATCGGAAATGCAAGAAAATTGGACCACTGGATGAAGAAGCTGAGCTACAAAATATTGGAAGATGTGGGAGAGAACACAGAAGAAGGTTTTCCACAGCCACCACCATCATCACCGTCCACACCTGTTTACTGGGAAGAGGAAGAGAGAGAGAGAGAAAATCATGAGGAAGGAGAGATAAAAAAGGAGAATGGGATAGGGATCAAAGAGAACGATAAAGAGTTAAATGCTTTCAACGTCCGTCCAAAGCTTTTTGCCCAAGATCACCAACATGAGGCTGATGTTGCCAGTTATTCTGACCTTCACTGGGATGAAACCCCTTGCTCTAACCAAAATTCCACTTATTCTAACCTTGATGTTGATGAACCACATATTCCCAAGACTCATCTTCCACCAGATAATTTCCAGTCTAAGTTTGATCCAAATGGCAGGTCTGGTTCAGAACCTTCATCTCCTAATGTTTCCTGTCAACCAGAACAAGCATCCCCTTCTACTCCTCCTTCTCCAGGCACAGTGTCTTTGTTTGCCTTAGCCGTATCTCGGAGAGCTGAGAGTCTCCAAAAAAAAGTCTATACTTTGACACCACCAGCTGAAAAGTGCAGCTTTCAAACCAAGCCCTCTGTAGGTTGTGATCAGTCCTGCCCTATAGAGCATCCTACTTTCAAATCCAGTCCTTCCAGGTGTCATTCTCTCAAACCCTACCACCTAAAAGGTTCTTGCGTTAATCTGTGTCCTACCAAAGGTTCACCTCTCAAGTCCCACCGTCCAGAAGGTACGGTTATCGAAAGTCAACCTACAAATGGTTCTATTCTCAAACCCCGCACCTTCAAATGTCCAACTCCCTCTTTCTATCCTATCAACCTGTGAATTAATGGAGTGCGCCATTCGCACAGTAAGTGATTTTTTTCAAAATGACTTCAGTGCTTTCACAATTCATCATATTTGAGGGATATAACTAGGGATACCCAATTTTAAAAATCTTAAAAATACAGATCTAACAGGTTTGCAAGACAAGGGCTGCATCCAAAACTGCATGCTACTGTACTACATGTATATAGCAGTAGTTCAAAACAGTGGGATTCAGTGGGAGTTCTTGAACATCTCTATCTATATAATAAGCTAATTCATCACTTTAAATTAAATCATTTAAAAAATAAAATGTCTACCCTTTAAGACACTGTTAAATCATTTGGGAAGATCAGGGAACAGCCCTGCACTGCTACTTGTTGATCCCTTATGGTGACAAACTTTGTTTCTGTTTCTAGTTCTGAAGGATTTTTTTTTTCAGTTTGCTGGGCGGCAAAGGGATGAAGAAGTTTATTTTATATTAGCAAACAGGAGACAAGTTGCTCCAACAAAGGATGTACAGAATTCTATCTATGTAATGCTAAGTTTATCTATTGTGCCCTGGGGTAATGATGTGCTGTAGATGTGTGTTGTGAAGGAGAACGAAAAGAATGACAGTGTCACCTCATTCTGTAATGTTTATGGAAGGGGCTTCATCCTTCCTTCCTTCCCAAAAGAGAGAGAAAGAGAGAGAGAGTGTGTTTATGCAGAGTTACTTTGCCGCTACACCAATAATGAACTCCACATCCTAAATAACTGACCCAAGGGTCAATATTTCAAGTGATGTTTTTATACCTTACCTTATAAGACTTTCATTAAGTGATGTTATTTTGCTTTAAAAGTCATTTATTTCAGTTTAATTGTAACATCGAAGTTAATATCAAATGATGAAATTCTTCGTGATATGTGAAGCTTAAGCCATATTGTTTGTGTTCTTGTGTTCTTAGGCTGAAAAATCTATTCATGGATCACGTTCTAAGGAGGTTCTAAGGAGGTTGTTAATAGTAATTAATATTGTTTGATATTAATATTAATATCAAGTCAGGTCACTGCAAAGGTTCGTATTTGACAAATGAGATGTAACTTGATTCCAGCAGTACAAAGAATTGCTGTTTGTTTTTGTTTGGGGGGGTGTTGGCATTTTGTTCATTGAATGGTCAGGCTCTTTTCTTACTGTAGTTTATTTACATTTAGTTGACCAAAAATTACTGTAAATTAGGTTTCCATGCAGTGTAATGCTATTGTTGTTTATTTTGTTTGCTTAAATAAATAGTGCATGAAATACCTGTGCATGAAATAATATGTTTGTGTGTATGTGACAGTGTGTGCGTATGTGTGATAAGGATTTATTATTTATGAAAAAGACTTCAGGGAAAAAATATGTTAAGGAAATGTGATGACCTGCAAAGGTTCTGACAGTGGTGTTTACACTCCTTACTGTATTGCATAGATACATAGATATTCGTATGGGAATTTAAAAAAAGGATTTTCATTTTATTATTTTGTAGTAGAAAACGGTCATTTGAGACGTCAGGCCGAGGCTGCAATGTGAGCTGTGACCACCATGTGGCAGAATTAGACCGGCATTTTTTAACCAACGAAATGAGAATGAACTACTTTAACGATGGTCTTTATTTGTATAATGGTCTGACCCGGCTTTTAACAAACGAACGAACATAGAAGGACAGAAGGAAAGAAAACGGATCAATAAACGACCTGCAGTGCAGAAAGACAGATCTCACTAGTGTAAAAAATTAAGTCATTACAATTTTTATCCTCAACCTAAGTTCTCCACCATAGCAAGACATCAATTTATTGGTAAACCTATTTGTTTGTAAATTGGCATGATTTGAATTTGCCTGTGGATGCCACACTAAAAGTCAGGCTTTGCTACCTTTGTGAGGAAGTTTATTTGCCCCAGATCTAGATGTGAATAATACTACAGCTGCTCCAAACCCTAACGTTAAACTCAGTAACCAAAAGCAATTATTTTGCCTCTGTAGTTTCTCAACTTGCAATCTACAACTTATCTAGAAATCTCGGGTTTAGCTTATTTAGGGACAATAAGGTCTTCACAAACCACCTAAACCCCACCACACACAGGTACTCCCACTGACTGCAGTAATGACTAGATGTAAATAATACTACAGCTACACCTAACTCCAATCTTAACCAGATGTTTTCCTTTAATTATTAGAATAGTGAGGTCCACAGATGTCTAAAAACCTGCTCACCTGCAAATATGTATACACATTAGCTCATCTGACAACACTTCACCTGCCAGTCCAGACCATCCTCTAACTTAGCTAAAGCTGTTAATCATGTCATGCTAACATGCTTTAAATCACTAATGTTCATTAATTATTCATTTACCTATAAAAGAAGACCCTTTCTAACATCCAGACCCCATCTTTTAAATTATATTTAGTTTTTGTATTAAAAACTCCCAAGTGTAATATTCCCCCTGTAATTGTCCCAGCCCTATTTAATCATGTTTATTCCAAACCCTAATTGTACAGTCTTAACTCTAATCCTAATCCTAATTCTAATCTCAGGTCCAAAATAAAATCTGTCTGATTTAAATTCTAAAGTAAAAGCTTTTTTCTGTAAAGATGCTTTTACCCATGAGGACCAGCCAGATGTCATCACTATGAAAAAAAATGTGTTTGGTGTGGACAGCTGGTTCCAAATACAGGGCTAATGCATACTAAATACACACACACACACACAAACAGTTGCAGTAATCCTCCTGTCCATTAGCACTTCAAGTAAGCATGTTTACATGTTTTATGTGTTATGTAATAATGTACTTTTTGGAATAATCTTTATTTTTTCATTTTGAATATGTTTAATTAAGTGTATTTAAAATTGCATGCAGTCTTAGGTTTACATTTTAGTACATATTGTACTTCTATATCTATGTAAGAGAAAAATAATCTTGATGTTTTAATTGATTGTTTTAACTGTCAAAAAACCTTTCAGCTTTCAATGCAAATTCTAAGCAGTGAAGTATCTTGTGACCATCAACATGGCAGCTTGAACCAAGTGTTTTGACCCACAGTTCCTCAGAAAAAGACCTCAGAGCCTGAGAGAAGAAGTGCACAGGTAGTGCGCAAAGAGGACACACTTGGCAGAATACCCACAGGAATGTTGTGGTTTTGTTGCCTGCACAATGGTGAAAAAAAATCTCCCTTACATACTGCTGCCAGGAAAAATTATTAGTGCAGGTTTTCTTTCTTTCTCTTCTTTGCAAGAGGTTATTGTCAAGGCTACAGGCATGCAATGCCTTCAATCCCTCCTTTCTCAGTTTGTCATTCGTATCAAGTCTTTCATCTTAAAGCATGTCTTCTCCTGCCCTCTCCGAGACGCCCATGCGTACGGTGCTGGTGGAGGTTACGAGGTGGAGGAACAGGCCTTGCTTGAGCACCAGAGTGACTGTTCGAGAGGGTTGTACTATTGGAACACGCTGAAACGCTGCAGCTCTTTGAAAAACAAGAATTTTTAACCTTCACAAATATTTTAAGCCACACTGAAATGGAAATGAGTGACAGATTGTTGCAAGCTGATAAAGTAAAGGATGTTATAGCTTAGTTTTGCTATAGAACATGTAAACATTTTATAAATATTAAGAATAAATGTTGTTTTGTAATGAGCTCTCACAAGGAAGAGGGGTGTTTACAAAAAATCTCCAGCTGTAAATCTGAAACCAAAAGACTCAATTTGCGCTTCTGAAATTAAGCATTTAGAAAGGGTGGGGTTTACAGAGAGGTTATACCATTTGGGTTAGGGTTAAATGTAGCAGATTAATTTTGATTAATGGTTTAGAAACATGGTGATATTTTTTGGGATAAGGGGTTGGGGATAATGTTAGTGATTTAGGGAGTAAGAGTTTGGTCTTATTGATATATGAGTACAGTGTAAACGCAGATCTTGTTTTTAAATAATGTTATTAGTGTTCATTACTTAATCGCTTTTGTTTTGTAAAAAACTGATCTCATTACTAAATCGAATTAGTCGTTTGAACTGTCTGGCTTAAAAGATACAATGTAATGATCATGTTAAGTAGAGATCACTTATGATGTTATGTTTCTGTTTGAGAGGGGCTAGGGTTAGGGTTAGGGTTTAATTTCTACCTTTCCAGACACCTTTCTATAAACATTGTATTTACTCTCAAAATCTACAGTTCAGCTCAATTAAATTAGAAGAATACACAGAATAACATTTTCTAATAATGTTACATGTGTTGCGTGCCATTTGAGTAAAAATCATTATTTAACACAATTTTGACCCTATTTACATAAACTAATGATTTTGAGTTAAGACTACTAATCTAAGCTTGAATATGGCATACGGTTCTCTGTTAATACAACTTAAACAGTTTAGTTTTATGTGATGTAAAACGGGTTAAGGCAATGGGTTTCTATGCGATTTTCTAGTAAAGTCAACTAGTTTGGGTTTAGAGTGAGAGGTTCTGTTAGTAGTGTAGTGGTTAGGTTTTGGAACTAGCCTTCATGCTTTAGGTGTAAATGTTTTTGGTTATGGATTAGTGGTTTAGGGGTTTGAATTTGCTGCTAATCTTTGGCATATAACATTTAACAGTCACTCTTCTCTAGACCAACTTTCATTTTCTAATAACAGGTACAGACTCCCTCAGCCAATTTAGGTTTAAGGATCTTGCTCAGGACACCACTGGTGGTTAAAGGCTGTATTGCGAGTCAAATCCTCTGTCTTGTGTAGTAAAGGCTATGGAATTGGGGTTTGTCATTTAGTAGTTTAAAATGTGGGATTATTGAAAGATGCAAGGCTTAGTGATTTATGGGTTGTGGTTTGGGATTAGAAATAGAGGTTTTGATCAGGGGTTGTGGTAAAGGTTTGGATTGAGAGTTTTGTGCTTTAGAGCTAAGAGTTTTGGGCTAGGGTTAGTGGTTTAGGAATAAATGTGTGAGGTTCAGTGTCTATTTGGGGTGGGGTTAGATGGTTAATGGAAAGGGTTTGGGGTCACTGGTTAGATGTTAGTCATCTAGATGTTAGATGACTAACATCTAGATGACTAGATCTAGATGTAGTATATGGTAGGTGGTTAGGCTTTATGGGCTGGTTTCTTGCTCATGGATTAAACCTAGTCTTGGACTAAGTTGTCGTACCAGTGGAGATTTATCATTCAAACCCTAAACTAGTCCAGGACTAGGCTTAATCATCGCCTGGGAAATCGGCCCTAATAGTTTAGTGTAAGGATTTGGAGCTGGGTTAGTGGATTAGGAGTAAGAATTTAGGACAAGGGTTATTGGTTTAGTGGTAAGGACTTTGAAGCTAGGATTTGTGGTTTTAGATTAAGAGTTAGAATTTGGGGGCTAGAGTTAGAGGTTATCACACTTATTTTCAGCGATGATACTGGGTATATTTAGCACTTGGGGGACTAGGGTTAGTGGTTTAGGGATAAGGATTTTGGGCTAGATTTATTGACTTCAGGGTAATGATTTGTGGCTAGATTTATTGGTTTAGGAGTTAATATTTGGGGGCTATGGTTAGTGGTTTAGGATAAGGATTTTGAGAGTAAGGTTTAGTGGTTATAGTAGTTTAGGATATAAGGTTTGGTGCAAAGGTGAGTGGTAATGACCACTTACCTTAATTATGCATATAGCATATAACTACATATGCTATATGTATAATTACACCTAATAACATGGTCAGGAAAGTATTTTATTTCTGCTTTGCTAACAATGTTATTTGGTGTACTGTGGTGATTAGGTTTAACTTAGTCAATTTCACCAGAGAGAGAGAGAGGGAGAGAGAGAGAGAGAGAGAGAGAGAGAGACTGACAGGCTCCCTTTTTAATATGCTTCTTGAGGAAGGTGTGTGTGTGTGTGTGTGTGTGTGGCGGTGGGGGGAGTCTTGGGGAGATGGCGGTGGGTTAGGCGGGGGGAACGGCTGCTTTCTCCTCGTGGACCCGGTGCCTTTTTCACCCCGCTCATCAGTATTCCGCCGCGCCGGCCACGCGCTCCGTTCCTAGCGGGCACGCGGCCGTATCAGCGGCTCCTCGCGACACGGCGCCCGGCTCACGCGCCCGGCGAGAACGGCGAGCCGCGCGCGCTCATGAATACTGATCCCGCCAAAGCCCTAATTAACAATCAGAGCCAAGCTCATTTACATAGAGCCTGTCTCAGACGGCGCAGACTTCAGATGAAGTTGTCAGACAGAAATCCGGTTTTATCCGTGCTCGGTGTTTTTAAAAAATATATATTAGCCGCATCAGGTCGTTAATTGCTCACTATAACGATGCACTAATGGACACCATAAAACACACAAAAGTCGAACACATTTTTCCAGTCATTTCATGTCTCATAAGCTACTACCTATGAAGGGCTATAATGCTACTCCGAGTGTGTTACTGCCTCAGAAACATATTCGACGATATTGTATCGTAAAATTGGGTGAGCAGCTATTGTTACTGCTATTATTATCGAGTGGTGTACCGTACTTGTGTACTTACATATTTCTACCGAACATAGGTATTATCTTGGAAAGAAAATCAAACGGATCTTTAAAAAATATAATAACAAGGAAGAAGTTTCTCTTTGTTTTATACCTTCGTGCCTTCAGTCTTGTCTAATAAGTACATCAGTTTAACAGTGGTGTACAATACATGAGTACTTGTCTTATTTTGGGTACAAAGCCGACTGATCTTCAAAATTTTTAAAAATTACAAATAAGAAAAAAAGAAGTTTAGTATATGTTCGTTTCTAACTTTTGCTCTTTCTTGTCTAAGAAATCTTTAAAAAGAAGTTTTTCCTTTCTGTTTGTTTCAGACCTTTGGCCTTCAGTCTTGTCTAACAAGTCTATCAGTTCAGCAGAGGTGTTTATTGAGTACTCGAAGTACTCGAGTACTTTGTAACTGTATTATTATTTCGAAAACACAAAATCAGACTGATGTTTTATTTTTCATTTTTGTTTTATTCAAACATTTGTGCTTTCAGTCTTGTGTCATTGTGAAACAGTTCAGTACCCCTATGCAGTTCTTCTGTGCTTACGTATTGTTTTGAGTACTATGTACTTTGATTATTATCAATATTAACTACTGTCACTATGTACTTGATTACAACTGTAATGAAAGTAATGCACTTTTAACACGTTACTGTGGTAAGACATTTTGTTTCTGGCACCAAGAGGTATAAGCTGATTCTGTTTATCACTATTTATGTTGGGTAGCCCCTAGCTTTTCTTTTTTATGTTTTGTAAATACTGGCTAGGCTAGCAAATGCAAGGAGGGCTCAAGAAATCAAAAACACAAATTGTAACAATCTGATTAGAATCTGAAGTAGAATGTTTTAATGTTTTTAAAAAATTGACTCAACATAACCCCAATTTTAAAATGTGCTCAGTATAATAATAAGAATGTCTCTACAGAAGCAGAGGCTAGGAATTCTCAGTTACTAAGACTGTAGAAATCCAAAACTTGAGACTTGAGACCAGCTAGAATTTTGTCTTATAGTTTACCATATTCACTTTGTATTCCAAAAATAAAAAATACTATAATTTTCATTTGTGATGCTACATTCCACAGTAAGAGTTTTGCTTCCATAGATAACTGACCTTTCCAGCGGTTCCAAAAATGTCAGTTCAGGCTTTCAGGCCCGGAGCTGAAACCATCTTTAACACCGGCTCACAACAATCTCTGACATTTCCTCTGATGTCACCACATTGTAACCCCCACAATACCGTTTGTCTATGGCCTCTCCTCTGTGGCCTTGGGGTTGAGAATTGCAGGTCTCTTCATACTGTATATACACACTAAAAAATACAAACTTCAGAACAAATTCAGATTGATCTGTTTGGAACCGCCATGGCCTTCTTTACCCATTTTATGCTTTCTACATCCTTTTTAAAAGGGATTAAGTCCCGTTTCGTGCCAGCCTGTCCTCTCTCGAGCATGTCATTAAAACACCAGTAAAAGATTGGGAAAATTACTAATTAAAAACAATTCAAAATGTCAAGTAGATATAAAGTGTGACCCCCTTCACTCCGCCAGATCTCTCCTGCAGTTTCTTGCCGGAACGTTCCGGCTGCCATTTGACACTGGGGGCGGCGCGTGTCACACTAATGCGCAGAAATATTCATGATTTATGCTAAACTTGAGCCTCTCATGCAAATCGATTAACAGGAAAAAGAGACATTAGCAGCTCTGTAATTAATCGAGGTAGAAAAAGAGGGAGGATTCTGGGAAAATTCCAGCATGAAATGGATAAAAGCATTATTGGTTTTCTGTCATGTAGATGCTTCTTGGATGCTGCTTTGCCCTGTGTGAGCAGAAGAGGAACTCTTAAGGGTCGTGCGATTGTGACAGAAAAAAGATTGTATTCAGCTATTTTGAAATTAGATGATTTTTAATAGGAGGTTTGGTTTGATGTGTATTGTTGGTGTTTGTAAAATGGCTTGAGATATATCAGTGATAGGGAGGTATTAAACATCATGAGAGAGAGAGAGGAAGAGTCAGTTACTTTGCCAGGAAAGGTTTAAAAGGGTAATTAAATGTTAAATGTCAACATATGATTATTAATGTTATATATTAACACTGCTAAAGTAACACTAATATAGCATTTAACAATATGTTATATTAACAATGAACATATATTGGAGGCACTTGATAGCATAAAGTTTAGGCAGTTGGCTCTGTAAGTCCCGGACCAGTAAAGGGTACCATCCCAAGCACTGTTTCCTGGTGCTGCCAAAAAAACTGTTACGCTACCACCTGCCACAAAAATAAATAGTTTAGCAATGATAGAAGAAACATCTTACAACTACTCCCAATACTATAATTAAGTCTTTTTGGGGTCATTGGACTTTTATGATTTTTTTAACCAAGTCTGTAATTTTACTTAAGTATTCATTATTCAAAGTAATTGATTCAATTCACTATTTTAAATCCATAATTTGCTTCTTAGTCAGAAATGACTTTGGCATCACCAGACCAAATCTGCCAGAACAAAAGACCATCTTTGACATGTTTGTGGTAATCTTTCTAATTAGTAGCACATCAGTAGCCAGTGTTTCACCACTATTTTGTTGTCAACTGGACATTTACAGCCATGTCTACCACTTTGAACCTGACAGTGATACTGCTATCTATAACATCAGCAGCACTCCATTAGCATTGAGAAATGACTCCATTAAGCTCTTAGAGTTTGAGTTCCTTATTGACAATCAAATAATCATTGACTGCATGCCTGTGTGTGCGAGCACAGGCACAAACAGGGTGTGGAAGTGTGTCAAAATCTTAATGACTATATTATAAAGTATTGCTAATCACATTTGGATAGGTTTTCAGTGTGCTTGCCTGGAATGATTAGCATTTAAAGACTCTCACACCACTTTGTTTGTTGCCTGCCTTTAATTCCAGCAAATTTCAAACAAAGCAATGAATGTGAATTGAAAGATGAAAGATGTGACTGCAGAATTAAAAGTAATCGGTAAAACTATGCAGTGAGCATCAACTCTGACGTGGATTGGCATATTTAGTAAATTCAATATAACATATAGAATAAATGTATTCACAAATAATTTATTATTGGCTCATTAATAAGAAAGAAAGAACACATCACTCCATCAGTTAAACGATAGATAGATAGATAGATAGATAGATAGATAGATAGATAGATAGATAGATCACTTAGAGAGAACCGTTCACCCGGCTTGAGTGTGGCGCTCTCGGCACGGCGCATGCGCGCTGCTCTCTCTCGCTCGGCTGCTCCAGCAGCAGCTGTGTGACGGTTTGGAATTCCATCATGGCAGCAGCAGCAGCAGCAGCAACGCCGCGTCTCCCTCACGCTCACCACGCTTCTCTCCGCTCCGGCCGCGCGCAGGAATAAAACTCCACCGACACCGGCACCGGTTCTGGCTCCAGCTACGGGACTCTGCGCAAACACGCAGGTAAGTAACAGTCTCCCGCTGGCCGGCAACATTGTGATCGCCAGCAGCAGGGCCACGGCCATCCTTCAACCCCGCCGCGCTCGGACACTCGGACACTCGGACACGCGACTCCCGCTGCTGCACCGACGCCACGCGGAACCGGCCCCCGCGCGCGATAGCACCGAGCGATAGATAGACAGATCTATAACGCTTAAAACTTATCACTTACAGAGAGACAGAGAGAGAAATAAAGAAAGAAACACTCCATCGGACATAGATAGATAGACAGACAGACCTGTATCCATCACTTACAGAGAGAAACACGTAAATAGACACGGGCACATAAAATACGGACACACATCCACACATCCACAAACAAACAAACATGGACACACAAACAAATAGGAAAGAGATAAAGATAGAGAGAAACTTTTAGGTTGTTTTTGATACATTTATTACACCATTCTAATATTTTGCACAAAGTAACGTCTCTCTTTTCTCCCTCTCTTTTTAACTTCTCTTTCCTACTGCTGTTACCCTCCTGCTCTCTCTCTCTCTCTCTCTCTCTCTCTCTCTCAGGCCCACAATCTGTGCACATATGATGAAATGTTCTCAGAAACGCGTTCCTAATTTTAATTTCTTCTTTCTTTTTTCCTCCCTCCAATCTTTCCTCCACCCGTTTCGCCCGGCTCCTGCAGCGACATGATGAGCAGTGTGTATGGTAGGTGTGTTTTCATCTCTAGTTAATTTTTTTAGAGAAACTCGGTACAGGAACCGCTTGGTTTGTCGGACAGTTGTAATGACATGCGGTGTATATTCATGGCGTGTGTGTTGTGCATTAGTGGTGGATTTGTGTCTGGGGGACATCAAATTCCGCCCAGCACAAGTAGCGCAACTTCAGAAATGAAACAAATAAAATGTAAAACGATTTATTTTCGCGTGGCCTTCCGCGATATTTTATTCATGGCGCCTGTTTAAGTCGCAGATTGATTTCGGCGTTTTCCCGCGGAGTGTGTGTGCGCGCGAGATGGTGGGGTCTGTAATAAAGCGCGCGGATGGGAATGAGCCGCGCGGCGCGCTCACGGAGCGCCGCTTTGTTGCACGCGCATAATTTGAACTCCGATGACAAGTCTCGAGCTTCCAATACTCCAATATCTCATTTCTCATTTCTCGGAATGTCCCGACTCTCTCTCTCTCTCTTTCTCTCTCTCTCTCTCTCTCTCTCTCTCTCTCTCTCTCTCTCTCTCTGTGTCTTTCTGTCGCCGTCTGTCATATCTCTCTCTATTTATTGCTCCATCTCTCTCTCTCTCTCTCTCTCTCTCTCTCTCACTCACTCACTCTGTATATCTGTATAGCAAATTTTCCTTTTATTTCCTCTGTAATGTGCCATGTTTTTCTTTCTTCCTTTCATTATGATTGTCTTTTCTTCACGTCTTTATCTCCTTTACCCTCTCTCTCTACCCTTCATTGGTCTCTCTCTCCCCCTCTCTTTGTCTTTCATATTTGCTTCTTTAATTCTCTCTGCTGTTCTTCTCTTTCTTTCTCTGCCCATTTCTCTTTCCTTGTTCTTACTCTTTAACTCTTTCTCATTTTTTCCTCTCTCCATCACGTCTCTATCAATGTCCCTTCTCTCTCTCTCTCTCTCTCTCTCTCTCCTGTTTTGGTGGACTGCTCTATTACCTGCCGGCACATCTTTCATATTTATAATAAACACACTTTCTCCTCTCCAGTTTAAGAGTGCGGTTACTATGGCGACGTTGGAAGAGGAAGGTCATCAGAATACTGCAGATCCCTCTCTCGCTCTCGGGCTCTCTATCTCTTCACACTCTCTGCCTTCCTCACTCCCTCACTCCGTCTATCTCCCCTTCACCCCTCTTCCCTTCTTTTCTCCGTCTCTCTGTCTACCTTTCATCCCTCTAAACTCCCTCATTCCCTTACTCTCTCCTCTTTCTACCTCCCTCACTCTCATTATCTTTCTCTCCCTGTCCCCACTCTCTCTCTCTCTCTCTCTCTCTCTCTCTCATTTTCTTTCTTTCTTTCTTTCACTCCATCTGTTTTCTTTTCCTTTCTCTCCCTTCTTTCTCATTTTTTCCTCTTTTTCTCTTTCCCCGTCTGTCTTCTGTCATCTCTCTCTTCCTTCTTATTTTCTGTTTTGCTCTGTCTCCCTCCCTTCCTCCATCTCTTGGTGGGAAATATATGCAGAGCAGATTGCTTTGCTTGGTGGTGTTTAGCTGTGAGCGGAGGGTCGGACTTTCGCAGATGGTGTTGCTGGGAAATTGCGATCCTTCCAGCAAATGTTCATTATGCCAAGCGACTAGACAGCAGCGAGAGAAGCAGCAGCACACACTCAGGAGGATGAAAATGACCAGTTAGACTGTAGCCTGCCTGCTCGCTTCATCCTCACCACTTTTGGAATATGAGTATATACACATACAGGGACTAAAAAGTCATCAAAAAATGTATCCAAACTGAAAAATTAGAACCTCTCACTGATTTAATTTGATTAATACCTTCCTCAAAAATAAAATATATTTAAAAATATGCTGTCCAGATCTATCATGTGCTTCAACTCCATCCAACAAAAAAGCAACTCTAAATAATCGCATGGCCCTATCTTACAATCACATGGCCCTTTAGCAAGTGCATGGGCCAAAATGCTATATATTATAACATGATATTAATAATGAACCAAAGTTTTGAAACGTATTTGTTAAAGCCTTACCCTAAACTAACTATGTCTTAAACAGTCCTGAACATTTTTCTGTAGTCACATGGTTCAAAAATATCATATATTATAACATCATATTAAAAGTTAACAAAAATTGGAAGAATATTTTAAGCCAAACTCTAAACTTAGTGATCATACTGCATTTGTTTCCTTTTTCCAATTTGTTGTTGAGGACTTTGTTGTCCAAATTGCTCAGTGAACTTGTTACACACATAGAAAAACACCCACACACAAAGGCAGCATCTTGGTTTTCATGGTGACCAAAACTATGTTCAGTTTTGTGGTAAACAAATTCTTGAACTCGTCAAAATGTTGAAGAATAGAACTGACAGAATGTTGTCTTTTTTGTGCAGTCATCTATCCGTTTGTGTGTATGTTCCCAGCCTAGCGCTTGTCCCAGTGCCCGTTTGTTGGGGTGATTCAAGTTGATTTTCTGAAATTTGTCTTAATAATGGCACAGATGATCAGATCTCTCTCTGTCTCTCATTTTATCAATATATTGCAATTGAAGCATTGGCTAAATTTGTAGATGCTTTTGTAGTTGTGATAGCTTTTAAAACAAATACAAATAAACAAAATGATAACATAAATAAAACATAACATAACATAACATAAAACATATATTAGTTTTCGGTTATTGCTGTAAGAACAGCTAGATATTGTAAAAAATACACTGACTTTTTTCCCGAGATTTATGTTGCAACATAACACCAAGTAACTTGAACAGCTCAATTTGGAAAGAATACAACATTGTAGAATGATTAGGGTGTTTTTAAATGAGAATGCATCTGCATAGAAAACAAATGTTAATAAAAAATGGTGAATAAGTTTTTAACTCATATTGGAGTAAATGACGTTTTACCTCACTGACCTCTCTTGTAGATTAGGAAAATGGCAACCTGGCAAATTGTCTTTTGTATCAAGCAGCAAAAAGAGCATATCACAATGATTCTGAAATAACATATTATTCATCCTTAAAATTCACTAACTTCACAAGTAATGATAAAATATGTAAAACACCTTAATAGCAAAGATACAGGTGTTCTTATTTATTAAATGAAAAAGGACTGTCTGTTGTGAATCTAGATGTGTATCTGCTTTGTAGAGGCTGATGTGTGACACTTGTGTTTATTTAGTTGTTTGTCTGTGTTACTACTCAGTTTTGCATCTTCCTCACTCACATATTGGGGCAGTTACTCCCAAACAAGGGTGATGTTTCTCCTATGTGCACAGCTTAAGTATCCAGCTGGCTATATTTATCACCACATGCATAATTCAGTGTAAAGAATTTCAACAGCTCCTTTGTATGGATGTGTGATATCTCATGTTTTAATAGTGACAAAGCATCTTTTTCAGTTCCAAGATAAAATATGATTGTATTGTCATTGTGCTACAATACAATTGAGCAAGCAACACTGAAGAAATAGTAAAACAATATTTCATGAGAAAATAGGGAGAGTTTGAACAATAACCAAAAGTGCAAGGTGCAAGTAAGTAAGTAAGATTCCAACACTAGCAGTAGTAATGCTAGAGGTGATAATAACAACAACAATAATAATAATAATAATAATAATAAGAAGAAGAAGAAGAAGAAGAAGAAGAAGAAGAAGAAGACAATACAAGTGCAAGGAACAAAAAAGTAATTTTAGTACAATTCCAACACAAATATCAGCTATGGTACAGTACCATACCTATTGTTCTTAAGTTTTTTAATGTTCCACATTATATGTTAATTAAATATTTTCTTTGGTTGCATGCATTAATCTAAAATATGTTAAATTGCAAACTGTTTTTTGATAGACACACATACACACTTTCAAACAATCATGATCAGGCCCAATATATCAGCACATCTGTGCTAACAAAGTGTAGATCAGTAAAGTACAAACAGCCCTTGTGTTGTGTTGTGGCAAATCAAGAAGTCAAGCAGATGTGTTGTCAGACTTTGTGTGTGTTACAGTTCTCCTTCAGTTGTAGACTGTGAGGTCTTTTGTGTGTGGAGTTTTTTTTTTCAACATTTCAAATTTTCCAGATGAATAATAACAAAGCCTGGTGCCGTTTAACTGGTTGACTATTTAAAGAGCTTAATAATTTTACTTATTTGAAGAGCCTTCACCATGGCAAATATATATGGCGTAGTTTTTAGTTTTTTGCCAAAGAAATATAGAAATGTAACATGAAAAAATCTTGATGGAATAAAAAAAAATTCTCTAGGCATGAATATTATCTCTCTCTCTCTTTGGGCCCGTGCTGTCGGCTCTGATTGAGACGTTTAATATGTTAATGACCTATTAAAGGCGCGTGTCAGCGGCAGGCTGCGCAATCAGGTCCGCTCCGACCGGCCGCCGTCTCCGCTTTGTGTCTGCAAATTAACGCGCCGCTCTTCTAATTAAGCCGCCGAAACGACGCGCCGAGCCCAATTGGTCATCGACATGCGAGGTGCTGCTCCCCCGATTAGAGCTGCCCGAAAGTGATTTAAACCGTGACTACGTCTTTCAAGGCACTTTCAAAAAGAAGAAGGCAGGGAGGGAGGGGAAAGGAAGAGGAGTATGATGCTAATTTTGCTCACAAAAATGTCTTTACCTCCTTAAACTAATAGATGTTCAATTCTTATTTACAATATTACAGTTTTTACTAAAACTCCATTACATTTTTAAATGAGTAACTGTAAATTAGTAAATCAGTCATTTTTCAAGGCAGGCACTAGAACCTGGAGAAACTGCCGTTGATAGCTCTGTCGCTAACTAAGAGCTAATATGTTAATTTATGGCATATTATGGAGATTTTAGCTCATTATTAACAAGTTTTCTTTGGCTTTAGCTTTATTCGAGGTAAAGCTGGAGTGAGCTGTAATGTTAGTAACCTGGCTAGTAGTCTATTGTTTTGCAGTGTGAGAATTACACCCCTTGTGAAGTTATCTAAAGGACATTACACCATCAAAGGGTATCTGACTTATCTTTAATAAATTGCTTTTTAACCTTTACAAATCAGTGGTTAAGTTGGCTAACATTTAAGATTAATTGAACAGATTTATAACACTTATCTTTGTATTTCTTATCTCTCTGTTTTCACCCAATTTTAGGCCAAACCAGGGCACAAATGTTTGTTAGTCAGTCAGTATTTTACAGGTTATTATTGTAAGCCCTTAACTCTTCTAGTCAGTTGGTGCACAGCAATTTAGTTTCAAGCATCTTCTACTTCCTATGCTTGCTATACACCTAATGACCACAATGCATGAAGAAGTTAGATGCTTTAGTGCCAGTTGTCTTACAGTTCATGTTCTGTATTTTTGATTAACTGCAGGCATATCGCTAAAAAAAATAGTGAAGTCTTTACTGCATTCTGTTTATTATGTGGACAGCTATTTAATTTCAAGCATCTTCTACTTGCATCAGATCAGACGTCTGCATCATAATTTTTAAAATTTTGTATGAAAGGATTGTCTAAAAAGACAATGAAAAGACATTTCAAAGGATCATGAAATGAACTTGCCACTAGAAACCTCTAGAGAAGCCTTCTCCCTCCAAGTCCCGTCCAATCACATTTCTCTAGAGGTGTTGTGGGTGAAGGAAGAGATTTGTGCTTTCTGGCTTGTTCAGGAGAAGTGGAATTGAATTTCTGGGATTTTTGTTTTGTTGAATAAAAATCTTTCATGAAGATCATTTGGTGTGAATCTGGACTGAATTTGACTTCTTACAGCTGTATTTGGTCTCTCTCTCTTACACACACCACACACACACACTTGAGCGGCGCTGACTCTGTGAAAGGCTCATTCATATTAAAGTGGAATTAAAGGGGGACCATACGGCAGTCCCAACAAAGACCAGCAGCTCTAAACAACAGGGAGACTGTTCACACCATCTCTCGCTCTCTCTTTCTTTCTTTTTTTGTCTTTCACTTTTTCTCTCTCACTCTCGCTCTCTCTCTGCCACACACAATCTGGTCCACTCTTTGATAGAATGAAAGTGAATGTGGGCCTGTAAAAGTTCTCAGTCAAAAGCAGTTTTGTGATATTAAAAGCTTTTCTCGCTGTTTTACTGGATGAATCAAAAAGAGCCACCAGGGCGGGTTTGACTGCTTCGTTCATCTAGCTTTATGTTTCACTAAAAGGAGGAAAGAAGGAAGACAGACTTTTCAGAAACCTGAGAAATTTGTTTTGGGATGAAGAAATACTTTTCCATATTTCAGAGGTTCCACATTTTTGTCAACATGGCGTTCTCCAAAACACTCAATATGTTTTAATTAGGTTTGAATTATTGAAACAATTATTTGTATGTGGTTAGGCTGAAATGGTATGCAATAAAAATCCTTACAAAATGAATACAGATTAGACATTAATTTCTTCTAAGATAAAAACATGTTTGTATATTTAAAAAACATCATGCTGTAGTAGACTAGAGTAAGTAACACAGTTTTGGCCTCGGATGAGATTTTTTATCTATAGAACAAAACCAACCCATAGGCCATTGTTTTTTATGTAGATTAAGTAGGACTTAATCTACGCGGAATTCAACAAATAAAATGGAATCCGTTGTAAAACGCGGAATATCGTATAATTCGCTGGTATCGGTGTGTTGGCAAAGCAAAACAATGGTTTCTAATCAATTTTGGCTGCTGCAGCCCCCTGTATGTGTTACCTGTTGAGGCAGGACTCAGCTTTCCACACACACAAACGCACAGACACAGAGGGGAAAAGTCAACGATCACCTATGACGAAGAGGCTTTTTTTCATTTTGCATGAACGTTGTTTACAGTAAATGTTTTACCAAAGCAGAAAATGTTCTGCTGAACCCCAGCACTTTGTTGAAGTTAAATAACAGTCACTTAATGTGAAATTTTTTTTGTATTGCTTTGTTATTTTTTCCCATCCACTCCATAATTAGACACTTTTTAGGTGAATAAATATGATTATAACATAAAACACGGATTTCATAGGGCCCTATGTGTGTGCTGTGTTTCCGTACTCTTCCGACTGGAGAGTACACTAACTGTTGTGCAGAGTGTGTGTGCTTGCATGACTTACGTGTGTGTAATGTGTCTGGACTCCCCTGTTAAGGGCTTTATCTGATTTACTGTTGCGCTGCCAGCGACAGTAATGGGTGTTTAATTACTCAATAAAAGCGTTTTATAGATTCAGCAGACTGGTGTGTGTGCGCCTGTGTGTGTATTGATTTTGCTGGTAGAAGAACTGGAGATCTCACTGAAAAGAAGAGAATCGGGCCGTCTGTTGATGAGAGGCTGATATTGAATAGCGTGATATGTGCCACACACACGCACACACACACACACACACACACACACACACAATATACTGTATATATAATATAATATAGTATGATATTGTCTGTGGAAGTGCTTGATTGGAAGATGTGACCAAAACAAACAGAAAATGTGTTTTACCACTTTTAAAATGGTTAATGAAATGTCTTCCTGTAGAAAGGCAGGGACCATTACTTCAGGAAATGGAGGCTTTATTGTGTGTGTGTGTGTGTGTGTGATGAGTCTTCCCCTGAGGACTGGAGGTTAGGGGCTATATTGGAACAACAGAAAGGCATTCTCCCATGCACCCACACACTCACTCTCTCTCTCTCTCTCTCTCTCTCTATCTTTCTCTCTTTCTCACTCGGGCGTGTAAGCACACACACACACACTGGGTCAGCAGGTTTGGAGATAATGGGATTGTCATGGCTCTTGTGTAGAACAGAACAGAAAGTTATAGATTGAGAACTTTCCGGACGACAGCGAATTTTCAGCAGCCAGCACAAACCTCAGCACTTAAAACCTGACCAACAAACAGCCCGAACAACGCACCTTCCTCCACACCCAGAGAAACTACACAATTCAGCAACTTCTCTACACTTCTACACTAGTCTCTGAGCGCTTACCTAGAAGCTGATTTAACATTTGGCTGTATGTGATGTACGACAGGTAGTCTATATACCTGTGTGTGTGTGTGTATATATATATATATATTTGCACTAATATGCTACTTCTAAAACAAAATTCGAAAATAAAACAAGCTGAACTGCCAGGTGTAGGTTCTCTGTCGTCCAGGACATGGTCGTCTTGAGGGCTTGAATAGAAGGCAAGTGAACTTCTTTTCAAAATCTTGAAGTTTCAGCTCTCTTTCGGAAGGCTTCTTCAGTTCTAAACATCCTTTAGAGTCAAGCCCTCAAGAGGAACAGGCTGAATTGCAACTATTTTTGCAATTGTAGTCTATGTCCTGTGTAATAAGCAGAGGTGGAAAAAGTACTGAAAAATTGTAATTAAGTAAAAGTATCTTTACTTTGCTTAAATTCTACTCAAGTAAAAGTAGCCATCTAAAAATCTACTCGAGTAAAAGTAAAAAAGTACTTAATTTAAAATTTACTTTGAGTAAAAGTTATTTAGTTACTTTCAATTATTTGATGTAAAAAAAAGGACTAGTCATAAATCCAATCCAGCACTAGCTGTTTTTAATCAACTTTTAGGCGGTATAATGTGCAAACTTTGTTCAGACCACCGCATAAAACATTTTCAAGTACAGGTGGCATAAGTTGCATAACCAAACTCAAAGTGTCTGGGACACTCACATTTTAAAGACAACTGAGCGATTCCATAGTAACACTGTGTAACACTTCTATAGAAAATATAATTGACAAATTAACTGCATAATGTTTACAACCTGTGGAGAGGTACTGTATAACGTGCAAACTACCTCTTGCTCGACACCAGCCATCATCCAATGATAGGCTACAATAAAATAGTGGGAATACCGCGTGCGAACACCCGCGCAATTTCCTCTCAGTTCAGGCGGATTGTTTTTTTCCCCTGCATTTCATTCTTTACTCAGTAATGGGGTGGTTTTCCAGTGTAGCGAAGTAAAATACTTGGGTCAAAATGTACTTGAGTAAATTTCAAAAACTACTTCAAAAATTACAAATTACTCACAAAAACTACTCAATTACAGTAACATGAGTAAATGTAATTTGTTACTTTCCACCTCTGGTAATAAGTATAGAAAAACTGAGAGGTTTATCACAAAAATCCAATGATGTGGAAAAAAATTGGTTGAATTTTACTTACTTTCAATTAAACCAATATATTTTTGTAACAGATCTATTAATCAGCCATAAGAATATGACCAGTAACAGCCTGGCACCTGACAGCAAGTGGGATATATTAGACAGCAAGTCCTTAAAGTCGATGTATTGGAAGCATAAAAATGGATGTAAGGATTTGAGTAACTTTTGACTAAATTGTGCCAAGGCACAAATTGTGATGGCATCTTGCACTCTGCAGTGGTCAGGAGCACCCAAAGATAGAAAACTGGTAAACTATCACCTGGGTGATGGGCACCTGTGACTTACTGAGACTGCCCCATGTTGTAGAAGAGCTAGTATAGCTTGAATTGCTGAAATTCTGCATTTCTATTCTAATAGAAAGGTGTTTAGAACATGTAGTGCATCACAGTTGTTGTGTTTGGGGCTGCATAACACTGATACATACAAGAATCTGAGAAACTTGCTAAATTTTGATAACTTTGACATCAACTATGTTAAATCAACACTAATGTAGCGTTAAAGGAACCCCAATCCAGCAAAGAGTTGACAGCTGACAAGGGATGTCTTTTTATTTTGTTGCTTTCTAACCCTAATGGCACAAAGAAGTTTTTCTTTATTTGCTATTTGTTAACTGTTATCAAAGAGTAGATTACATGTTTTCTCTAAAAATTGAAATTGCTCTTTTTCAGAGTGTTTTTGCTTGTGTAACTAAATGGTCTTCAGAAAGTTGGTGTATAAACAGAGGTTCTGGTGACGTTTGAGTACATGTGTGTGTGTGTGTGTGTTTGTGTGTCTGACAGCCAGGGTCTCATCTGGCTTGGACTTCCTATGGGAGTGTAACATGACCTCGGGGTGTGTGTATTGATCGTAGGGATTTGTAGCTTGATAGAACTGAATCTAATTAGTCAGTTTTTTTTTAAAGTTAGGAAAGATAACAAATGTAAATGTGTGTCCCGCCTCCTGAATCAGTAATTAAATCCTAAAAAATGGATTTGAGCCAGAGAGTAAAAAAACATGATTCAGCCTCTTCAGACTGCATTCTCACGAGTCACTGAACGTGAAATGAAGGACGATGCTGATCTTAAAACAATTAAGGTTTATTTTTCTGCAATTGAAAAAATAAGTATATGACATAATAGTTAGTTTTGAATTTAGTTGGATCAGTGTGATAAGTATTCAGTGGAAATAGTTTTATTGTATTTGAGTTTTATATAAGGATCATAGTGGCCAAATTTTCAGGGTTATTTAGTATTAATGCAGTTTGGAGTAAATGTGCTGAAAATGTGTAAAAGTGAGGTGTTTTACTACCAATAAAGATGCAGATTATCTACAAAATGCAGAGCACAAGTCATGTTAATTGAAGTCTGTCTTTGATAAGTGTCTTGGACTTTATATTATTTTAATATTGTCAATGTGGCAATGATGACTGATAACTTTTTACTTTCTTTATATACGGTATATACACTTTCCTACGCAATCACCCTTGTTGAGCCAACCTCTCATTTCTGCACATTCTGCTTCCAAAGAACCATTCGTACTTTCAAAATGTAGTCTTTTGGGAGAGTATTATGTATATGTGTGTGATGTATATGTTTGCATATGTTGCAATAAATCATTGTATCTATTGTTTCATTTTCCAAGCAAAATATAAATAATTGAGGGGTGGATTAAGACTTTTGTGTCCTACTGTATATTAATAAGTATGGTCAGAGTCATAGCTGCATCTATAATGGCATAATGTCAAGACGTCTTTTGTAATACTGATGTTGATATACTGATGAGAGAAAGAGAGATACAGCGTCAAAATGTCAATAAAAATGGGATGTTTAATTTAAAATTGTGATATCGTGCCATCTCTAGATGTACCATATCATGAAGTTACAGTCCTATACAGTAGACATGTTTCACCCAGTGTGTGTGTGTGGGGTGGTGTGGGTTGGCCTGGGTGTTAGGTTGCGCTCAGCTTCAGGGCAGAATCTGTTAGTAAATCTGTAGGTCAGCAGTTCGATGCTGTAGTTCTTCCTGCATGAACCCGGAGGAGAAATGGCCCTTAGGCCAGCGGCAGTAACAGTGAGTGAGTTTGTACTCTGTGTGTGTGTCTATGTGTGTGTGTGTGTGTGTGTGTATGGGGGATTCCTCCATTTTTGGTCTTTTTCATTTGCAGCGGCTTCCCACCAGATCCTGATTCCACCATAATGAAAGCTGCTATGACTGATATAATTGTCTGATATTATCTCTCTGTCCCTTTTTTCTTCCTTATTCTTTCCATTTTTTCTCTCCTTCGTCTCATTCCCTACCCTTGCTTTATGTCGAGTCCTATAAAAGACCATTGTGTTCACGATCTAAATTCTTTTTTGGTGATCTGTGTCACTGTGTGTGTGTGTGTGTGTGTGAGAGAATAAGCAGAAAATGGTTGAGATGCATTATGTTCTGGGTTCAGGAGACAGCTGCTGTCGGCTACAGTTGCTAATGTGGAGAGCGACGCTATTGATTGTTCGTTATTACAGTACGCCGAAATATTATGTTCCCTTATGGTGTGTGTCTGTGTGTGAGTGTGTGAGACTGTGTGTGTGTATGTGTTGTGTAATACGAGATTTCTTGATTGCATTAAAGAGCTTTCATTTGATCCACTTGAGATGATGCCTTCTGCTGTATCTGTGGATCAAACTTCAGTGATATCATCCAAAACACTGTTGTGTGTGAGAGACAGAGAGTGTCACACAATCAGTAAAGTCATTACTCATGCATAGGAATAAAAAGTGTGTGAAGAAGCAATCTCTTAATAAATGCAATATTGTTCATTATAAATGAAACAGTTGTTTTTGTACTTTCTTAATAGACCCTAACTAGACTGAAGTTGTGTTTTAGCCCTCAATAACAAACAGTTTTGTTTGAAGGTGTGTTTTATAAGCAGGTATTTTTGTAAACAACCTCCACAGCAACAAAAACTACTAAACAACTGTTTTATCTTAATTTATTAACTCCAGATGAAATACAAAGTTGTTAAACATTTTTGTTGTTGTTATGGTTGCTGTCGTATTTTTTTCATGGACCACTACAAGCTTTTAAACACATATTTTGCCAATTAATTACACACCTTAGTGTTTCTACATGTGTTTTGTAAACGAGGCATTTCTGTAAACAATAACAACAACAAAAATGCTTTATAAATTACTGTTTTATCTGGAGTTTGAGACTGAGAATTCCAGATGTAACAAGTTGTTAGCTACAGATAAAACAATACATATTTTTGTTGTTGTGGTTGTTGTATTTTCTTAATTGCTCCTGTAAACACACCTTTGTGTTTTTTTATGAACAAGTATGCTTATATTTTTATAATATTTTATACCTTATTAAGTCTTATTTTTTGTATTTTCTGACAGGCGTGACAATGCAGTGGACCTCCGAGCAGCCACAGTGGGCGGAGCAGCACTATGACATCACATCCACCACACGTTCGCCGGCACACAAGTTTGAAGCCTTCCGGAGTCCGAGGTTACCTGGCTCATCGTCTTCCTCGGCATCATACCAGCACTCGTGGGCCAATGACGACATATCAGCCCTCACCGCCTCAAACTTGCTGAAGAGGTATGCCGAGCGGTACTCCGCCATTCTTGATCTGCCCTGCGAGGGAGGACTCGTGGGATACCCCGACCCCAGCGGTCCCAGTGTCATGAGCGGGGCTCCGTCCCTCCTTAACAGCCGCAAACTGGAGGCAGAGCCCTGGCTGGAGAGTGCCTACCCTCCACTGGGTTGCGTTTCAGAACTCGTCCCCAAACCACCCCTGAGTGTGTCAGACATGTCAGCCAGTGGGTGTAGCTCCCCCGGCATTGGAGTTGGCACCAGCAGCCTGCCAGAACCAGCTTTCTCCAGCAGCAGCTGCAGCAGTCAAACTAGTGCCCAAGACTTTGGGAGTGTCCTCTACAGTGCCCCTTACTTGCAACCCGTGGGTGCATATAATGGCCCCCTACTTCACCCTGTCGCCTCGCATCCCAGCTTGGTGCAGTCCTATGCTGTCAATACCTCGCCAAGTTTGCCCACCTATGGCTACCCAAATGCAGGGTACCCCTCCCAGAGTAGCCTTTCTCAACCCTATAGCCCTCCCTCACCTTCAGTACCTAGCTTGACCACTGCAAGTGTTGCGTCAGCTATGCCAGCATCCAGCATCAGCGGGTACTCTTACCCGACCTCCAGCCTAGCACCGGCGGCTCCTAGTGATGCCTCTCCCAGTTCCAGCAACGTTGCCAAGACTTATTACTCAACCGGTCAAAGTGACATGAGGGGATTTGAAGAGTTTGGCTATGCCAGTGGAGTCTCCAATTCGGAGAGTCGGTCACCGAGCAGTCCCAAGCTGTACAGGCCACAGATGGCTGATGAAGGTCATAAAGGACGCGGGTTCGAGACATCCTCAGATGAGACGCCACTGCATTTCAAGACGTCTGGGCACAGCGAGTCTCTAAGAAGCCTGGTGTCTTTAACGGCGACTATGGGCGAGCACAGGAGTGCTGTTGATGGACAAAGCTTCACGTCTACTTCCTGCTCAGCGGCATCATCACACACCTACTCCCCTTCTTCATCACATGAACACCTCTGCCTCGATGCTCACATGTCCTGCTGAATGCCCATGCTTCCCAGATGGGAGGATTTTGGGCAGTGCAGAAACGATTTTCAGTTTCAAAGGAGGTGCCCTAACTGGCGCTCCCTGGTGTTTTGGAGGATGGTATTACAGGAGCTCAGACGAACACATACTTCACCCAAAATTACACACACATCTACACAGACAAGCTTTGGCACAGACTGAAACGTGGAGCACTTGGACAAGTAACTAGACCAAACTAGTGCAGACTGGAGCCATCGAAAGAATGAACAAGGGAGGAAGGCAGTTGACAGCACATGACTCCTCTTTCTGTTCACATACACACACATAAAAACACACATTTTCACGCTTTGCGATGATTCCCAAACCTGGGGACACTCCTGAGCTCCTTGTCTGGGCAGACAGACAAATGGATGGATAGACAGATCAGCACACCCACTGCTGTGACAGACAGATGGTGTGAAGTTGAGAGATGGAGGTAGTCACACACTGGGAATTGAATGTAGAAATGTATAAGACATAAATTATTTTGTAGCTGCCAAAAGTAAAAAGGGAGGTTTGAGAACAAATGTCCACATGTTTTGTTTTGTGTTTCATTTGCCAAAGGGGTACTCTGCTTTAAAGATGCTAATGTAGCTAGCAAGCGTTAAATCTGCTACAAAAAATCCAGCATAGGCAAACCACTTTATGGCTAGTCATAGCAAATTTGATGCTGGTGAAGCTGGTCAAGCGTTTGAAATAAGTGAAAGAAAGCTAACAACCTTGTCAAAGCATTGTTTGTAAATGACTATTCTAGTTGAACTTGTTGGTGGTCCTTTGCTAGATGATCTTTTACAAACTAAATTTATCGGTTAGATGGTTGTTAGCTGGTTATCGCTAGTTTGACATTAAAATTAGGGAAAGAAAGCTAAAAGTAAGTTTTGGTCCCTGCTTTTGTTAGCAATGTTAGCATATATCTGCTACAGTTAAAGAAAGCATTTGAACTCATAGAAGGTCATTTGCAGGTTATTGCTAAAAATAGGCAACGTAAGCTGACATTGAAATCATGCTTTTTGGCTCCAACTTCCAAACAGAAGATTGTGTATATGTGGATCCGCTGTGGTGACCCCTAATGGTGGCAGCAGAAAGAATAGGGAAGATACTGACAGTAAATATATATTTAGCTGTAAAATTATATATATTTTACATATTTCATGTCAATTTATAATGATAATATTTTTAATTAAAATTATTAAATTGTAATATCATATAATTTATTGATTTATGAATTCCAGTACGATAGTTTCCAAAAATCTGCATCAGTCTGACTGGACTTCGATTGTAGAGAGATTCAGTGTAATAGTATTCAAAAGCAACAGAGAACTTAAGACTTACTCTGGCTATTTATTAACTCTGCAAAGTCTGGATGGCTACATCAGCAGCATCACTATTCAGAATCTCCTGCAGACCACACACAGGCGCTTCTCTGGAAGATGGACCTTCAGTCAGGCAAAACATGAATAAACTATCATTATAAGGAAAGATTTTTTGTATAATTGGTCCTTGTAGCAGCTAAATACACTCATTATTAATGTCATAAGTCATGTACCTACTATCTGAAATTTACATTTGAGAAAATGTTTAGGACGGAGTCCTGGCTTCTTCTACATGGATTGACGATGTGTATTCCTGCAGTTTGGGCTGGGTTTAGATTGAATTCTTTTTTCCCCATATTTATGGCATATTTCTTTGTGTAGTAAAGCCCATACATGTAAATACATAACAAGTGAGAGAATAATTTTGTTCTTTATAATCAAAGGTATAAGTTAAAGCAGCATTGTGAATATTAACTAATATTATCACTGAGGTACTCACGAGCAAGGTACCGTCCCCAAGCACTCTTCCCCGGACACTGCCCATGTCAGCTGTCCACTGTTCCTTCAAGTCACATTTCGGTGTGGTGCACTGTGTGCTGTGCTGTGCTCCCAATGACAAATAATTACTCACTAATGTTTATAGAGGAAAATGTATTGTTTAGATAAATCAGTAAAATAGTTCATAGATCATTTGAGAGAAAAAGTTGTCAGTCGCAGGCTTAGGCTGCACATGCTTTCAATTGGTGTTAGCCACATTAGCATCTTTACATGACACTGCCCTTTGTCAAATGTTTTGACTCCTGAAAAGGTGTTTGTGGTTGTAGTAATTAAACTGCAGGAGTTTGCAAAATGTATTGGCAGACAAATAGAATCTATACTATCATTATCATTCCTGCCTATAGAGTGAGTACATGTGCTGATCTATTGTGTGTGTGTGTTTGGGAGTGTGTGGGTGTGTGAGAGTGAATCTCAGGAACGCGGTGTAAATTTGTACAGTGCCTCAGATTGTTGTGGTGAGGGTTTATTTGCCAGTGTTTTGTTAAGGCTTTGTGTACATATGAAATAGTGCCACATTTATGTACCTCAACGCAAGTAGTGCAAACGGAGCTGTTCCGATGATAACTGAATGTACAAAGATATTATACAAAGTTGTTACAAAAAGCCACATGCTTTGTGTTTATTTTCTTGGTTTGAAGCATGAATGTTTGTTTATCTACTTTTTTGGAAGTGAGGCCCATAAATTGAATATTTGAATACTGAAAGACAATATATAATACATACTGTTATTAGATTATATTTTATGAAATCATCAAGACCAAATTTTAAGAGCTTCTTGAACTTTAACAAACCGTACCTTAAGTTTACAAAAATTTGCTTTCATTTCAGCCCCTTTAATACTGAAATTTCAAGATGTTAGATTTAGATAACAACATTACACATTATAGTCTTGTACCAGAATGATTTCAAACATAATGATGTATCATATTTAGTAAAAATCCCCACAAAAATGTAGTGTCAGGAATCAACAAAATGTTGGTTGGTAAACTCAAAGTAATATTTGAACTTACATTAAAAATCTGAGTTACAAGCTGGCACTAGCTGGTCTTCTTAACCTACGTACAAAAATGATTCAAGGCTTGATTTGAACATCAACTGTTAAAAATCTCAATATCGGTTTCACTATCAGAAAGACAAAATGAATATCATACCATCTCTATTTTTAAATAAATGTTAATTTTTTGGACTTAGTCCCTCTTCCAATGATGCTGAGATTTGTGCTGATACTGTTTAGTTTGACAACACGTACAAAGCACAGGACTGACACTAATAACGCCCCATCACTTCCTGTTGGGGGCGATTATGTATGTGTGTGTGTGTGTGTTATTAAAAACGGAAGAAAACCTTCAAAACATTCAATTGTGACAAAGGCTTCTCTAGCTTAAAAGCGCCACTGCCCAGAAATCTGTCCAGATAATATTGCTTCCTGGAAACCAGAAGTCAATATGCTTGATTTAGAACAGAAATACTGTACTTATCAGACTTGTGTATCTTGTGTATTCACATTTTGAAAATTCTCTTACAATTTCTTTCGTATTCATTAAATTGAAACTTCAGAAAAAATATAGCATTTTAATTCCAAAGCATTTTTTATAATAAAACTGCAAAACAGAAGAACCTGCTGTGATGAGATTGCTCTGGCCAGATGAAATGCGATACTTCAATACTGGCTGTAAATGTGTGTGAAGATTCTGGTTTTATGATTGTTGAAAATAATTTAGCAAAAATGGATTTTAATTTCTGAAATCTTGTGTGTGCAGGTTTTAAACTGGCTGTGAGGACCGTGATTGTCCTCAAAGGACAGAAGAAGCTGAGATTTGTCAGATTTCTGAGGAGTTGTGAGAACATTTTTGTATGTAGGTATTGAATCAAGAGGAAAAAAGGTTACTAGCTGAAGTATTATTATATATTATACACTTGTAACAGTAGCTCCCCTCATTGCGCTCAGACCCAGGGAAAGGTCACATTGTTGTGTGTTGTTTTGTCAATCTCACTTGACAGATACGCAAAGGCCAAGCGTGTAGGACGATAACTGAAACGAGTGATGAGTTTTATGGTTTCTCAGCATTTTTAATGCGAATGTGATGTTTCTGCCTTTACGGTCTTGCAGGCGTTTGATGGCTTCGTCACTGTAGTAATGGAGTAAGTGTGGGAGTGAGTTTTCTCTGAGAAAGAAAAACAACCATTTTCACTTTTCCTTTTTTAGATTTCACTTCTTTCACCACTATTCTGATGATATTTCTAGATCTACACTGCAGATTGTATTTTTAATTTTCTACATCAGCTTGAATGATTTGCTTCTTATGTCAGTTCTTTCTTTCTTTCTTTTCACTCTTTCTGTCCCCCTCTCTCTCTCCACAACAATTAAAGTGTGCAAAGTGATAATCCTCTGTAAGTACCCTTAAATGGACGGCCTATGCAAATGAGGTGAAATTGCACAAAGCCAGCGGAGGGAAAAAGAAAAACAGGAATAAATTATGCAAATAACAAAGAAGATTTGACCATCTGAAAGCGTGATGTCTCTGTAATAAGCACAGTGTTCAGTTTACTTTGCAGTTATTAAGTGACAGTTGCTCTCTCTCTCTCTCTCCCGCCGCTCTCCCTCTCCATCTCTCTCTCTTTTCATGTCTCTCT